>BMAV01010405.1:0-35052 GCA_019973955.1 Trichonephila inaurata madagascariensis
TGAAGTCTGACCATGTAAGTAAATTTTTTAAAATATTGAAAAGTCTTTTTGTAAACACAATTAAAAGTCTTACAAAATTTATATCCTGCTTTAAATTCAACTGTTCCCTCATCATGACACAGCCTTGCACTTTATCAGTGCAAGATTTGAATTTAGTTTAAATCATGGATATCTCTGAAAAACTTAGTTTCCAATATGTTACTAAAATCCTTATCTCTTTGTTCTTTATTTATACAATCTAAAACATGAATATTACGTTTTGCTGTACGGGGATCAATTCTTATAAAATTTAGAGTTCCAAAAAATTCGAGTTTTAAAAATTCTACCATCGCAAGCTTTAGAAGGAAAAAAATTCTGATTTTCAAAACAACCCACACATTTTTTTGTATTTTTTAAAAATTTTTATTTTTTTATATGCCAACCAGAATTTCTGTGCCACTCACAATTATCTAAATTCATATCCAAACATATACCAAATTCAAATATATATATATATATATTTATATATATATATATATATATATATATATATATAATTATATATATATATATATATATATATATAATATTTATATATATATAAAAATATATATATATATATATATATATATATATATTTTTATTTATATATATATATTAACCCTTTTCACCGATGGTACTTAAAAGTACCACTCACTTTAAAATTACATAGAATAGCCATTTTAACGAATACTCTAACGATACTTAGCGGGAATATTCTTTTAAATCCACTCTTTCAAGATATAAGGACACGGATTCTATGATGAGTTTAACGGGGAAGGTGAATAGTTTTATAGCAGAAATTACGTTTTCAGTGGAATGCGAAGAATGTCTTTTTTGTTCCGAAAAATAGTTAATATCAATTGACTATTTTTTAAATAAACAGTCACAGTTGAATATCTTTAAATAATTTTAGCTATAAGGGTTGCATTCCCAAAGTTGAGAATTTTGTTTATGTATATCCCTTAATTTTCAATGTAGTGGTTAAAAAAAAATATATTGCATGAAAAAAACTGTAGTAAGTCATAATGAGGTAGATAAAGAGTTAAAGGAGATTTAAAAACAAACAAACAAAAAAAAACGGATGTTGTAAAAGTATATTACTCATTTCTATCCAATTTCAAACAATATCTTCTGACATCTCTCGCGTTCTTCTTCTAACATAACTCCTACGTTCTTTGACGGGACGATAAAGGCAAAACTTTTCCAACCCAAACCAAGAAGTAAAAACGAAGAAAATGCAAATAAGATAACCTTTAAAAAGGATGGAAAATTTAGTGAGCAAGGATGGCAATTTAGAGAAAGCTTAGTTCGGAAAAGGTGGAAGTGTATCTAGAAGGCCTACCCAGGAATCACGGAGACGCCCACCCTCGCTAATCTATACAGGGTGCATACTATTGCACACGAGCTCATCAGTCTACCTGAAAGTAACCGTATCGTTGAGTCTTCAACCAAGGTAGGAGGATTATATTCTGAACGCTAGTAAGTTTTTGAATCGAGATTAGGTGGATCTAATTAGTTATATTGATAAGTGATCTAATTGCGCGATCTTAGTTAATTAAATCGGCGTACTTTGGTTTATTCTCACTTAATATAAGTTTTTGTTCGTTATCTAAGTAATTTAAGTTAGATTCTTTATAAAAGTCATATTAAGAATTATAGAATGTCTCATATATCCTTCCGAGATAATCCCACACCTCTAACTTACGCGGAAACCCCAATACATAGCTATCGACAGATGGCCATGTCGCAATCTTATCAATTATAATAAAAAAAAGAGGCGAATGCTTTAATACTATTGTTTACATACATTACAAATGCATACTGCAATAAAGTTGCTAATTCATTCTCTCGTTTTTATATAATGAATCTTAAAAATTAGAACATACAATTTTGCAAAAGGTAAAGGTTCAAATTGATTTTGATTTTTAAAACCAGATAATTAAATCATGTGTGTAAGCTCTTTTTTTCAAATGGTCCCTTTATATGCAAGGTGTCTACATAATTAAAAAACATTTAGTGATTAATTGTTCACAAACTATGAGTGTTAAATAAAAATAATTATAAAAATTTGCATAATTCTATTATTTTGTATCATTCCTTTACAAAAGTACTTTTCTTGCAATGTTTAGATTACATAGAACTAAAAAAAAATATTTTATATTAATTCTTTTTAGAGCTTCCATTGAGTTTTATCAGCCTTTAAAGTTTGAAAACTAATTACCTTCTCTGCTGTCATGCATTTTAAAGCACTCTATTTGCGTGAGGTACGAATCCATTTGAAACTAACCAGAAAAAGTACAAGATGTTATTACTGTGATCCACAGTACTATCGGTTTTTGCAAAAGTGATCTTTTTGAAACTTTTTCTGATGTTCTATGAATCCCAAATAGTTCATCTTTCTCAAAATAAGGCAGTGGATAAATGACAAACTACTGGATGAATTCTTATTTTCTTTAAGAAAAGAAGATTAGTTTTAGTCACGTGGGAAAGGATTATTGGAAAATAAGTATTCCACAAACACAATGTGTGAATATTTTTTTAACAAAACTTATTCAGTACTTCATAAGGCTTTGTTAATTAAATTTTATAAAAACTACAGATGGTTGGCGTCACTTTATACATTACTAACACTGAACAGTTTAAATAGTGATTCATTATATAGTTCACATATAAACGTAATCCACCAATCCAGTAGAGTGGTCGCTGACGCTGACTGCAGTGACATAGAGTGAGTGAATGAATTTTAAAGTCATAATTTAGAGCCATGGTGAAGTGACGAAGAGGACACCTGAGCTGGCACCGTCCACTCTTAACTTCCACACCCCACCAATAGGAGGACGTTTAAGCCTCGACATATTTAACGTGCATCGGTCCGCTCTTAATGGGCGTAATTTGACCAAGGTTCAGAATTGCGAGGTCCGTCACCAAAAGCCCTCGAGTAGCTCTGAACAGTGTAACGTTAATATTCACTCACTCATCCCTCTACACGGCAGGTTTTAGCGATTCCAGGCTCAAACTCATGACATTCCCTCCACGAGATCGTTACCTTGACCAGTGCCACACAAATTGTTATATCCATGTTTAGAAATTTTTTAATAATTCATGTTTGTGTATTTTAAATTGTATTATATAAAAAGAAACGAAGTGTGCATTTTAAATTCGTTTATGATAAAACGCATTCTTGCACGTCGATACAATTAAAAAATAAAGAAATTTTCGAATATGTTTGTGAATATTTAAAACAAAATGACTTCAAACATCTAAGACACACACACACAGAAAAAAAGACTCAACAAAAGGAGCAAAATGACTCAGAAATAAATAAATGTTCGGGTCTACGACTGCGGCAATATATCCCGCCTATTTGATTAGTTGAAATAAGCTACTAACATTACATTGGATTATTTTAAATATTTTCATTGGGGCATGGTGTCTCAGTAAGCTCAAGAAATTTCTTAAAGGATTGTTCAATTTAATAATAGTAGCCCACAAAATTTCCCAATCTAAGTTCCGTATTCGGCAGTAAGTTCCTTATTCTGTTTAGCGCTGTAGTTGTACGTCCTTATTCGTGTGTTCGACACCGGCTCAAGTCAGTGGATTTTCATGCAGAAAATCTACAGCGATATCTAGAGCGACAAAGATATCTAGAGAGCCTGTTTGGCTTGGATGCTCTCGGTAAAATGAAATTCCTAGTTCTATCTCTCGTCATCAGAACTCAAGTTCCTCTCTCTGGGAAGGAAACTGTGCATTAAAATTACCTTGAGGCAATTAGTATCCACCTATACGGTGCCGCGCTAAAAAGTGATATCAGATCTTGAGAAATGTATTGATTCGGAAATGGTAAAATGCCAGTAAAAATAAAATATTAATTAAATTTTATTACATATCAACAGGAATATAATTTATAAAAATATATTGTGTGGGACTTTAAACATCGTTTCAATAATCGTCTTAATCTTAAACTGCCATAGGAGTGAAGTACAAAAGAAAAATTCTGCAGTGTTCAATTTATTTCATGGCATTTATATAAAATTTTCCCTCTCTATATTTCCGCTATTATTAAGATTTTTTATCCGTACATCATGAACAGTTTTTAAGACAAAATTGAAAAGAAAATAATAAGTGCACTCTATTTTAATGCAAACTTAATTTCTTGGAAATATATTCCGGAATGTTTCCAAAGTGGCTGCATTACTTAATACACTTACGGTAATGCCACAACTTAATTAAATTACTCAGCAATCTGGTAAATGATGAAAACTATCGAGAATAAAAGTAATTGCTAATGTATACCTTTATTACTGTTTTGTCAGATTTTTTGAACATGTATCATTAAGGCATAGTAACAATAAATATCATTAATTTTCTAAAATGGCAGGTTATATGACATCATTTATAATAAAATAATAAAGCAGACTATAATAAAAACTAACATGTTGCAATATAATTAATATTAAATTAGTAATACATTCATTTAAAATATTTAAATATTCAGCAAAGTTTTTATATACTTTTAAAAGTACAATAACCCATGTTGTATATAATAAGAACGCGTAGTTAAGTAAGATTATATCAAAATTCTACTTGAGAACAAAAAAATTATTAATTGAAATATTTAATGAAATATATTCTTTGTTATATAAGAAAATTTTATAAAACAAAATTATATGTTTCACTATAAAAAAGTTTCATCGATGAAGATAGAAATATTAAGTATTTGGAGTAATTTAGAAACTAAAATCAAGCCATTTTTAATTAAAAAATTCAAACAAAAAAATAAAATTTTTGAAATTATCCAATTAATCATTATAATTTCAAAGTGCATCGAAATTGACTGCATTTTTTAAGAATTAATCAAACTTTTAAAGAACATTTATTTTAGGCATGAAGTTTCTCTAGTGAAATATTTTATAAATCTTGTTATCAAAATATAATTATGATTCAGTAAAAAAGAAAATGAATACTTTAAGTAGTTAATTTATTCTTTTCTCACTGAAGATTTTATTGAAATAATATTTTTTTTCAAAATATTCTGTTACATCAGTGCTTCTCAAAGTTTCAATATTCGTGAAGCAGTATTTAATCATAATTTTCATCGCGTATTCCCCCAAACAATAACAATAATTCCCCCCCATACAATAACAATGTATGGAAATCAATAATACTCTACTTTGATGCTAAAACTACGATATGACTTTAACCTTTTAAGTGCCACCAGCGTATATAAAGGTCTCGCTCAGTCAGAACGTTAATTTCCCCAGACGTATATATACGTCTTTCCGAAGTACGATCTTTTCTGAGCATGGTTATCCATAAAATTATTCTGAAGGTTTTGGAATGCAATAAATGGACCTGGACAATGTTTGCGAATGATTTACTTATTTCAGATTATTTGCTTCTATTTTCCTTCCCGCCCCCATTACATCACATACGTGTTTCTATGTGGAAAATGGTTGGCATTGGAAGCAAATTGCAAAACTTTTAATCGGCAGTTAAGGGATTAATTATAAACCATACAAAAAATTATCGAGATAAGTGTTAATTTTGTATATAATTTTATATAAAGCAATCCATGGGGCAACTGGTAATTATTAAACTTGTTCTTATCTTAATAAGAATAAATTATAATATAAAAATATAACATAATTATACATAAATAAATTATCAAATGCATTCACATTATGTAGCACTGGTACATTTATGCGTGTAATATATCAGTTTAAATGTGCATTTTATTTTTTATTATGTCAGAATGTATTTTGTTTGTTTTCTTTCAGTAAATTAACATTTTTTTAATTCTTTTTTAACTTTTCAATATGCTCCTGCCCCCCTCGTAGAGTTGTCACGCCTCCCAAGGGGGGCGCGTACCACAGATTGAGAAACGCTGTGTTACATGTATGACAGTTATTGTTTCGTAGCTTAAAATAAATTTTTAACTCTTTTATAATACATTTATAAATTTTCTCTAATTCATACCAAAAATAAATTTACCACTTTTCATCCAATAAATATCTATTACTCTACAAGATAAAATAATAAATACATCATGTTTGAAAATGAATCGAAATGGAACGATTTAATCATATTTTTTGTTAATTAAAATCATAAATAAAAATATTCTAATATTCATTTTATATTGAATGCCAGTATCTATCCTTAATAATTAAGCATATACTTTTATATTCGAGGGCTGCAAATTAAGTAGCTGCAACACATGTATAAGTAGTTTTTGAATGGACTTGCAATTGCAGTTGGATTACATTTCTTCTGTATCATCACCAGCAAAGCTTAATAAACTTTTGTTAAAACTCGGGAAGCCATTGGAGCCTGTTGACAAGGTGCTGATTGTTGATGTCAGCGATGGAACGTTTACAGCTCGGCGTACAGAGGAAACGTCATGAAATAGGTATCTTCATAGAGGTTAATTCAACTTGGGAAATAGGCTAAAGTTATAAGGATTCATGTCAGGTGAGTAGGGTTGCTTCAAGATATCCTACTGCCACCGTCGCAATAGGAGAGTGACATTATTTCCTACACGACAACGAGCGTTGTCGAGCAACACGATAGAGATGGTTTTGCAATAAACGTGGATGTTTGTGCCGCATAACTGAATGCAGAAATTGGCAATATTCGGCATTAACATTTAGTCCTGATGCGCAGTAAGCAATGTGAATCACGCCCCCCCAATCATATGCCATAATCAGCATAATATGTACCGAAATGAGTTTTATCAAAATCTGACGTGACGCCACGTGGCGAGTCTTGGTGACACCATTCATTTAATTGACGTTTTAATTCGGCTCATTCCGACACGAACGAAACACTTTAACCCATCCATACAACTATCCAATATGTTAATACATTTTCATCATAGGATTCCCGAAATTCTTGATAACATTGTGCTGCAATTTTGCCATTGGCTACATCGCTTTTAAGCCACAACAGTTAAATACTTTTTGAAAATATGTTTAGGAGCAGAGGTCGATAACCTTATGGCTGTAGTATGCCAAACCGATCTATCATTATGGTTCAGGGTATCATGCAGTAAGGAATATGTGAAATAACTCGATTTCTGGGGCTTTCCCCGCAGAGTTAGGGGAAAGAGGTCAAAAATACAGGTTCATTCATTTTAATTTATATTGATTATGCATTTTACAAAGATATTTTTAACAAAAAATGAAACTATTTCTTCTACATAAATAAAAAATTAAAATCATACATATATTTCGCATCATGTACCTTTTAAACTTAACCATTGAAATAAGAAAACAAATAAAGAAATATAACGTATTTCTTCAAAATAGTCAAATATTTTAAGACGAACCTTTGTACCTGCACCCTTCAGTATTTTATATAGTTATGTCAGGGGTATAATTTGTCACTATATTTCACACGATACTGAATGCTTAGTTCATTCGCAAAAAAGTTGTTAAACAACTTGTCTCTGCTGACTTAAAATACCTTTCATATGAGAAAAGATTTGTTCACATATATATGTAGTACCAAAAGCGGAAATTAGAGCAAATGTAATTATCTCTATAAACAATTAAATCCCTCCAAAAATAATATCCAAAAATTTAAAACAGATATTTTTTGATTTTTCATTTGAGTTATCTTTCGAATTTTTTAATAATTCCGTAAATTTTTCATTCAATAATTCTGAAAAAGTTAGTGCAATCTCTATTTCAAAATATCAGCTCTACTTAAAAACTGACAAATTTGTACAGAGGTGTAGAGTGCAACTCATAATTGCCCCTCATACCAAATTTGGCACGCGTGCCATTGGTTGCCGAACGCTGCTCTAAAGCGACGGAAACGCACGAAAAACTCTTCACTAACGCTACAATAAGCTCTATTTCAAAATTATCAGCTCTACTCAAAAACTGACAAATTTGTACAGAGGTGTAGAGTGCAACTCATAATTGCACCTAGTACCAAATTTGGCACGCGTGCCATAGGTTGCCGACCTCTGCTCTAGAGTGACGGAAACGCACGAAAAACTCTTCACTAACACACAACTACCCTTCTAACTACCTCGACCGTTTTTTGCACTCTACATATCCACAACAGCGATCGCTTCACCTTTCTCATATCCTATTTGGGCATGCCCACTGTTTCTGAGCGTTTCTAGATTAAGAGTTATCACTATTTAATTTATACCTTTTATAGTATTTTCCTGTTTAGTTATTTTAAATTATTTTTTGGTGTTTTATGCATCAAGTTACACATAAAGCTATAGAAAAAAAATTTTTGAATTTTTTTAAAATATTTTTATAAAATAAGTATAAAAACAGGGCTAAAAGTAAGATAAAAAATCTTAAGATTATCTTCTAACTATTATTAAAATTAATTTGGAAATATTAATTTACTGTAGTTAATAGATAAATATATTTTTATTTATGAAGAATGAATAGTTATTAAATAATTTCTGAAACCTCTTTTTTCGAGGCATAATTATGTATTCCTTCGAGTTATATATTCTTTCGAGATAATTATTTATTCCTTTGGGATAGTAAAACTAATTTCATGCACACATTTTTGTATAAGAGAGGGGGGAAACATGCATAATGCATTTAACTATTATATAAAATAAATTATTAAAATTTAAAGATTACAAAGAAGTAAAGAAAAGTGACTAACAAAGCATAATTTTTCGAAGCAATTTCGAAATTTAAATAATGTTCATTTTAAAACGCATGTCACTTGTTTCTTCGGAAACTAATGACAGTTTCAGAAGAAAAATGTAGTTTTATTTTAATAGAACAAACAAAAAGGGAAAGAACACATTATTTAGCAAATTATAATAAAAAAGTTTATATTTTTAATTGCCATGGAATTTCGACGACCTGTCATTTTGAGCGGGAAATTTTATGCTTTGCAGACTTCGGAAATATGATCAATTTAAAACATATATCAGGAAAAAAAGGATTATTTTGATATATCCGAAAGAGTAGACAGTATGTAAAAATGTTATAACTGCAAAGTTCCTTTGCAAAAGATTAAAATTATAAGTATTATTTTTTCTTTACACGTGTAAATTAATTTTTAATAAATTTCAATGTTTTAATTGATTTTAGTTTATATAGAGATTCATAGATTTTCCATTGCGTTAATTCATATTAATTTTCTTTAAAAATACCAACTTAGAAACTTTTAACCCGGGGGTGGTCACTCGGGGCACAGAATCACACAACACAAGTTCACAAAATCTTTAATTCTGGGAAATGTTGTTTTTTACCAATAAATTTATCAATATATTCCTATATAACAATATTCATGTAAAGTAAAATGTATTTGCCACATATTTCATTCCTTTTTGGAAGTGGTAAGTGTTTACTACAATTTTGAGGTACTTGGGATGTCTGAGTTTCTTGCTTGCCCCTTTTGTTCCAAAATATTTTCTTTGAACAGGATATATTTCCCCCCTGTAAACGACATAGTAGTTTTGATTGTTGAGTTTTACGACTTGTTATGGTTTAAAAAGTTAAATGAGCAGAATATTAAACAAGAAATTGTCGTCTGAGATTTCTATCGGAGTAAGTTGAAACATCGCAAAAAGAAATTGAACAAGCATAAGAAGAACCTATTAAAATAATGGATAGTAATCATGATAGTGAAATTAAATTTGAAAAAAAATGATCAAAGTGAAAAGTTTGAGTCGAAAGGAAGATTTTCAAATGCTACTTAAAGCACTTCAGCATAAATATTTGAACCAAGTGAAAATAATAAATAACAGCTTATTGAAAAGTAATATTTTTTAAACATTCAAATATATTAAACTACAGAACAAGATGAACAGTAAAATTCATTTAATTAAATTCATTTCTGCAATTTAAGATGTATCACATGTGAAAATATCACAAAAATTCTAAACTAATAAAAAAATTTTTTAAATTTCAGGTTTGTATTATCCCAAATATTTCCAAATAACATATTTTTTTTAGATCCGATCTTCGGGGCCGTGATTTTAAAAGCTTTAAATGGATAATTTTTAATTTGGTGTCACTTTTAGAATAATATAAAATTTTTTTTTATTATGACAAAAAATTTATTTTATTTTTGGGAAAATTAACTTAAAAAAATTTTTAAATGTTTTTTTTTGTTTATTGTATTAATATTTTCCCTGTATTCAGCTGACCCACAGAGGTTCAACAGAATTTTTGAAATGCATAACTTGGGAAATCGATTTTTCCATGTTTTACGAAAACAGAAGGGAGAAATTTTTAAAAAAAATACGCCGATAGTATTTCAAATGGTTGTAACTCTGAAAATAATTTGAATTTTTTCAAAAAATCTAGTTGAGCCTCTGTACAGAGGTCTGAGGCTATATACAGACCAAAATATTAATGCAATGGAAAACATTTTACAAAAGAACGACTGAAAAAAATTTCCAAGTTGAACACGCTGCGTATTGTGTTTAAACTCTTTTGATAATAATATCGCTTAAAACAATTTTTTATACATATATTCTAAACTAGTGACACTAAATATCATGAAATTACATTTATGCGCTTTTTAAAATCGACGGTTCCGAGCGTGTCATTACTACTTTCTAGAAACGAAAGGGCAGTATGTTTTAGTACTTTTTATTCAGAGATATATTTTTAAAAAGATCTACTAAAAGTAAACACCAATCAATTTGCCATACCATACCAAGCCTTCATTCAAAATTTGTAAAGTTTTTATGTATTAATACGAGAAACAAAGTTCTTTCTTTTCTATTTTGAAATTAAATAACGACTATTTTTAAACTGAAAATTAAAATTCTGAGGCCAAAATCTTTCGAGTTGCGAAATTCCAAGAAATTTGATGAATGTAATAATGTATTTTTATATTAAAATATTTATGAAATTGCTGTTGTAACTTTTTGTGTCTATCAACCAACATATTTAAGAATAACACACTTTACTTTTTTATGATTACTATTTTATAGGAACCTAATTCTTCGATTGATTAAAACTTTCACGCGTACTTTACATACAGGCTTAGATTTTCAATACAGAAGCTAAATAAATAAAGTGTCTAAGTAATTGTGTAACATTAACTTTTAGCATTTTAACTATTCGAAACACAAATAACAAATTAACTACTCGTTAGGTAATAAGAATAAAAAAATTAAATCTTGGATTCTTTTTAAACACAGAAGAAATTATATTATAACTTGCTACAATGTTTCTTAAACTTTATTTTTTCTGTTTTCAGTGTAACTCATTTATTATTCACATCGAGTTTCGTAGAATTCAAGAACAAGTTGTACATCAAAATTATAAAGTTTTTTGTATATATATTGAAACTGTCACTCAGAATTAAAAATTGTTTTTTACTTGTTCGAATTTTATGTTTTTCGAAAGCGAATTTTTCGTATTGTGAAGAAGAATCTTAATATTCCATAATTTTTTCTTATTTCCTAAAAAATGCAAAATAAATTTCCTATAGCAACCGTGATAAACTCAATTTGATCTAGTATTAATATAAAATGAGAAAGACAATTTTACGTTAATTATAGTCTTGCATGCCGTTTTTAATTAAAAATTGTAAATCAATATACAATGAAGATCGCTTAACACGAAACTGAAGGGACTGAAATATTTTTTCGTGTTAAAAGAATAGTGCACAAAAAAAGCCATATATCAACGAAATTAAGTTTATTAGAGTTTATTCTACTTACATAGATATGTATATAAGCATATATTTTTTAAAAGAACCAATGAAACAAGAACATTTACAAGATTTTAAAGAAATGTATTATAAAATTTTCAAATATTTTGAAAAACAAAACATTTATTGAGTGTTTTGAAAAAAATTTGACATATTTCTTTGATTGTTTTCCTTAGCATTATATTTTCTACAAATTGTTCGTTATCGTTCATTTTGTTCTTCATTAAACCATTGGAATGGGCGTCTAAGCAACCGAGCATATTTTTCATGATGTTCCTCATTTTAGATGATGTGATAACAGGTGCTGCATCCTTCATTTTATTTTCATCGTCGGAATCTGAGATTCAATATATATATTTTTTAGCTTAGAACAAATTTCAAAAAGTGTTTGTCTGCCAGAATTGAGAGACTATATACACGTTATCATCATCTACTGCGATGAATTCTTCTGATAATACAATAGGACAGTCAGTCCAATATGGCTGGTGTTTTACGTATTTTGTTCATTACCTAACGGGAAATCTTTTCGTTTTAAGCGATTTTCGTTTTGTATTTAGGGGAAAATATGCATTGAAAAACATAGTAGTTTGTAGGGAACGTTGTGTTATTTCGTGTTAACCGATATTTCGACATAAACAAGTGCTTCTCAAACTTTCACTATTGGCGACCCAATATTTAATCATAATTTTCATGTTTTACTCCACCTAAGAACAATGCATTGAATTAAGTAATACTACATTTTGACACCAAAGCTACAGCACGGCATTAACTTCTTAAGCGCGATCGACGTAGATAAACATCTTTCTCAATCAAAGTCATAATTGCCCCGGACGTAAAATCGTTTTTCGATACGACCCTTTTTCTTGCACTGCATTCCATAAAGTTACTCAAAGGCTTTGGAATGCAAAAAAAAGTTCTTGAAGTGTTAACGAAGGATTAACTTATTTCAGAGGACTTTTTTTTTTTTCTTCTCCCCAATGCGCACATCTGCATTTAGAAAGAAAAAGGGTGGAAAGGGGGAGCAATCCCATAACAATCAGTAGTTAAAGGATTAATTATAAACCAAAAATTACCAAGATAAATTTTAAATTTTTTTGGATAAAATTTTTTTAAATACAACCCCATGGTGTCACTTTTAACTATTAAACTTTTTTTCTTAGTATTGTTAAATTAATTGTAAAAACATTACTGATATATTTATGGGGAATATCAGTGAAAAGGCTTTTTTAAATTTTTTTATTATGTCAGAATGTATTTTGTTTGTTTAAACTTTCCATAAATTAATAGTTTTCCTAAACAATCTTTTATTTTCTGTGTGGATGGATAAATGTAGTTCAAAAAATTCACGTTAGGTGGATAACTAGTTTTTATTTAAACGTGGGTCCTGAATGAATGTACCATCAATAATTAAAAGTTATTAAGGATTAAACTAATGATATTTATTGCGCAAACTCATACATATATATATATATATATATATATATATATATATATATATGAAGTATGTATTATTAATTTTTAATTTGAGACATGGCGTAAAGCATTGACATGTATGGCTAATAACTTACCAAGCTAAGCAAGGAGCAGGAACTGATGCATGGTGTCAGAATTTTCTAAACATATCAAGTTCTATGTGACTAGAGTTGAAAAAAGATTGACTATCTGAAAGAAAAACTGTTAGTGCAAATCGAGGTTATCTTCAAGACACTTTAAATCTTTCTTGCAATACCTATATAAAAGTAGTTCTTAAAACTGCTGGCTATAAAAAATTTTAATTGTGATATAGTTCAAGATGGATAGCAACGAGGCTTCCAGAACCGAAAGCTCTCCGTATTGTCAAGGAACAGTTATGTTAACCCCAGTAGTAGCTCCACAACCTTATATTTCAAATCCACACGTTACCGTGGAAATAAAGAAACAGGTAGATACTACTTGATAGCTTGAGATCATCTCCTTGATAAAATTGAATGCAAAACTAATAAGAGGCAACCCCATAAGACTCCGCCGCCAGGAATTTACATCCATGTCAAACTCCATCATAATTATAAAATCAAATCTATTTTCGTACTTGCACATTTTAGACTTTATTGTGCAAAACGCAATTTAAAAAAGTATTGCATTTATCTTAAATTGCGAACTTTATCAATTGGTTAAAGCCTACATGACTATACTGTACACGATTTTTAATGAATAGTTTAAGAATGCTTTTTATTTCCAAATCTTACTAAGTTACCTTTATTCTCCCAGTATTGTCAAGGAAATATTGAATAACATTATTATTTAATTAAAATAAACAGAAAATGGCATCATTAAAACTCAAAAATATTTTTTCCAGGATTTTTTAGACGCAAACGATACTTCAATACGAAATGCTGAACAAATTTCATAACAACCATATGGAAGTAACTGATTACGACCATAAGCAAATTTGTGTGTGTGTGTGTGGTTGAGACAACCTTTGCCTGCGTCTCAAATAAAATAAAGAGACATTTTTTTTCTTTTTCAATTTCGATTTTTGTATTATCTTTGTGTTTTAGCCCCGACTATCAAAGAATAATTTTAATTAAAAGCGTATTATATCAATGATTCTGTTCGTTAAAATTTTTTCAGCACACAAAAGTATTTTAATTAGAAATATTTAATAAGATTCCTTTCTTTATTTTCCGTTTTCTTGGCACAATACCACAAAATGAAGTGAAGCTCGAATGATTTAGAATAGCAAAGGGTAAAACGTGTAATTTATCGCGCTTTGCGGTATATGTTTATGTCGTCGTCCCTGGATATTTGTTTTTTTCTCATTTGTGGTCAGAAAATTTTCCATTCGACAGTTTAATTTGTAATTTATCTTGTAACTGTAGAGCTTTCATTGATACAGTAACTCAACGGTTGCTTTTATTGCATATGTGTGATGTTTTAAGGTATTCAAATATAGTTGGACAATGAATTATTTTTGAAAAGGTGTACTGGTTATTAAAATTATATTTTTGACTTCATAAAACATATCCTTAAAAAATCATTAACAATATTTAATTACCATTCAAATTTTTAAAAATCAAAAAGTATATTTGTGTAGCATGTGTTGGAAAAAGTAAAATTTAAAATTGTTTTAAATTGCAGATGTGAAATCAAAAAAATGTCCTTTTTACTTTTCAGTTTCGTGTTTTATCCTTATTATGATTTTTAGCAATTTCTATGTGTAATTTTATTGCATGAAAATATCGACAGAAATTTTGCAAAATTATGCATTATCGTTTCGATTATAAAGTTAATTTACACAAAAATCAAATTAAGGACTTATATTTATTATTTTCAAGAAAAATGTTTTAAAAATTGTATTAGGAAGTTATATATGAATGGCATCTAGAAGATGATGTGTAAATCAATTGTCCAACGTTTATGGTCCTCATGAACAATATACTTATTAAGTTAAGGGATCTTATAATTACTTATAAATTATGTGTAAAACTTAATAAAAAACTATATTTCTTAGTTGAGATGTGAAAAAAGATAATGTAAAGTATTTATCCAACTACAATGAGAATTGGGTCCTTTTTGTCAGCTGCTATGAATTAGAAAGTCTTTAACAGAGACAGTTGTTAGAGTTATTTGGTAACTCCATTTTTTTGCTGCTGCACTTGCTCTTATAATAGCACTTTGCCAACTAAGCCGTTATGAGTTAAAGCTTCTAAAATGGCCTTTTTATGAGTTGAGAATGGGGGTGTTGATCTCAGGTTTCGGCGATATCTGACTAGGGATAAAGCTCTGATATTATTTTTAGAGAGTTTAGCGGATATTCTCTGTGGGCATAGTAGTCGAATGATTATTAATAAAAAAATCCGTTATCCACGATGTTTTTAATAGCATTCATTGCCTGATTCAGTACTCAGTTCTGTATCCTGTGAGAAATAACGTTTATTTGTATATTTAAACTGAAGTACGTATGTCTGTAGAGTCTGAATGTGGGGGTTGGGGATTAGCACGAAGACTAGACATCGGAAGCAAGTATCATTTTGTTTACTTTCAAAGCTCATAATTACTAAATCAGTTAAACAGAAGAGTTAGATCACGAATTGCTCTAATGTAACGCTTATTGGAAAATTGTAGACTCAAAATTTTAACTATATTTTTTGAATCACGCGAAATAGACTAGAAATATTAAATGAATTAGAGGTGATTAAACATATAAATTATAAAATATGGCTCTTCAGAAAATATGCAAACAGGACTCGTCACCTTTTCCAATTTTTTTTATTTAAGGGTTTTGAAATATTTTTTTGTGTAGATTATGAACAAGTACTATTAAACTAAATTTCACCATGAAAAAAATGGATAAATTTAACAGAAATTTTAAAAGTAATTTTTAAAATTTTAATGATTTTCAAATTTCTTCTTCTTTTCCAATTATCATTATTTTTTTACACCATAATTTTTTTATTGGGCTTATAAGACTATGAGAGTAATAACTTTAGGGATCGATTTTGCAATTAACAGATTAGTTTTGGAGAAAAAAAATAAAATGTATATATCAATGGAAAAAAGGCTAAAAAAACATGATTTCTGCTACATTTTCTCTTATAAAATTTTTTCTATTCAAAATATTAAAAAAATGGATCACTCATTTTAGTAAGCACATTATAATAAACATACACACCAAAATTCAAAGTTGTTTTGATAAATATCTGTAGAAGTTTTTACTTTTTAAAGACCAAGATTTTGAAAAACTCAGCTAGCCCTGAAAACGCAGTTTTAAGAATACAATCAGTAAATAAATATCAAAAACAATGTCTAAAATTTGTAATAATTTTTCAATATATTGTATAGATATATACCTTTAATATAAGTATAATACAATTCAATTTTTTAAAAACTGATGAAACAAAAATATAAGCATTTAATAAAATGCATGTCTATGGCAAAATTACGAAAATGAGAAATATCATTATCTGACTTATTTTTGCAGAAAACATGTATAAAATATATTCAAAAAATAAATGATATGCATAAATAAATAAAGTGAAGGGCACATGAAATGTACAATAGAAAATTTAAAAAGCGTTTATAAGGTAATGTTTGCTACTTAAATCAACATCACAATATAAAATAAGTAAAACAAGTTTAATCTAAAATGGCTATTTTTTTTAAGGCAGTTTGTTTTAAAATTGGCTACATAAGGTCATTTCTTCTCTTCTTGGCTCATAACTCTTTTTCTAAGTATTGCTTTTTTAATAAGCTTGAGAGCCAGATTATTACTGCTATTTTGGCGAGCGTTTTCTAGATTGTTGTTTTTCGGTAATCCAAGATGAAGTAACAAAGTTGTTTGGTAAGAGCCTCCAGAGGTACACCTAATGCTTTCTGGGTTTCTACTATGGTACGTATAGCGCATGGCCATATTCTCAGACAGCCTTCTGTTACTGTCCGCTTAACACGTCTTTTGTGCAAAAGTACTTGCAGGCTCTTTGCCCACATCATGCTATCTAAACTCGTTTGCATTTTATTATTCCCATCAGATACATCTTTCAGCACAATTCATTAGATGCAAGTCTTTTGATAGAGATGGAAGAATTTTAGAAACAGTTTCATTATTGGTGTTCTACATTTTATTTTTTGGTGCAGTTTTCATAAAACATCAATCGCAGTTAGTATTAGAAACACCATGAGTTTTCTCACCACCCAGGACACTTGCTTGCCCGAATGTTGAGGGTTTAGCATCTGTAGAAATGCCTATGCAACAATGTAGCATATATTGCTGTTTTCATAGCATTCATCCTTTATGTACCAGGAATAGCCTTTTTGGTAGTAGGTGGTATTTTTAATCGTTTTGCTTCTTTCAAACTACCATGAGATTTACGACCACCGGAAGAAACACCTTGAGCGACAATCTTTCACGGTAGGTCTCAAAAGCTGTTCTAACCGCTTACTGACATAAATTACATTCTTCCTTTTTTATCACAATGTCAGGTCCATACTGACACAGTAACTGAGCGTTTTACAATCACCATCGGATAAACTGTAATGTAACGAAATCCGAGTGAAATGGATCTTTTCCATAAGGTAAGCGCTGCTTCCATTTCCATTGATGTGGGTGACTGATGGTTTATATCACATTCACTTTTATGTTGCGCACCATATGCTGAATTCAGCGTGGAGCTCGTCTAACTTGTGTTTTGCCGGAGCAATGACGACGCCTTCATCACTTCAAAGTCAACGACATATCCGGGTGGCGAGCATATCTATGAAGAGTACATACACCGATGATGAGTGAGGTGTGACCACGGAAGTTAACACGTTCCATCAAAATAACGCTTAGGTCGGTGATTTCAGCTCCATTCTTGTACGCATCTTTAATCTCTCGGTGGATTTCCTATATATTTTCAGATGCCAGAGTATATGCGTTATCCAGCCGTCTTGCACAATTTCCATATGTAGCTGATGAAAAAGGATCTATATTCATCACCATATAAAATTTTCTATGGCTGAATAATCTTTCCCAATGTGTGTGAAAAAGCTTGAGTTATTCTCAAGAAGTTTACATCATGGCTGAGGTAGGACCAGACTTTAGAACCATTTATGGAAGTTTTGTTTTCATCACAATTGCTATACAATAGTTTCAAAATATATGAAAATCCTAACTTGGCTCCACGCTCCAGTTTCAAGTTTTGTTTTCACAATGTGTGGCACTTTGCACTTCGAAGTAGATTATTAACTTAGTTAAAGTCCACCAATATGTAATTTCAACCTTAGATGTATCCTTTTCTACCATAGTGTTCAATTTTTCCAGGCGTACATTTGTACATTTGAATTTTAGTAACTTCACATTCATAATTCTCTTTATGCCATCGCTTTACATTCATTTGCAAAAGCACGTACTAAACGTTTCCTAAAGAGGCATATTAGCAATAATATTAACTAATAAAATGAATACATATGGTTAAAAGTAGCATTCAAAAAATGCTGTTTTAAAATTTCTATGAAATAAAAAGTTGTAAATTAAAAAGCACACAACAGCGTGGCAGCTAATGTAAATAAACAACTTTGCTGGCAGTCACAGTGCAACAACGTTCCTCTTCTTGTGTGTAGTTTTTTACGTAAAATATTAGAGTTATTCTCAAGTAAAAAAAGGGTATGAAAGCATTGAGGTGGAGCTGGCAGGCTGGCAGCTGACAGTGCTGTCAAAATATTTAAATACATTTTACTACATTTAAAATAATCAGATCGTTTCGGGGAAACTTCGCACAGTTATACCAGAGGTATCAAACTACATTTTAAAGATAAAGGCCCAAAATCGATATTTTCATCGATTTTCGACTTTTCGAAAAGGTGTCAAGTCCTTAAATGCACAAATAATATAGACATTGTGGTATGTGGTGTTATTTTCAAATCGAAAAATATTAACGCTGATAAAGGTATACGACTTGGGTTCGGAAAAAAAATTTTTACAAATATAACTTAAATAATTATTTATATATTTATTCTTTTTAATTAAGTATGTTGCAAAACTATCAAGAATACAGCAAGAAAAGAATTTTCCGAAAGCTTAATTTTCAAAATATTGAGAAATTTGTGCAAAATATTACAAAAATGTCTTTTTTAGCACAACTCTAAAAAAATATATATCACAAAAATAAATAAATGTTTTCAGTGACAATTATTTAACGTTTAACTATGCTTTATACTAAAAAAGCTCAATTTCTTCTGTAACATTATGAAATACAGGTGTTCAAAATGAAAAAAATCTAGAATTTTCTTAAGAAACCTTTTTTTTTCATATAAAATTACACATTAAAAATAACTTAATTGAGAAAATTTTGCGCTTGGCGCAACAGAAAGCATTCATTATAATGCAAAGAACAAACTCAAAAATTTCATAAAGATATTTTCATTTACTTTAGAAATATCACTCTTACCGTTAACCATTTATGTTAAGAAATAACCATTCTGCTGCGTACGAAATAAAGTTTATATTTGCAATGTAAAAACTTTTAAAGATTTTTTGGAAGGTATTACAACTCTTCAGATTTATATGTTGTGCCTTCCTGAACCTCATACTTCAAATATTTGCTCATTTTTGAAGGGCCTTTCTTTTTACGCAACCTTTTCTTATCTGGTTTAGAATAACTCGTAGAATCAATGATTTTCGTTTTGTCGAGGTACCAAATATATCCTTTCATTTCAGAGCTTAATTTCATTCCTAACTTTTTAGTAGAGGTAATAGACCAGCAAATCCGGAATTAAAAGTATTATTGTGATATAATTCATGAAACTGGAGTGTTTGGCAGATCAATAAACTTGTCTTTCGATATTAAACTCACACGACATTGTTAAGACTTATTGCAGTTCTGAGCTTTTCCGTGAAGACACATTTTCTTAGGAGATTATGATCGCAAAATTCCTTATTTGTCTTTTAATAGATTTAATAACTGAATTTTGGAAGATCCGTCGATTTTTTCTTTTCAACGTTTCTCCAACAAATTCTCTCTGAAATCTCTTCTTTTTTGGCCACATTGATCTTTGTTTTTGGCATGACAACTTTTAATTTAATTAAAATAATTATAACTCTATATGAAAGTACTAATAAAAAGTTATAAAGAGATCACAGTTTTGAACACAGATGATAAAAAGATGGCAACTCGTTTTAAATCAAAACAAACATTACACGAATTATTTAACTGAACTCCCTATTTTTAATGCAAATATATCTATAAAAACATTTATAAAGTGAAATAAATTTTATTAAACATAAAAGAATTCGTTAAAATATTTTAAATGAATAAAATCTCATTTTGCCGGTGAAAATAAACCGAAAACACACTTACGATTTTGATTTGGGCTTACCTCAAACAAGGCTGAAACAAGCGTGTGCCCTGAAACGCCAAAGTTAAGAGGCGGATAATTTTTAATAAAGCTTTATTAAACAGGCTACAAAATAGACTATAAAATAACTGAATGGTAGTAAATGATTTTAAATCAGTTGGATACCTTAAACTAAATTGAAAAATAAATACTATATTTTATTTAAGGTAAGAGCAATCAAACTATAGTTTGAATATTTGGGACTTGACTTAAGGTAGGCCTAAGAAAGTATGGAAGCGCCTATCTGGTATAATAGTTACTGACACTGACAGCTGTGCCATTGGGCCATGGTTCGATTTCCGAAGTAGGCATGAATGTTTGTAAATGTATAACGTCTTTGCAGCATTAAGATACTCTAAATAGCCGCAAGTCCTTTCGTGAGGTTGGCGGAAGGGGAAGACAGTTAGGAGGTGACTGACCCGTCATCCTAGGGCATTCTCTCTCAAAATTGGGGTGGAACCAAGCCAAAACATACTATCCCAAGTATGGTGCTCAAAGCTACGACTAACGTCAGCGTATATCTAGCCCTTTGCTGCAATGAATTTCCTGTGCCTCTATCTGACATAGTCAGGTAGGTGGCAGTAGTAGCAACAAAGACAATTGTGGGGTTTCTATTTTTCAAGAATTTTTATAGTATTTTCACTCCGAATAAACAGACAAAGAATAGTTCTCAGGATATTTTAAGAGAGGTATATATATATATTTTATTTCCCAATTCCTATACAATCAAAATCTAAATGCTCAACATTAGGTAATTAATTTACACCTATATGGATCATCTTGTAACAGGAAACTAGTTCAAATATGCCTTGTCTGTATGCTCAAGATAAAAATATAATAATTAATAATCTTAGTTCCTGGAATGAGTTATAAAGATAGTAAGATATTTTTCTCTAGTATATAATGAAACCTTTCTATTGAAAAAGTCTGAGGGTGACTCACTTTAATACAATGGAAGGACCTCATTTATCATAATCAAGTCTATCAACATCCATTAACTGCACTAACATTTTTGAGAAAGACATTTAGGCTTTTAAAAACTCCCTTTTTTTTCAAATTTTGAACATTTTCTCAAGGTGTAATAAATAGCTTGGCATACTATTTTAAGTTAAACTTTGAAAATTGCTTGTTTCTATTTTGCAGAAGATAAAAACAACGGTTGAGGACAAGATGATTTGAATGTTGTGATCTGTGCACACTTTTACTAGAAAACTCAAATTTTCTTGTTTATTTATAAGAAGTTGATAACCTAGGCTCAATTTTTCAAGCCTTGAGGGCCTATTTGCATATAGCGCTTTATATGATATATTCATTAATTTTTTATTTAAAAAAACTTAAGTATTTTTACATCTTAAATGTAGATAATTCTATAAAAGCGAATTAATTCACTTCATTAATATTCAATAATTTTCTTTTTTTTTATTTTTAAGAAGTAAAACAAATAATTGAAAAACGCGGAGTTCTTGAGCAATTTAAATGAGTTATTATTTTTTTAAAAAAATATTTGATTTTAATTATAAATAA
This sequence comes from Trichonephila inaurata madagascariensis, assembly GCA_019973955.1. Taxonomy (NCBI): domain Eukaryota; kingdom Metazoa; phylum Arthropoda; class Arachnida; order Araneae; family Nephilidae; genus Trichonephila; species Trichonephila inaurata. Next base: position 22,054 of record BMAV01010405.1, read on the forward strand.
ACTTAGGAAATTATAGTTTTATCACAAATTTACCCGTTGCAATAATTCAGTTTATGCAATTTTAAAAAATATTTCAAAGATACATATTAAATGAGTCACAGCAGCAAAATTTCTTTACAAATTCATTTTTACTTTTTTACGGAGTATTTAAAAACTCTAACTCAAAATTCTCTATAAAAACTGCAAGCATTTGAATAAAATGAAAATTAATGTTTTAAAAAAAACTCCATCAAGTTCGCATTTTTTGACTAGGATTTCTTAGAATATTTAACATCTCATTTAAAACACATATGTAGAATAAATTTTATACATATTTTTAGTATAAAATTATTCATTTTCTATGGAAAAAATTTACTCTAGGAATTTTGTACATATGAATGTGTAATAAATGTATTAGAGATAGTCTGTTCTAAGTTATGATTTTTGTATTAAATTCTTGCTTACAAAAAATCGTTATACAATAATACGTATGCAAATTGAGATTTTAAATGACTAACTCTGAAGTTTATGAACAACTTTTGAACAGATTAGTCCTTAAGATATGATTTACCAGATGTATGCATATCAAAAGAGATGATTGCTAACAAATGTCGCCACGCATATATGCAAACAATACAAAACCGTGACACGTGATTTTTTTATAATTTGACTTTTGATACTCATGTTTAGTTTACATTTGGACGAGTTTTAGAGTGCATCGTGTTTTTTTACTACTTTGAAAATGTCGAATTTTATGCCTTCCGACCACGATTTGCGGAGAGCATTACTTTTTTGTTACTATCTGAAGAAAAATGCTACCGAATCGCATAAAATGCTTACAGAAGCATACTGTGGCAATGCTGTAAGTCGTGCGCAGTGCTATAGGTGGTTTGAAAAGTTTCAAAATGGTGATTTCGATGTGAGAAACGAGGAGCGTGGCAGACCAGCAAAAAAATTTGAAAGTGCTGAATTGCAAGCATTACTCGATGAATATGATGGCCAAACACTCAAGAAAATCTTGCAGAACAATTGAATGTTGACCAGAGCACTGTTTCCCGCAGTCTCAAAGAAATGGGCAAGATAATAAAGGTCGGTAGATTGGTATCACACGAGCTAACGGACCGTCAACAGGAAAACCGAAAACTCGTGTGCGAAATGTTGCTTGCCCGCTACAAACTCAAGTCATATCTCCATCGTATTATGACTGGCGATGAAAAATGGATTTATTATGTGAATTCCAAGCGTAATTGATCATATGTTGACCCCGGACAGCCGTCCAAACCAACCGCAAGGCCAAATCTCTTCGGCCGCAAGACAATGCTGTGTATTTTCTGGGATTAGGAGGGACCAATCTATTATGAGCTTCTCAAACCCGGCGAAACCGTTAATACTGATTGATACAAGCAACAATTACTTAATTTGAACGATGCTATACTCGAAAAACGCGAGGAATACAAAAAACGGCAGCACAAAGTGATTTTCCTAGATGACAACGCACCTAGCCACCGTGCTAAACTGACCAGGGACATCGTTAAGGCACTCGGCTGGGAGCCCTTAGCGCAGTGCTTCTCAAACTTTCAATATACGCGACCCACTATTCAATAATCATTTTCATCGTGCCCCCCTGAATATAACAGCAATATATCGAATTCAATAATACTATACTTTGACACTAAGCTAAAATACAAATTTAACCTCTTATGTGCAAAGGACGTATATAAACGTCTCACTCAGCCAAAGTATTAATTTTCTGGACGTATATATACGTCTTTCTGAAGTACGATCTTTTCTGTGCAGTGCTCTCCATAAAATTATTCCGAGGGATTTGGAATGCAATAAAAGGACCCTGACAGTATTTGCGAAGAACTTACTTATTTCAGATGATTTTTGCTTATTTATTTCTTTCCTCCTCCCCCTCCCCCGCAAAAAAAAACATGAAAATACGCTCGACTACGTGGTTAACGGGGGCATTTGGGAACGAATTGCGTACTTTAAATCGGCATTTAACGAATTAATTAGAAACCGTACAAATTATCAAGATAAGTGTTAATATAAGCTCATGGAGTCACTGAGAATTATCAAACTTGTTCTTAACTTAGTTCTATTAAATTAATAATAAAATATACATTATACAGTACTGATAGATTTATAATTGTATTATATCTGTTTAAATGTGAAATCTACATTTTATTATATCAGAAAGTAATATGTTTGTTTACTTTCAGAAAATTAATAATTTTTTAAACTTTTTGTTTTCGATTTTTCAATATGCTTGCGCCCCCCTTGTAGAGTTATCAAGCCCCCCACAGTTTGAGAAACGCTGCCTTAGCGCATGCGGCTTATTCGCCACATTTGGCTCCTTCCGATTACCCCCTATTTGCTTTATTGGGACAAGCATTGGCTGACCAGCACTTCTTACGAAAACGTCAAATCTAGGCTTGATGACTGGCTGGCCTCAAAAGACGGACCATTTTTTTGGCGTGGTATTCACAAATTTCCCAAAAGATGGGGAAAATGTGTAGATAGCGATGGATATTATTTCGAATAAAGAAATATTAACGGTTTTCGTAAATTTATTGTGTTTATTTTTTAAACAATCGTCTCATTTCATTTGCATACACCTGATAAGTCATATTTACCAGTTTGAAAATAACAATCAATAGCAAATAGTTCACACACACGCATTATATGATATAAAATACTTCTTAAATGAACACATGGTGATATTTACAGTAAAGATATTTCTTATGTTATAAAAATAGTTTTATGCATATTTGATTACATTTTATACTTATTAAATAAATATCAATGCTTTTTTTTCCAATTAAATTGAGTTTCTTTTTCTTTTTATTTTTTGTATAATACTTTCCTTAAAAAATACTTTTATTTTTTAAACTTACTATCTTGCCTGTTTTGTCCAATTTGGATAAAGAGAAAGAGTATATTTCTGGTAATATACAGATTAATCACATGCCTGGAATTTATTTTCTGTTTTTTGTGACATTTTAGTTTTAATTAAAATTTTTTGGTACTTTAATTTTTTGCCTTCTTACAAATGAAATTTTAAACTTTGCTGTCAATATTTTTATTTAATTTATAGCTCTTACGACCCGCATGTGTAGATGGCGCTAATAGTCATTTTTTTTTACAATTTGTATTCAATTTTCCTGTATAATCAAGTCACCGAGCACGATGCGGCAACTGTCGCTCAATGAACCAGCATTTAAGAACAGTGTGACGTCTCTCGCGTCCTTCTGCTAACATAACTCCTATGTTCTTTGACGGCCACGATTAATGGCAAAACCTTTCCAACCAAATACCAAGAAGAGAAACGGATCAAATATGTAAATGAGATATACTTTAAAAGCATAGAAGCTTTGATGATAAGATATAGCGTGGCAAGTTTAGAGATAGTTCAGTGTGGAATCATTCTGATCAATATAGCGCGGCAAGCTTAGAGATAGTAGTGTGGAATCTTTCAGATCAAGAGTCAGCAGTCCGATAGCTTTGGAAGGAATAGAAACCCAATATAAAGAAGTTGGAATCTTCGTATATAAAGTAAATTATAAATATTCTCTATAGGTGAATGAAGGAATCTGCAAAAAGGGAATATTTGACATAGGTATTTAGATGAATCGGTTTTTTTAACTATAATTAAGATAAAGGATCTAGTTGCGTGATCTGGGCTTAAATACAAGGTTTATTGGGTGTTAACTCTCACTTTAAATAAAATTGTCAAATTAAATTAAGTAATATAAGTTATTCTTAATAAAAAATTGTATTAGAACTACTATCTATCATTTTGATAATCCCACACCTCTAGCTTACGCGGAACCGGAACGACATAGTCATCACAGGATGGCTATGTTGCAACAGTACACCACCTCTTTGCTTGAGTAGACTAGTTACCTATATATAGCTCAAAGATTGCTTATAAACCATTCATTATATCCATTTGTGATCATTACAATAGTTATTAGCATATTAATTTTTGTAATGTAATTATTAACCTTCATATATATTATAGTTTTCCTCCACCATTTATATTATTACTGATGAGATGTATCAATTTCTTTTATTCTAATTCACTGGATTCAGTAAGTTACATTTATTGCATTACATATATAAACCTTTTTGATATTTTTGAAGGTTTGCTTTTTCTTCATATATAATATTTTGTTACTTACGTATTATCGCAACAATCACCGAAGTTCAAAATAACTCGCCAAGTTGGCAACCGCAATTTCGCATGCGTCATATGCGCTGAATGGGCTTAATTCATGTGACGTCATAGTCACATGATAGCGAAAAACCACGTGATTCTGGCCAATCAATTCAAATCTCATGCGACATCATAGTCACACGATAAAAACTATCTAGCGCTTCCAGCTAATCAGTTCATGCGCTCCGGTGTTGCCAAGTTTTCCTCTTTGCAGAAACTTTCTCTTAAAAAGTACATTGTATACAAAATGCATTTTATTTAAAAGTATAAACGCAGCTTATATGAGGATTTTTTAAGGGACTTGAAATCATCCCGAAAAATAGGCCGACCTATCGTTTTTTTTAATTTTTATTTATTCTTATTATTTGCATTATTATCTTTCGATTGTTATAGCATTTGTGCAAGTCGTAAAGTGAGAAATTGAATAAAACTTCATTTGAAAACAAATCAGGCACTTCGTCCACGCCCTCTTTTTAGAAAAAAAAGCTAAAAAAATCGTTATGATAAAAATATCTATTTTATAAAGAGAAATAATAACTATAAAAAAGAATGTGTAATATATAAAGCAGAATATTCCAATAATGTAATTTTTTTTCTTTGTGAAATGTGTGCAAGTAAATTTTTTGAATTAAGGCATTTTATATTAATAATTTCAGTTCTTACTCTTTATATGTTTTCCATACAAATGCAATACTTCAATATTATGTGAAGAAAAACAGTAAACTTTCTGTCGTGACAGAAATTATTTTTTAACATTTTCCTTGAATTTCCTTTTGCATTTAATACCTTCTTAAAATTGATCATTTATTAAAATGTATGGGTTGAGAAAACACGAATATGCAATTATTTTAAAGAAAAATATATAACTAATATCTTAAAGAGGTATTTTAAGTTCATTTAAGCTTATTATAATTTTTTTTTCTGAATTATAAACTTTAAAGTGGTTTTTATCAGTTTGTGTTTTTCGAAACATTAGTGCATTCAAAATGCTACTCCTTCCACAATTATTTACCAATCACTTCCATTTTTATAATGTGTGTTGCATATAAAGCTTGTAACAAAATTAAGGATCTATTTTGCTGTAAACTCTGAATACTTTTTTTTTTAAAAAAAATTTTAAATAAAGAGATATTGGCTTTTTCGTTGATTTTTAGCATGCATATCAACATTTTATTTTTTTCTTAAAAACGATGTAAGTTATTGTAAAATTGATGCCTAATGTTGTTTATAAAATCCATAAGAATATTACAAAAAAATTTCAGGTGAAAAAATTAATAATTACAAAAGGAATAGGATTTAAAAATTCTCCGAATTTTCTTCAAAAAATTTAAAATTTTAAAAATAATGGTATAATGAAAAATTTCATCTCGTATCATTTTTTTGAATAGAAACATTATATAAAATGTTAAAGTATATTTTTTAAGGTATTACATAAAAAAGAAAGAAAAGTGGATCAAAAGGGTACCGAAGTCCTCTTAATTTAAAAAAAAAATTCTTTTGAAGAATATTTTTCCTAACATTAAACATATTTAACCGTTATGAAATTTACAGAAATTTTATCACGGTTTTACAAAACAGAGCAACAAATGCAATTTAGTTTTAATGTTTTGTTTTGCATTCATTTGGAAAACAGAAACTATTTTATCATATGACTTCATGAATTAAGCCCATTGTGTCGCGTACTTCGTTCGCCTTTGTGCATATAACGTCACCAATAGGTTGCGATAATATGTATGTACCAATATAATATATATATATATATATATATATATATATCAGCTTTGAAAAATTTAGCTTCAAAATAAAGTAAGTAATAAATGAAAATAGAGCGAACTCTTTACCATCGCGTAAGGATTTGTTCCCGAAATATTTCATTTAAAGGTATAGCGAGAAACACCCAGCAGAAGAGGCACGCACTCAGAAGGCTTAGCTGGTGACTCGTCGCCTAAGTGTTGCCTATTGCTCTATTCGGGTGCGTGCCAAAGGGCGCCATGTTGGATTTCATGTGATTAAAAAGAAAAAAAAAAGTATTATAGAAATGATGCCCTCCTCATTTTGCCAGTAGGCCTGGGGCCTGACATATATATATATATATATATATATGCGTGTGTGTGTGTGTGTTTACTTTTGCTTCGATTAATGCATCTAATTGTTATGGTTTCTATTTTTCTTACTTAATCACATAATATGTATGCACATATAAATAAAATATATGGTTATTTATCACATACATAAATTCTAATTATTAAAATAAATAATTAGCATTAAGAAGGATTAAAGACTTTTTTCAAATATTATTATCGTAAAAGCATTCAAAAATATTAAAAATAATATGTTAAACCATGCTTTGTTGCCTCTAATATAACTAACACAATTGGCTACCTGCGGATGAGGACTTGGTAAACCTGAGGCAAATTTGGTGCTTTGGGAGAAAACAGAATTTACATGAACAGGACACTGAGATTTATCTTTTGAAAGCCGGGGTCTCCCACTGGAATGTATACAAATGGGTTTGAAGCGGTTTCACTAAAGAACAGGGGATCCTTTAAAGAAATAGTGTAGCATTTCTTTGCGGTAAAATATATATTTTGGGTGCGGCAAAATGGGTAACTTTTTGGGTGAAAATCTGACCGACTTTAAACGTTGCTTTGGTGGGAGGTTGAAGGTACGGTGCAAAGGCATTGGTGGGTAATTACAAAATTCGCGATTTCACGATTTCGGCGGTGGCTGCGCGACCAATATTGGATCACAATTTCATCACTCCCCTCCAGCCCACAATAACAATGTGAATTTGATAATACGATACTTTGACACTAAAGCTACAATACGATTTTAACCTCTTCGCCACCATCGTATATAAACATCTCACTCAGACATTGCGTAAATTGCCCCGGACGTATATATATACGTCTTTCCGAAAGCTATGGTCACTATTATCATGAAATTATTCCGAGACTTTTGGAATGCAATAAAATGACGACATTGTTTGAAAGGATTTATCTATATTTCAGGAGGAGTTTCTTTATTTTTCCCTTTTTCCTCCCCAAAACACATGCGTGCAATAGTGGCATTAGAGGTGAATCACATAACTTTGTGAGCAGTTAAGGGATTAATTATAAGTCGTACGTGATCTGGATATGTGTTGATTTTTGCATATAATTTTTTATATAACCAACCGGTGCTGTCACTGGCCAGTATTAAGCTTGTTCTCGACTTATTATTGTTAAGATGATTATAAAGTACATAGTGCAGAGCCTTTGATACATTTATAAGTGTATTCTATATCAGTGTAAATAGCCATTTTTTAAATATGACAGAATGTATTTTGTTTTTCACTTTCAAAAATTAGCATATTTTTTGTTTTAGTCTTTTCAATATGCTCGCGCCCCCCTTCCAGGTTTTCTGACGAAACCCAAACAAAATAGGCCCTTCGGAGATTCTTAACGCCCCTCATAGTCTTATGACATAGCCATTACCCTTTTTTTATTTTTGCATGACGAAAATCCACCGACTGGGGCTGGGATCAAACCCGCAGGCTTGAGGAACGGAATTAGCGCCAGACGCCAACTTCTATGCCCATCCACCCGGCATCTTTACAAAACTTAGCTTCGTATTTCGTTAAAAACAAACTTACAGATTTTATATATCAGATGATTTAAGATTGCTCAAAACCTTTATTTTCTAACGAATACATGCATGCTTTGTATAAATGTAATCTTTATATATATAATCCTACTGTACATGTGTATGTGACTCAAGACCTCCTAAACGGCTGGACCGATTTTGATGACATTTTTTGTGGGGGTTCAAGTGGATTCAAGATTGGTTTAGATCAGTGTTTCTCAAACTGTAAGGGCGCAGCCTAGAGGGCAACATATATCGAAAGTTTGAAACAAAAGATTATTTAAAAGAATGTCAATTTACTGAATTAAACAAAACAAAATACATTCTAACCTTATAATAAAAAATAAAATACTACAATTTACACTGATATAATGCTACTAATAAATACATCCGGTACTTCTGGTATGTGTTTCATAATTTATTTTACAGTACTAATTTAAAAACAGATTTAATAATTACCAGTGACCCTATGGACATGTCGTTATTTTATATACAAAATTTAATACTTATCTTGATAATTTGTACGGCTTATAATTAAAGTCGTTTTGTAGTCGTACGTCAAAGTATATTAATGTTGAATTCAATACATTGTTATTGTATGGAGGGAAGCGCGATAAAAAATATGATTGGAAATTGGGTGGCAAGTATAAAAAGCTTGAGAAGGACTGATTTAGATTCACAATTTGGGTCAAGTATAGCAATTAGTCAAAAATATGTTAATTAAAAACTTTAAAACGCATAATTATTTTACATCTGCGTTTTGTTTATTTAGCTAATGCCCGGAAAGAAAAAAAGAAATAAGAGGGGAAAAATTTGCTTTTCGCACGGCCAATATTATACGTTGCTTGTGCGAGGGTTGGCATTTGTTTGCTTATACCCCTCAAGGATTAACCAAAAACACTGTGCATCCAATGGCATTACGATAAAGTTATTTGTTGTGCATTAAAAAATATACCTGTCATGAAAATAGCTTGAGAGTTTTTTCTTTTCTTATCATTTAATTAAAACAAGTTTAAGTTTCTATTCAGAATAGATTCTACTATATTCAACTTAGTTCATATAGTATACGCTTACTCTCACGCAATCGATAGGTCGAATTGTGGTAACTGTGCATGTGATGACGTCAGGTATTGTAATAACTGTTTTTATAAAACTTTTCATCAAAACGGTCCAGATTGCTACAACTTATTCAAAAAAGTTAAAAAATTTTGGATTTAAGACGTGTGTACAGGACAACGTCTGTCAGGAAACTAGTATTAAATAAATTTTTATTACCTGTATACCAGCATAGAAAAATAAAAATTCCAAAAATAAGTACGTGTGTTACTCAAAATAACTATTTAAACTATCGTCTTAAATTTAAATAGCCACTGGAGTGAAATTCGAAAACAACTATGCCATGTACAGACCATTTAATGGTATTTAAATAAAAGTGTGTAAATTTCCATTGCTAATAAGTCTCTTATTCGCCCTAACTTTGTCGGAAATTTTCTGCAGATAAATTTGATAAAAAGTAACACATGCACTTTTTTAAAGCAAACATAATTCTTTTGAAGTATATTCTGGTGATTTGCCAATTTAGCATGTGGCTGTACCACATAATGTATACGTAAGGTAATGCCAAAATTTAATTAAATTATTCAGTAATCTGGTAAATGATAAAAACTATCGAGAGCGAAAGTAATTGCTACAATGTATCTTTATAACTGCTATGTTACATTTGTTGAACATATATCACATTAAAACAGTAACAATAAATCACATTAACTTTCTAAGCTGACAGGTTACATGACTTCATTTATAATAAATTAATATAATAAAAATGACTATCTTAAGAAATGCTGCAATATAATTAATATTTAATGCATAATGCATGTGTATCATATATTTGAATATTTGACAGACTTTTTATTTTACATTATGTTAGTAAGTATAGTTAGTTAAATGAGTTAATCCACAAAATCTACTTCCGCACAAAAAATTAATTAAATATTTCATTAAACATGTTAAGCTGTGTAAGAAAGAATTTGATAAAAATGTGTTATATTTTTCATTATAGAAGGTACTCAATGATGGAGAAAGAAAGATTAAATATTTGAAGTCTAAAAAATCAAAATCATTACTTTTAATTTAAAAACTGAATGAAATAAGAAGTAGATTTTTGTCATTATCTATTTATCCATTATAATTACATTTTAATGAGATTGATTATATGTTTCAAGAATTAATAAAACTTTAAAGAAAGTTCAATTTTGTTTTAAAGATTCCCTCTTGTATATAAAATATTTTAAATCTTGTTTTCAAAATAAAGTTTTGTTTCAGGACAAAATAAACTAAAAAACATCTTTATCTGTTTTTTTAAAACTTTCTTTTTTTACTGAAGGTTTATTCGACTAATATTTTTATTTAAAATATTAACTTCCATTATTCACATTCAAATTATTAACTTCCATTACACAATATTACCAAAGAGATTGCTTATATAATTCGTAAATATTTCTTTTTGTAATGCGTAAATAACTTATCGAAATTTTACTTAATCAATTGTAGAATTCAAAATAAGTTACTGAAAAGATTGAATTTAAAAATGTCAAAAACACACGATTTAATCTCCTTTTATAGATTAAAGTTATAAACAAAAAGAATCAATTTTTATTTTATTTAATGAAAATATTTTTTATGCATATAACTAGCAAACATTTTTTTTTTCAGAATTTACACGTTCAAGTATTTTATTTAGTGTTTATATATACATAATTAAATTTAAAGCTATAGAAAAAATTTGGTTTTATTTTTAAAACTTAAAAAAATTAAATTAGAGGGCTACAAGTAAGAGATAATATGCACATATTATGAACTATTATTAAAATTAATTCTGAAAGATTTATGTACTGTAATTAATAGGAAAAAAATGCAATTTATTAAAAGCGAAATATCTGTGAAATAATTAAAAAAATTTTCTTCGAAATATAATTACATATTTCATTAAGTTATATATTCTTTATATAGTTATAAATTATCCCTTTCGAGATAATTTTATATTTCTTTTAAGGTATTAAAACAATTTTTACCTAAATATTTATGCGTAATATATGCTCAAATATATAATGTATATTTAATTATTAAAAGAAAAAGAAATAGTAACAGTTTGAAGCTTATGAAGAAGTAAATAAAATACACTAACAAAGTATAATTTTTCGAAGTAATGCAGAACTTTTAATAGCTTTCATTTTAAAAATAATGCGTAACTTACTTCTTCTAAAATTCGTGAAAGCTTTAGAAGAAAAATGTAGTTTTATTTCAAATAAACAAATAAAAAGAATTAGCTCATTATTTAGTCAATTATAATGAAAAAGTTTATTTTTAATTTCCATGAAATTTTGATTGCCCAGTCATGTGGAGCCAACAAATTTTATGCATCATAGACTTTTCAATATCATAAATTTATAAAATACATTAGAAAAAAAAAACGATTACTTTGTCACATCAGCGAAAAGTAGACATTATGTAAAGATATTTTAAATGCTTACATTCCAAAATATATCAGTTATACCCGTATTATCTCTATTTACATGTTTAAATTAATTTTTTTAAAGAAAACTTTTTATATCTTTTTATTGAATTGATAATGTGTTTCTATAAAAATAAATAATGTTTAATTTTGGAACAAATTTAAAGCGTGAAGTTTTTGTCATGTGTCACAGTAAGATGTTTAAAAAATGTGAAGAAGTATTGTGTTCTACGATCAATGAGTAAGTGATTTGAACCATCTTGTTTAATAAAATTTGAGACAGTCAAAGCTTGTGGTGAAAGGCAACATTCGAACGTAGAAGATATACAGAACTTGAAATTCATAAGAGCCATAACTTGGGGATAGAGAAGTTGGTCTCAATTTTGGTGACTTGGCGACCCCATTTTTGGAGAATTCGTGACCCTATGGATTCTTCTGGAAATTAGAGGAGAAATCTGCTAATATCAAGATGTATGTAGGAAGCGAATTTTTCTGGAAAGATCCGTGAAGACTATAAATAAGGAGTTACTCGCCGAAACTGAAGTCTTGTTTTGACTGTTGTAGAGAAGTATTGTAAAGAGTCGACCAGCGATTATTTATTACTTTGGCTTTTGTGTAGGACTAGCGAGTGCTTGGAAATAATCTTTTACATACTTGTGTTTTAGATACTGATATTTGTTTCCGAGCTACGTAGAAGTGAAAGCTTTTTGATTTTTACGCAGCGAATTTGAGTAATATATCCTGTATTTCAAGGATTGGTTTCGACAATAAATGTCCATCGCTTTTGAAGAACTGCCTTGCTGTATGCGACTGATTTGCATAAAATCCTCGAACCTCAATCTGCGTAACAATATATTTAACTTGTGCGAGTATGTGTGTGAGAGAGAGAGACAACATTTGACTACATTTGAGTATTGCGTTTTATTCATGTCCCTGTGTAGCGTTTGCTATATTATCAAGTGCATGAACCCTGTATCAATTTGAAAATAAATGGGAGTTTTACTAATAAAAATACATTTAAGTGTTAATTACTTCCAGCCGTACTTTGTCCAGATATATTGTACATTTTAAAAATGTTATTTATAGTAGTGTAAATTAATAAGTTCAAAATTTTAAATAATTATTCAAACAATAAAACAAAATAAATGCTCAATGCGGCGGTGTCATTAACTAATGGTTATTAGATACTGAAGTTACTGATTAGATTTTAGTTACTGAATTAGTTGAAAAATGTTCTTTGAACAATTTGCAAGGAGCTTTAAACTTAGCAATGAAATTAATTTTAAATAATAAAAATTGCGTTATCGGTTTCTGAAAAAAATGGCTGTTATTTCAGAGTAATTAAGAAATGCGGAACATGCAATGAACAAAAATTTAATTGTAATTTATCGGTCACAACGAAAAACATTAGACATAGATAAATGTGTGTATAAAGATTTAGTCTGGAGTTTATTTTAATTAATACTAGGCTGTGTGATTTAGAAAACTGTAATTTTTCATTGTAATAAGCCTGACGAGTCATTAAAATAGTTTTGTGAATAAATTCCATTCTTATCTAAGAAAATAAATTACGAATAATTTAACTTTTTTGACTAAATCTGTTATTATAATACAATAAAAATTAAACAATGAATGAAAAAATGTTACTTTTTGCTTAAAAACT
>BMAV01010407.1:0-11319 GCA_019973955.1 Trichonephila inaurata madagascariensis
TCCATCTAACACTGTACTGAAAGGTTTTTTCGTGCCCATGTCATTGAGGTGTACCATACCCCTTACTCTACAATGTTTTTTTCTTTGGAACCCGGGAGGGATGCCCACTTAAACCATCCTCCTCCAAATTCTGCCTTCCTTCACTGAACATGCAGCACCAGAGACCAACCATTTGACGAGACAGGATCTTTTCACCATACGCAGTCTGTAGACATTCGTAGATGACAGACTAGCTAGTCCCATGCGTCCATTCCTACCGGATAACAGTGGAAATCCCGTTGTCAGCACACGTCTGTCTGCCATCCTGATTTGTGCTCAAATCACCATGGGGACGCCTTGCTGCTGCTACTCTTTCTTAGGTGCTCTGTGCATGCATCATTCTTCCGTCAATGAACTAGCATTGAAGATAGTTTCTTATTCCTTTAAGACCCGAATTATTTTTATCTTTAAATATCCTGGCTATTAATATTATATCGACCCCAATGACACTGGAAACAATAATTTAAAAATTGCCCCCTTATTATGGGCCCTTAGTAAGTAAAAACTTATATTGTAATCAATATTGCTTAATATGATCAATTTTACAAGATAATTAATTTTATTAATATTACTAAAACCTCTTAACCTTAATATTATTAATATTACTAAAACCCCTTAACCTTAATTTTCTTAATTTAAACTTTTATTATACAAAATGCTTGAAATTTTTTCCTATTTCGATCAATATAATTATGCTTCTTATCAATAAATTCATATTCAGAGCGAAAATGAGAAAAAAACAGAAAGTATTATGTATGTGCAAGTACGGGTTCCATACAAAAACTTTTGGATTTATAATACTTTGAGAGAATTTTTTTTTTTCGGAATTAGTAATATCAACCTAGAATGAAAAAATTATCAGCAAGTACGAGTTGCTGATAATTTTTTTATTAAAGGGATTTTCTTTTAAAAAAATTTTTTAAATTTGAATTTTCATATACTTAAGATAAATCTATTTCAGGCTTATATGGGATAGAGTATACATAAATAGCTGACGTGCTAAAAGAATTGGAAGAGTTCCCAGCTTTTTAGAGTAATAAATTAAAAATTAATGCCATTGTGGTAAAAGCGTTGGGTGCTCGATAAAAAAAAATTAATTTTTTCGAAATGCAGGTTGTTAAAAAATTGAGTACAAAGTACCCCACTCTTTTTCCAAAGCATTAATTTTTTTGTTAAATTTTACTCTTACATTAAGAATAATTTTTTACTTTTTAGTTCGATTAACTAAAAAAGCGTGTTTTTAGTTTTTTTAAACTATAATCTATTTTTCATTATGTAAAATTATTCCTCGTAAGGCTGGATTTATAGATTTGTAGGTCTAGATTCTATCGGAGGAACTTGGTCCCATTAAGTTGATTAGCAAATAAATTACTGTGTATTATGTATTAAAAATAACTTTCTTGTTTAACTTCCTTCTTTTATATCTAAATTAATTGATTTTTCATGTCACAAAAATATACAGTAACACATAATGTTAATGTTAATAAAAATATTACTTTTTGTTTATAGTAAATTTTCGTCAAGTACTTGACTAAAATGATATCAAAAGTTTTTAATACTTCAATTAATTACTTATATCCATTTTTTTTTAATTTGGGAACACAAGTTTGTACTTCAGTGAGGTCAGTATTATCAAAAATTACTGGAAAAAATATAAATTTTTGTGGTTATCTTTCTAACAAACTTTTTTTCTTTATTATCGACAATCAAAATTGTTAAATTCAAGGTTTTCACTTTTCTTGAACCTATTGCGCAACTTTTTCTATATTATATCTGCGTAGTTTTATAATGTCTACCTCTCTTCTTGTTTCGTTTTTGCCTGATAATCTCAAGCACTACCTTTATCTACCATAAGAGGTTTTTTCACAGTTGAAGAACTGTATGGTCTCAAAATATTATCTGCACTGAAATCTCAGACTTATTGCACATTTAAATTTTTTTCAACAAAATATCAACCTATTGTGTTGTTGAAACACAGCACGTGTTTATGTTCAGTTTTTTTAAAGCCAGATACAGACTGCTGGTTGTTGAGACAAAAAAACGGACATTCACACGAATTCATTTTTTTTTTTTGGCTTTGTAAGTAGTGTTTTAAACATATTTAAAAAGTAAACAGCAAAATTTTAAGTACAGTAATCTGTTAACTTTCAGAAGAGTGTACATAATTTTCTGCGAGGAGATAAATAATAAATAAAAACAATTAGGGATAATTTTTATATTTTATTTTTAAAGTGAGAAATTGAAACGTAAAACTAAAACTACAGTCAGACTTCTATATAATGAAGTCTCTAAATCCCGGAAAAAGTTCGTTATATAGAGGTTCATCTTTTACTATTCTTTATAAATCACATAAAACAAACCTTAAATTCATAAACACTATATATTAAAAAAAGTAATTATTCATACCTTTTTTTAAATGAATATATGTCTATTTTATATATCTTACCCATCAAAAAAAAAAAAAGAAAGAAAGAAAAACAACAAGGAAAACAAGAAAAAACAAGGTCAAATGTCTCACTGTATTTTCAATATTAAGAAAATAATTTTATATTAAAATTAATGAATTTTAAGAAAAGCATACAGAGGTAATATTAAATATACATTATTTTATAGCTAGAACATGGAGACACGGGACAACTCCACTGAATGTGAAAGGGGATATCGAAGATGTTTCTAGTGAACTGGACAATGAGGGTTAAAGGTTCCACTTATTGGATGAAACTTCCAAAACTCTATTGCTATCGGCGAGTTAGGATCTAATAAAACCAATTCACGATTTATGACCACCATAAAATGTGTTAAAGAGGGAATAACTTGAAATACTTTAAAAATAGGGTGAGAAAAAAATTGGGTCACAAAAAAAACCCTTCGTTATATAGAAAATGCACTTCACTATAAGAGGTTATTTTACTAAGAAAATCGTGAAATGTCCCAAAGGGTTTTGAAAAAATTCGCTATATAGAAAAATTCGCAATATAGAGGTTCGACTGTATTTCTAAAATGTCAAGGTAAGGGAAATTTTGGGGACAAATAAATAATATAAACGAAGTATACTTTGAAACTAATGAAGGGTAGAGTTCTGAGAATGAAGACAGTACCGTAAAGCATATAAACCGAAGATAGTATGATCCGTGTATAAGCTTAGTGTATTTTTTCTCTCCCTGGTTCCCCAAAAATTAAAAAACTCTTTCCCAAACTTAAACTGAAAAAAAAAATCTCTTCAGTTTTCAAATAGGAGCGTCAAAATGCTACCAAACACGTAAAGCGGGTGTAATGTTTTCCAATCATGTTAATGTTACCTAAAACACCAATGACGACAGTTATACTGACGGTAATTTTATCTGAAACTAAGTTTTTTTTTGTTTATTATTTTGTACAGCAAGGGTGTCAAACACGCGGCCGGAAAAGCGGTCGGTGTGATTATTTTTATTTTCAGACCATCTTAATTTTTATACTAAATTTTTTGAAAAAATCGTTAATTTTTTAAATGTTGCAACATATGCAACGATTTAAATTTTCTCCCCAAAAAAAATATAAACTAATAAACAAAAACCATATTCTAAATAAACACTCTATTTCCCAAGTAAAGGGATTTTCCCAACAAATAAATAATTAAAAAAAAAGGCCGGTTTCAAAAATTTTTTTTTTTTTTCACCTTTAAAAAAGTAAAAAAAAATTTCCCCGAACACAATTTCAGTAGAAGTTTTAATAAAAAATTAAAAAAGGGCATTTTTTAAATTTTTTTTCCCTTTTAAAATTTTTTTGTTTTAAATCAGTTATTATATTCGAATTATAATTATTAAAAAATAATAAAAAAAACACATTCATGGATTTTTTTTTTTTTTAGTTTTCCATAAATGACGACGATTTGTCTAGAGCAGGGTTCTTAAACTTTTTAGGGTGGCGACCCCCTTTTTTTTCAAAAATTTTTGGGGACACTATAATCACTGCGAAAAGTTCACGCACGCTTCGATACTTCTGTATGTGTTTCATTGGTAGCATATTATAGTTTTGCAATAATAAACATCCACAATAAATTTTTACTTTGAATTTAATGATATAGAAGTTTTAATTATTAAAACAAAAAACATTATATAATGTGATTATACGGTAAATTATAAGTCACCTATAATTTGTTTATTAAGTGCAGTCATTTTGAGTTCCCTTCTGAGATCATCACCTTTTATTAACAACGGCATATGCAAGATTTAAGTATCAATGGGAAGTATGTGCTTGATTATTAAATTTTGGAATAATAGTCGACACCACCATACGAAGTACTTCCCCAATATTCTTTAGATTTGATCGATACCCCAATAAAAATCTAAATAAACAATTAAATTATCTATTAGCTTTCTCCAATAAAAATATAAATAAGCAATTAAATTATTATTATTATTAATTAAAAACAAGTTGTTTTATGCAAAACAATATGCCAAAAATAGTAAAATCTTTGACGACCCCACTGCAGGTCTCGTGACCCCTAGTTTTAGAAACGCTGGTCTAGAGCAGTGGCTCCTCAAATTTTTTAACCCACGGACCCCTTTTCAAAGTCAAAACTTGACCATGGACCCCAAGTGAAAAAGCTGCATAAATGCATCGTATAAAAATAACAAATTAAAAAAAAACGTTTTGTTGGTGAATTATTAATTGAAACTATAACTTTTGTTTAAAATAAAATAAAGGAATTAATGACTTGGATGAACTTGATAAGATGTTATGAGTGTATTTATGTCCGTTTTTGTGTTTGTGAGTGGCAACCGTAAGTAACCACAAGCACAAGTTTTTAGTTGGTTTCTTTTTTTGTGTGATGAGGATTTTACGGCACTGAATCCACGTTCTACCAAATTAGAAGAGGGGAAAGTAATCAACAACTTCTCCGTACAATAATCTATAATACAGGATATATAATTGGTATTTGTTTTTGTAACCAGAATTTGTGGTATCCTCGTTCAAACATTGGTTTAAGTCACTCATTTGTGAATATTTCAATAAGATTCTACTTTAGTAGTATGGATTCATCTGTGTTTGGGATCTGAGTTTGTCCATACGCAAAAGGGTTCAACACTCATTCGGGAATATCCAAGTGAATAATTATTATTTACTTAAAATTCCATAAAAATAAAAATAGAGATCAAATTTTTTTATTTCATATTCAAGGTGTCCGACTACGTTCGGAACCGTGATTTTGCAAAAGCGTATAAATGGATAATATTTATGATATTTAGTGTCACTTAGATTAGAAAATGTATATGAAATTGTTTTAAGAATAGTATTACAATAAAAAATTATTTAAGTTCAATATTCTGACAAAAGAATGAACTTAGAATGACCCATTTTCAAAATATTCTCCTTTTGTGAAAAATGCTTCTATTATAATAATATTTTGCTTGTATATAGCTCAGACCTCTCTACAGAGGCTCAACTAGAATTTTTGAAATATGTAACTTAGAAGTGGGTTTATCCATATTTTACGACAACAGAGGATCAATTTTAAAAAAAAAAACGTTGATAATTATTTCAATAGGTGGGAACTCTGAAAATATGTGAATTTTAAAAAATCTAGTTCGGACTCTTTGGAAAAGTCTTTACTTAATATAAGCGAAATATTATTATTTTAAAACCATTTTTTATAAAAAACAGAACATTTTGAAAAAAAAGTTATTCAAGTTAATTTTTGCCAAAATATTGATTTAAATTTTGTCAAAATTCCCAAAAAAATTTT
This sequence comes from Trichonephila inaurata madagascariensis, assembly GCA_019973955.1. Classification (NCBI taxonomy): domain Eukaryota; kingdom Metazoa; phylum Arthropoda; class Arachnida; order Araneae; family Nephilidae; genus Trichonephila; species Trichonephila inaurata. Next base: position 5,765 of record BMAV01010407.1, read on the forward strand.
TTTATTTAACCCAAGCGACCAAAAAATATCAGAAAACTATTTATGCCTTTTAAATCAGGGTTTCCCGGCCCGGTCTTAAACCCGCAAAACCCCTGACGTTGTTCGGGCCCCCCAAATCTTTAATTTTCCCGGCCCCCAAAAATGTGGAACTGGTTGCCCGTAGGGACCACTTTGGGAAACCCACTGGTCTAAACAAAAAAAGGAATCGCTCAGTAAAAATAATCATGGGAAAGTCAAAAGGGGAAAAATCCCTAAAAAACGAAATTATGTAACAGTAACATTTGGTAAAAATAAAAATATTGATTTAGGTCAGTCTTGTTAATACTTTTAGGGTGAATCTTTATTGGTGTCAAGAATGTCTTGACACCAGTTAATATTAAAAACGATGACAATGGAAATCTTTTTTGTTTTCTTTTAAATGGGTACTTATATTTTGGTTGTTGTTTTTACTTCTCCAAATAAGTTGTTTTATTTGACAAACAGATAATTTTTGATTAAATAGTAAAAAAAAATTTTAAACATAAAAATGTCTGAAGGGGTTTTTCCGTTTTTCATTTATGGTTTTTCTGGTAAACAAATGAATTTAGCAAAAAAAATTAAATAAAAAATATTTTTGTGCACCCCTTTTCCCAAGGATACCAAAAAAAATATCATGAATACCCTCTTATACAAATAAAGGGATATGTATTTTAAAAAAAAAATTAAAAATTTTGTTGATTATCTTGTCACATATTTGGTTTTTAAAATTATTCAGATTTTTATGTTTATAAAGAAATTTAAAAACAATATATATTTTCGTTTTAATACATAAATTGGGAAGTATTTAAATTTAAAAATTAATATTCAAAACCAATGTATACTGAAGGGAAAAGCTGCAATATTTTAGGAAATTTACAATAAAAAAGTTGAAAATTTAAGTTTTTTTTTATTGGGGGAGAACGTCGTTTACCCGTTTGGACCGGAACCATTCAGTCGCGATTGTTGGAAAAAAACCGGAATCGATCCATGCGTAAATGAAACCGGACACTATACGAAAAAAAATCATCACAAGCGGAAACGTGCTTAAAGAAAGGCAAAATAGGTACAAATATCACAATTTTCCCATTGGGAAAATTCACTTATTTTCCTTTACTTTAATACCCTTCTTTTTTTTTGCTGCAAGGTCTCGAAAAAATTGGTCCGGATATTTGACGCTCCGGATAATAAATGTTCGGATAAACGACGTTTACTGTGACAAAAAAAAATAACTTCTTCTAAATTGATAATGTTTCTCCTAGAGGAATATTCCCAACCTTTTACAAAGTTTGGCTTAACTAGGTACTATTTCGCCATAGATTGCCCATGCCTTTAAATTACATCGGGGGGGGGCAATCAGGGCCACCTTAAGGGGGCTAACTGTCCGGGACGGGCCTCCCCTCGGTGGGGGCCTCGTTTCGTTTTCGATTCAATTAAGATCATGACCCAGATAAAATTTTAATGGAAAAAATTTTATTCCCAAACTATTCTCCAAAAACGGAATTTCAAACTGCATGCCTGAAAAAAGTGGAAAGCTGAATTATAGATGACCGTTGCCCATGTCACCCAGACCGAATGCCATAAACGTCTTAACTCATTAGTCGATCAAGCCGGTTTATCCTAATTTTTGGTTTTGAGTCGTACATTTTTTTCAAATTACCGTCTGAACGAATATTTTACAATGCATGTATTATACAGTCACAAAAAATCAGTAAGGGCCCTGCTTTGCTGGGACCCCGGGGTCAAAATTTTCTCTGGGTCCGGGCCTTAAAAGTCTTAAAGTTCCTCTGGGCACCTGGGGCCAAAAATTTTATGCGGGTCCCTAAACGTCTGAAAACCCAATCGAGATAGATAATTTCCCATAAGCGATCCAAAAGGTTTTTTTTTATTTTTTACTAATAAAAGCAAAGTACCTGAAAGTGTTTCTTCTAAGAGATCACATCTGTAAAGTTTGGAAGACGATTTCAAATTTTAAAGGAAATTTAACTTAAATTGAATCTGCTTTGTCATCCCATTGCTGCGATAGTGATTCAGCCGAGAGCACAGCTCGAAATTTTGATTTATGTCAGTTCAGGTGCAAAGAAAAAGTTTAATGCTTAAGACATTGACTTTTACAAATCTTTGTCAAATGAAAAATTTGCATGTATGAAAAATTTGGGGGAAAAATTGTTCTTTATATCTTTGTCGACATATGTATATATGTAAGCAAAATTTTTCTTGCATGAAAGTTTAACAAAAGAGTAAATACAGATGTGTTAGCTGACATAAACTTATAAGCTGTGATGAGAATTTAAACAAGCCATCTGACTCCTGACTTTAAAAAAATTGTAGAAAATTATGGTAGGGTACATTTGACCCTCTGAAGGAAATTTAACGGATTAAAAATAAATTGTTTCCTACAGAGAATAGGAAATTAGCACTATAAATAAAATGGACAAAACTGCCATTTTATTTAACTTATATTGATTATTTTTTACACGTATAATGAATACAATCACTTTAAAAAGGTGTGGTCATCCGGTATCCTCCACTCCCACAATGTGAACCACGGGCAAAACAAGTTCCCACCTTGGGCATAGAGTGGTAGGTAAATTATTTATATCAAAATTTCTGTGGGATTTTTATAAGCATATCTTTGTGACTGGTACTAAAAAAAACAAAAAATTGAATTCCAATGAGTTACAAATATGAAGTGTAAATTCACATAACTTTAATTTAAAAAGTTGTTGAAAATTGTTTTCATGATTAATAAATATTAGTAACTCGAAATCAGATGAAATATATCAACAATTTATTTTCGAAAAAGCAGAAAAGAAATTTCCATAACTTAAAAGTAACAGTTATCGGTGAGATTTAAAACAAACATCTTCAAAATGTTACTCGATAAAAAAAAAATCTCGTATACGTTCGCCTTAACAACTAAATCTCAGCGTAAAATTTCTCTTAACATGCTTGTTTTAGCATCTATATATGTGAACTGCATATGAAATGTGGACCGATAACAGGAGGGAAGAATTCCAAAGAAACTGTTTCTTGCTGTTTTCTAGGGATATTTTGCTACAAATAGCATGCAGATAATGGAAACAATGTAGGCACATGTGTTCTACATATGGTCCCAAGAATAGATGCAAGTCCTTGATGGTCTACTTGAGATGAGGAATCTCGTTCTCCAAAGCCTTTGTTAAAATAGCCATGAACATAATGTGAGAGGTATTTAGGAAAGTATAATATTGGCTTTTGATGATACATAAGCACACACAAATTTAGCTTATCTTTCTTTCTCAGACATAATTATAAAAAAAATAATTAGTTGTAAGAAAATTTCATAATTTAGATATCCGACTACGTTCGGAACCGTGATTTTAAAATAACGCATAAATTGATAATTTTCATGATATTTAGTGTCACTTAGATTAGAATACATGTACAAAATTGTTTTAAGGACATTTTGACAAAAAAAATTTAAATACAATATTTTGGCAAAAAATTAACTTAGAATAATCTTTTTTTCAAAATGTTCTGCTTTTATAAAAAATGGTTTTAAAATAATAATATTTCGCTTATATTAAGTAAAGACTTTTCCAAAGAGTCTGAACTAGGATTTTTGAAAAATTCACATTATTTTCAGAGTTCCCACCTATTGAAATAATTATCAACGTTTTTTTCTTAAAATTGATCCCCTCTGTTGTCGTAAAATATGGATAAACCCACTTCTAAGTTACATATTTCAAAAATTCTAGTTGAGCCTCTGTAGAGAGGTCTGAGCTATATACAAGCAAAATATTATTATAATAAAGTTTTTCACAAAAGGAGAATATTTTTGAAAATGGGTATTCTAAGTTCATTCTTTGGGGAATATTGCTTAAATAATTTTTTATTTTAATAATATTCTTAAAACAATTTTCTCTATACATTTTCAATCTAAGTGACACTAAATATCTAAATATTATCATTTATAGCTTTTAAAATCTCGGTTCTGAATCGGAATCTTAGCGATGTTTTACAAACTGGAGATGAAAAAGATTTTCATGTAAAGCCTACGTCATTTTAAATCGGCCTTCACTTAATGTCTTAAAGCCCGATCCAAATTTGTAACACATATCCAAACAGAAAGTTGTTCCAATTTTCATATTAATTCGAGACGTTGTAACCAATATATCCGTTTATTGTACAATATTCTCAAAACTTGGAACATCCCAGAAATACAGTATATTTCTGAATATAAGCCAATTCGTGTATAAGTCGAGAGTGCTTTTTTATTTTAAAAATTTACCCGAAATTCAAAATCCAAATATAAGACGAACTGAAAAAAAAGATCGTGTAATTTTAAAACATGTTACAGAGAGGGTTAAATGGTGCCAAGTAACTCAATCGTGTAAAATTTTCCAATGAAATTTCTGTAAAATAAAACGCAGACTTCAACGAAGGTAGTTTTATTTCTATGATAACCCTATCTGAACCTAACACATATTCCCTCATTCGTTTGTTCATTTGCACATTATTTGTACCAATTATACTTTCTGTGCCATTTTTTTAAAAAAAAAAATTTTTTAATGAGTTGGAAGAGAAATTTCTATACGACACGTACTCATCGACCTATGTTTCTTGCCCTGGAGGAAAAACTCACAGCATGATGTTCATATGCATTCAGTGATTCCAATGAGAGAACGTGAATTTTATGAAGTATTTGGAAACTTGGATTCTGACATTAAAGGATTTATTTGATCTCTCTTTTATTTTTAAATAGAAGTTCCATTCAGGAACACAAAAAGTTAAATTAAACTAGCCTACACTTAGTTAAGAAAGGAGGAAAAAATCCTGAACAAGGTTTTTCAAAATAAGCTAAGCGCATTTAATTAGTTAATCTTTTTAAAATTGGCTAATCGCCTCTGTTAATTCCCATGTAAACTTTGGCATGTTGGCGCCACATCTTGGCGAATTTTAGAATTGTAAATTGTAAACAAGTAATGGCAACGCATAGAGTGCCAATGTGTTTTGTATCAACTCGAATGCTTGTGTAAAAATATTTCAGATCGTTCGAAAGACTTCATGTCGGAAGTCGCATAAATAAAATTTGGATTTTTTCTAAATAATAATATCCAGTACAGTCCATTTAAATCAACAGTCTCCTTATTTTAACATGAAAAAATCCTAAATTCCAAAAATCCTAGCCTTACCACTGAAATATACGATAACATTTAATGGCACATATTTAACTCGTTTAACATATCAGAATAAGGAACGGAAACTAGAGTTGAAAAGAACTGAAACGAAATACTTTTACATGATGAAAAAAAATTAGATCGTACACAAACGAAAAATCATAGTTTCACTAACAGCAGATTATGTGGATAGTTAAAAACTTTTCACATGGGAATTTATCTTGATCTGACATTCCTGCTGAGGTAGTTTCAATACCAATAAAGTTTAACATTAACCATGCTTAACTATATAGCGAGACTATTAACTGTATAGAAATGTATAGTTCTAATTCTAGACGGAGAAGATGCGCATAAGAATATATCGTTGGGTGTGGATAA
>BMAV01010409.1:0-13865 GCA_019973955.1 Trichonephila inaurata madagascariensis
CCCAAAATTCCATTTTGTCCTGTTGTTGACCTGATTTTTCCTGTTTCTGAAATTCTAACGATTTTTAGATCTTTCTCTAGGTAATCAGTCTGCCTGCGTCATGGTCTTCCTGTTTTTTGAGTATGATATGGTCTGGTTACAAAGATCTTTTTTGTGATTCGATTGTCATCCAATCTTATCAGGTGTCCTGCCCATTTTAACCTTTGTATTATAACGAACTTAACAATATCTGGTTCTTTAAACATTGTGATACAGCCCCTCTTTGGTGACTGTATCTTTGATTGTCAGCGTAGCTAGGGGTTAAAGGGTTTACAAAAAGGAATACATTTTGAATTCTTAATATGACTTTATTAAGGATAGAACTTAAATGTCTAACAATTTAGATAAATTGAAATAGCGAGAATCTAAAATGAACAAACACACACAATGATATTTAAACCGAATCGCGTAACTTAGACCACAGTTTCTCTGAATAATTATTCAATCTGCCTACTCTAACTTTTAATAAAATTACAAGTCCTAATATCTAATAATCAGTTCTACCTTAATCCAACTAAGATTAGATTTCTATATGGAGACGTCTGAGTCGTGTGCAATGGTATGCACCTTGTATTACTGGTTTACTTTCAGGTAACTCAAGTGGCTGTCAATTCACGCTTGTATCTCTTCAAACATAACTTTCCCCAAATTGCCATCTCGCACTAAACCCTCTTTTTTTAAAAGCTATCTTATTTTCATTTCTTGTTCACATTTCGCTTCTTGGAGTTTGGTTGGAAAAGATTTGCCATTAATCTTGGCCACTAAAGAACCCAGAGGTTATGTTAAAGAAAAGACGCGTGAGCCTGTTACAACATTTTATGAATTTTTAAATTGGTTCCTCTTCTCCAAATATTATTATATTTTAAGACTCCAAAAGTACTTCTAAGGAACTCTGCTTTCAAATATATATCAAGAGTCTCTGCCATTATCTACGTTTCTGCAACAAATCTGAGAACGGGAATTATCAGTAATATGTAAATGAGTAATTTTATTTTCTGCTGATTACATTAGAGATTAAACATTTTTGAAGTCCTTAAAAACATCTGTTACCAGAAGTGACCCTAATGTTATACACTGGAAAGATAAAATTTCAGCTGTACAAATTAAAACAATTTATATTGATATTTATTGTCAAAATTGATTTCATTTTATTTTAACTAATGTAAATTACTTAATTTAAGAAAATTCAGTACAGTACAATCATTTTGCTTTATTTAGTCTTTCACTGATATTAAGAAACACAGCATAAATTTGGAGGATTTTTTTTTTTCCTTTTTTTTGAGATAGAAAATTGCTTAAACGTTCCAATTGCATCTCGACTTCACTGTCCTATTGTGAGCAGCAAAAGTTTGCCTTACTTGTTATTTCCATTTCAATCTGCTTTTGTTGTGTAAAATTTATATTTTATGTGTCCTATCTTGTAATGAAATTGATTTTTGACATTACTTAATATTTCAAAATTGTATCGTCAGAAATATATGTTTATACATAGAATAAACAAGTATATTTAGGAAAGTATTGAATTCTAATTCCCCTAAAATTCACCAAGTCTAAAATTCACCAAGTCTGAAATTCCTTATTTGGTATCAAAAAATATTTTTCGTTTTGTTTTGTAATATATTACTATGAACAGTTTCAGACACTAATGGGGAATTTTTAAACACTTAACACAGAATAATGTACTACGAATTCGAATATCGAATTTCACATTTAACCAAATACCATGTTCTTGTTTATCTGGATCCGCATGATTTTTTTGGTTACTTCCCTGATCAATGAATTTTTCTTTCTCTGTTCTTGCATTTAGTTTTAGGGATCAATTTAATTTTTACGACGAATTTATTTCGATCATTCTTAATCTTCAAGAGAACTATTCAAAGGAGCATATTATCAACTTTTCTTAATACTATACAAAATTACTTCACAAAAAGTAACAACATATTTATCCAAAACGTTAATAACTATCCGTACATTTATACAACAAGATAGGGAGCAAAATACCAGAGCTACAAGCTCTAAGACAAACTTTAAATCAGGGAATTATTTTTTTCTTAAATTGTGTGTTTTGGAAATCAATTACGAAGACAGTTATCATTTTGACATAGTTATTATACTTGTAATAAGGTATAAGATTTATAAGAGAATATGACTGTCAAATGCTTTATTAGAAATTAAAAATAATTAAAATCCACCGAAAGATATTTTAAGGGGTCTCAGGGGTGTTAATTTTTGGAGGTCTGAAAATAAAATTTTCAAGCAGGTATAATTTTTTTTAAATTTAAATTAAATGATTCGAATCTTTTACACATTATTTATAAAGAAGGGGGCTTCGAAAAGTATAAAATGTTTTAAAATATAATATAATTTTTAAAAATCATAAGCATATGAAAATTCTATGATAAATATTAAGTATTTTTGCGTTGCCAAGCTATTTCTAAAATATAGCCTTTAATTCCCTAGCTATAAGTTGAATAATGAATTCATGTATTCCCCATTACACTGTAGCTAATTTTATATAAATAGAATAATAACACATATTTTTAATAAATAAAAAAAATACATTTTTAAAAATATTTAAAAAATTTCAATGTTTACAAATATTTTGAAATACAAAGACATATAATACTAAAATTAAGCACTGCTTAAAAAAGTATGATGCATTTTATAATTCTTTAAATTTTATACATCAGATGCTACTATTTTAGAAAATAGCGTGCGCAACACAAAAATACTTAATATTTATCATAGAATTTTCATATGCTATGATTTTAAAATTATGAATTATATTTTTAAACATTTTATACTTTTCTGAAGCCCATTCTTTATAAATAATGTGCAAAGATTCGAATCATTAAATTTAATTTAAATGAATTATACCTGTTTGAAAATTTTTATATTTTCAACCTCTGAAAAATTTAACACCCTGGACCCTTAACAGCTACCTTAATCTGAAAAGTAATCCACTGATATAAAAGTTCATACATTACCAAAAACAACAGCACCTTAAGTGGTAAGCAAATTTAAACATAATAATCCATGTTAACTAAACAAATCCTGTTTAATTAAAACAAATGTCAGAAATTGATTATTTAGGGGTTCAGAGTAAAAGAAAACTTTAGTTTTATAATACTAAGTAGAGGGCCGTGGTTAGCCTAGTGGTTAGAGTATCGGTTTCCAGACCGGAAGGCCTGGGTTTAGTGCCCTATGCCACCAAATACCCTCCAAGTACACACGAAGTACGTGCTCGTTAAATCAGTGGGTCCGAAAGCATTGTGGGTGGTCGCAGCAGAAACCACGGGTGCAGGGGACTAAAAAATATTTCCCTCCCTTCTAGTTCTATGCCTAAATTGTGGAGAAGGAGATAGGTGGTGTCGCCATCTATCGTGAAGAAGTCAAACTGTTTTAGGCTTTGGCAATTTTCATTCCTTTCTTTCGGGAAGGACACGGCAACAACAACAATACTAAGTAAAAAATACATTCCTAAACTTCGTTTCTATATTATATGTACTTTTTCATTCAAGTATTACTATTTGTTTCTTGATGATGAATCAAACCAAATGGAACAAAAAATAACAGGAATCTTAAATAGTCATAAAAATGGTTAAAACAGACTATATCATTATATGTAGTTCTATATAAGAATTTTAAAAAGCCCTTATATATATAGATTATTCATTCGACGTAAATTGGTTCATCTGCCTTACATATTTTCAAAGTATAACAAAAAACTAAAAAACCAATAAAAACAGAGTTTTGCAGCATTTTAACACTTTATTTTAATAAATTTGAAACCTTCTAAATTCTGACATCACTTTGATGATACTTTTTGCGGATGCAGGAATGGGAGAAAGAAGAAAAAAGAGGAAGGATAAAATAATTTTTTTCAGAAGCAAAATTTAATAACGAAAGTTCTTACAAAAATGTTATGAAGGGTATATCGATTGCATTTTATTAAAATTTAAAACTCTCATTTCCCTCTTCACATATTTTGATATTTATTTATATATTTTGCTTTTTTGCTCATTATATGACGGGTCGATTTAGAATTTTGAATGCATAAAAGTTGACCCATTTCTACGGAAATCAATCTTTTAAAAAAATGTATATGAGTACAAAAAGTTATAAAATAAAGGACATTTTTTAAAAAAATGGTGATCATTACTTAAAATTGTATTTTTAATACTTTTTAATAGTACAAATAGAAATAGTTGGAATTGAGAACATCAATTAATAAAACAATTTATTTTAATAACATTGAAACTATCTTACGTTTCTATGGCGGGAATAAGTATTTGGATTACTTAGTTATATGAACAAAGTTATTTCATTTAATTCCGTCATAGGTTTGATAACAATAACATTTAAAAGTTCTGATATGTGTTCTAAAAAGGCTTAAATATTTTAGTTTGAAGATGTTACATAAATATTTTTTATGAAGGTAGCTGAAGGGGATCCGTATCTCTTTTCTTAGATTTTTCTCTCTTATCCATTATTTTACCACAATTAAATGAAACACACTCTACGTAAAAATCCCTTTAAAATGAATTAGTTTACACCACGTTCATATAGGTAAACTTATGTGATAATTATCAAATGTCCATCGCAGAGGTCCTTAACCTTATTCTTGTCTGGGTACATCTGACATACAGGAAATTCTGGCGGATGATGAAAAAAGTATAACAATTTTTAATATTTCTTCATCTCATTGCAGTTATAAGCATCATAAGCAATATCTCACATTAACGTGCAACAGATTCAACGAGAAGATCTTAAATGACATTAACAACTGATAATATAAAACAGTATAACCAGTACTAGTGATTGAAAATAGTGTTGCCAGTAATAGTGATTGAAAATAGTATTGCCAGTACAATAATATTTTACGGATTATAATTTATTTCTAAAAGTATGATGAATCTCGTGGTCACACAAATAATCGTGGGGGGTAGAGAACTGACCACGGTTGATATTGGTAAAGAATATAACTGAGAGAGAGAGAAAGTAAGGGTGCATAAAAATAGCTTCGTGGGCACATTGGCGCCCGCGGGTACGGGGTTAAGAACCTCTCGTCTATTCATCAAAATATATAGTCTAAATTGCATTTAAACTATTTGTGGATATGTATGAGGACTTTTAATTAAATGATAATACATTTTTGTACTCCAAAATCGTTTTTTGAACATAATATTCTATTTGTATTGGAAAAGTCTAAGAGTTTGTAGATACGATTGCGAATATAATGAGGTTATTTACGATTATCCTTTGAATTTTCTGAGGGGTGGATATTTCAGTCTAATGAATTAATTGTAGTTGTTTTCTCTTTCAATAACTTTTCAAACAATTTACAGAAAGCACATTAATCTTTTTTTTTAAATTTATGAAACTTTGAATAACTTTAAGACCAAGATTCTTCAAATACATTTTTTTTGTTAAATAAGAACATCTTCAGTCTGAAAAATTTATGCAACATAACAATGAACATCAAAAACCATAAAGGCATGCGATAGGAAATGATGAAGATTGATGCTTTGAAGAAGACACTATAAAATAGTAAGCGCGTTTATATCACCAAAATACAATAAGTTAGCATAACACCAAATGAGCAGTAGGTTGTAATTCCATCACGGGGGTCGTTACAAACAGCCTCATGTCAAAGAACAAAGTCATTGAACGAGCAAATAATAACCAGAAGATTGACGGATCATTCGTTCTCAATTATTTGCCCCAGTTCATCTGCAAGGAATAGCAGTGGCAATGTACGTATTTGATAATTAATCTCACCTCAGATATGTTTATCTGCGGGAACCAGGGTCCAGAAAAGTAATTTGTAGTTTCTTGCAGAGACTGTTGTCTTATGTTACACCGTATGCGTTTCGGGCGCTATACTGCTGGTAAATGGTATTAGATGCGCCTGTGAAAGAGAAGTTCTGCTGGCGATTGCAACAGAACATCCATATATCTTTAGATTATCAAAGTGTCACACACACACTAATATCAACTTATCTCATTGATGGTCTAATTGGCCGAGGCAACTATCATTAATGAAAGAGAAGTGACACTCATCGAAGAACATCACATTGTGCCATTGCATGTGTTCCCCACATATATAGACCAACACCATTGCGAGCAGTACGATTGGTGCCGCAGAACCATCTGTAGTCTTTTTTAACTGACGTCTTCAGACTAAGTTGCTCTGATTTGGTGGATAAGAAAGCATCCAAAATCTAATAGTTAATGGAAGTGGACTTCGGGGACATTAATGTTTGTCATTAAATGCGTCTGTTCACGCATGTCAACAAATCAATATATATAGTCTCGTTAACATATTATCTCATTAACCTACGGGCTGAATAACTTTCCTTCAAATTTCCGGTGGTGCTTCCTAAAACGTGTGTAAGATGCGATACAAAAGATTGACTAAGCTGCACTTTTAAGTATGATCCCATAACTTTCAATCTCGTCTGTCTGTCGTAATTGCCTAGGTTAAATGGAGCATCTCAATCTTTGCTACTCTCCCGCGGATGATAAAAAGCTCTTGCTTTTCCTCACCAACAAAGTTGTATGACAATTTTAAAATATTTCCTTTCTTTTTCATGTATCATAATCATAGCGTGCATACTAGCTGCATATTCCATATCATTACCATATATCAGTGAGTTGCATCTACCCTGAAGTTTATTGGTCACTTTTGCCTTGCTGTTGCCTTTTAATTGCCAATCTATGTAGATAATATGAAAGAAATCGCCAATATTACATCATAATCATAGCGTGCATACTAGCTGCATATTCCATATCATTACCATATATCAGTGAGTTGCATCTACCCACACAGAGAAGTTTATTGGTCGCACCGCTGCTGTTGCCTTTTAATTGCCAATCTATGTAGATAATATGAAAAATTGACGTTATACTTCTAGTATACAAATATAGTTTTCCTTTTCGGATACTTTTTTAATATATAAAATATAAAATTTGGATTTTTTTTCACTTTATCAATGGTACTTCTTTAATAAATATTGCCATGTTTCGTACACATTTCAACGAACGAGTGTTCTAATTATTGGTAAAGCCGCCCAAAACTAGTAGAACTGTTGGTCTCAGGTTCAAAACCTACCTAATGCTTATCCTTTGGTATTTTTAATTTGATTTAGAATTGGTTCGATTTTCCAGAGTTGCAGCAAGTTTATGTTAGCTTAAGTACTTCTAGGAATATTCTAGATCTCACCACCATTATCATATATAAGCTGCTAGCTTCCCTCGAGCTGGAGGGCAGTTCTAGATCGGTGTGCGATCAGAGTAGATCACGCCCTGCTTTTTACATTCAATAAATTATTAAGTTCTATTCCGGCAGGTGTATTGCTACCTGTTCTACTCCAAGAATCTTCGTGACAATATATACTCGTATGTAGTAAAAGAAAAACATTTTTCCACTTTCTTTATTTGAATTTTTATGTGTTTCATCATTAATTATTAAAATGAAAAGTAATACAACTAAAATTCAATATAAGTTGTCTATAATCTAATGATATGGTTGCTTAATATTGGATAATATTAAGAATTGTGCGCAATAAATATAAATGTGTCAGCAAACTACTATGTCTGAAATATTTGTTTTTACTTAATTTGACATTTCCTTTTCCTTTTTTTCATTTAAAAATACGTTAGAGCACTAAACATGTAAACATTAACTATCAATTAAAAAATCCATCTTTTAAATTTGAATTTTATTATAAATCATTTGAGACGAAGCAGAGAAAAGCGGCGCAAATGAAATAAAAAAATAAAAATTACATATAAAATTAAGTTGTTTTGGATGTGATTCCATCCAATTCTAGGGATTAGCACTCTTATTTTTGTTTGAAATTGAAGCGCTAGGGTTGTTCTATAGGTATTGAATAAAAGAAATATAAAGATTGTCCTGTGTTGCGTAAGAATAGTCTGTACTTATTTATTATGATTTGACAATCTGTATTTAAATACTGGGAAGATTTTGAAAGGTTCTTTGCTACCTTAGAATTGATGCTGAAACGATATAAAAGTGCATTATCTTATGTATGTATTTTCTCCAGGGAGTTGAAACAAGAGATGTTTGTTAATTGTAAGTTTCAAGAAAGAAGATTAGAAACTGGAAACACATAAATTGAAAATTTATTAAAATGGAAATCCCTTCGGGATTAATGTGAGTAATATTCCCAATTTAAATCAATATAAAATTCATTTATATTTGTCGTTTATTTCTCCTTTGAAGTAATAATTCGAAACATAAATCTCTCCCTTGTAATGAAAGCATTGTATTTTAAACAGATAAGTTCAAATTGCTTAAGTTATTTGTATACATTTTCTGGAGCAACATTTGAAAATAAATCTTTGCTCATAATGAAAAGCAGAATCTAGAAAATTAAAATAAACCCTTCTCACAAGATGATGTAAAAAAATAAGAGTGATCTTCACAAATTTGTAGTTCTTGTAGTTTGTTAAAATTTTTTAGTTATGTAGTCTATTCATAATAGATTGTTTTCCTTTTTTAGCAATAATGCATAAATAAATAATTAAAAAGTAATATATTAAAATGTACAATGCTCCATGACTTTAATCTCAAGTTAATACTTTATAAAACTCTTGAATCAATTCAAGATTAATTATTTTTCATTCATAAAATGTTTTATAACGCTTAGTTTATGATTGCAATAGATTTCCAGATTTTGTCTTAAATTTTCAATTACTGATTTTAAAATTTTTAATTATTACAGTATTTTTCTTTTGAACTTTATACTCTTATTCACTCTAAAAATTCATAAATATTTTTATTTCGAATTTGCTTGCGAAATGTCACAAGTTTAATCAGGAATCTTAAGCAAGCCACTAATTGTTTTAAATTTTGTTAAAACAGCATTGTGAATGAAACGTTTCTTAAAAAATTATTGATTTGCTCTTGTCATAATTGAAAGATTCAATCAATAAGTGCAATAGCATGTAAAGATATGAAATTACATTTAATAATTTAACCTTTGCATTCTACAAAACGTGTAAACACTATTATAATGTATTTTTTAACTGCTTTCACAACATTATTAACATTATGAGGATCAGCAAATAAAGAATAAGGAAGAAATAAAGGAATTGAGAAAGTTACTAAGTTCAAAAAATTTCTTCCAAGTACTGTAAGACTTGACACATTTGCTTTCAACAATAACATTCATCACATGTAATATAGTATATTACGTTATTCTAAGTATTTAATCTTCAATACTGTTGGAAAATGATTTTTTAGCTGCAATATATCATTCAATTTGTTTCTTCCCTCCATAAAAATTTTCGATATTAATATCTTGTTTGGTGTTTTTAATGGGGTTGACCCCCAGAGATATTTAAAAGAAAAAAATGTTCAGAGTTGAAGCGTATTTGAATTAAACATACTAATAGTTTTCTTCGTTTCAAAAAGAACATTCTCTAGTCATATCATTTCATTTTCTTTTTCTTCCTTTCTTACGTTTCTATTTTTTAGCTTCGGGGCATTAAAATCGAATTTTAAAGGAAAATATTTCTCCAGATTTACCCCAGTTGACTACAACCTCATTTTAAAGCAGAAAATCGGTTATAAGAAATGTGACTCAAGTTTCTGAAATCTGCATTCAATAAAAAATAAATGAACGAAACTGGAGAAAATACTGATCTCTAGATAAGAGCTATCGCCCTTTTGAAGCTTATTTTGAAATTCTCTGCTTCTCCAATTCCTTAATATTTTTATAGAAGATTCTATTCACTGGTTTTATTATCTCTTAAAAAAGCTGGAGGTCAAAAGGTTTATGCAATTTAAAAAGGTAATTCATAATATCAAATCATCAGAAATAAATTTTAAAAACAACTTTATCTTTGTTCTTTGGCAAAAAATAAATTTCCATAAGAATTTATTTGAGGTATTTTAAAACATTGAAGTATTTTAGTATTTAATTTGAATTTGTTAAGATATCATTAAGTTCGGAACCGTGATTTCACAAAAGCGTATAAATATGAATATATTTATGATATTTGAGTATCACTTATATAGATTAGAAATATGCATATAAGGTTATTTTGGTAAGTATTACAATAAAAAAATTACATAAGTACAATATTTTTGACAAATAATGAATATAGAATAACCCATTTTCAAAATATTATCACTTTTGGCAAAATAGCTTCTTATTATAATAATATTTTGTACCAATATAGCTTAGACACCTCTGAGGCTCAACTAAATTTTGAAATTTACCGCTTTAGAGGTGGGTTTATCCATGTTTTTACGACAATGAGGGAGAAATTTTAAGACAAAACGCCGATAATTATTTCAATTGGTTTGTAGCATACAAAAATAATATTTGTTGCGAAAGAAATAGTTCAGACTCTCTGGAGAAGTCTTTTGCACATATAAGCACATAAAAATATTATTATTTTAGAATCATTTTTTAAGAAGAACACTTTGAAGAAGGTTGTTCTAAGTTAATTTCTTGCCAAAATATTATTATTTAAATAATTTTTTTGCGGTAATGTCCTTAAAACAATTTTATACATATATTCTAATCTAGTGACACTAAATATCATGAAAAATTATCTATTTAGCGCTTTTTAAAATCACGGTTCAATATAAAACCGCAAGTATTTGTTATTAATAATTTTTATTAATACTAATTATTTATTCAATAATTTATTTCTTGCTATTCTTTGTTCCCGACAATCTACAAAATGAAAAAATGTTAGGCTTCGTGGGGTAGAATAGGTCCTGAACCACTGCGCCCACTTTCCACTTTGAAAAATTACGGTGCGTCAGTGTCGTAGGTGTTGGTAAGAAAAAGGTCAACAATATATATAATAACTTAGAGGTACGGAATGTACCTTGCGTAAATAAAATAAAATACCCAATTTTTGAAACCGCGTTTTAAAACCGCCAAAGGCGTAAACAAGCACATAATAATAACTGCAAACAATAATATCTAATATTTTTATCAAACAATTTAAAATACATTAAACAATAGGCACATTTTCATCTAAAGGATTGGTTTATGTAATTATAGTCAGTAGAAGACTTAGACTGCATGTCATGAATATTTCCTTACCCAGCGCTGGTATACCCGTTCTTCACACGGGTGGATTTAAAGTAAACAATACAGACTAAGGATAAAGTTTTTAATGTGTTATTTTTACGTGAATTGGCAGGTAAACAAAAAAAAAGCTTTTGCATGAACAAACCATTTTCGCTAAATTTTAGGATCTTTGAAAGATATAATAGCACGATTTTTTTAGTATTATGACTTATTTTATTTATTATTATTATGTAACTTTCTTATGGGTCGCTTTTTTAAAACACCTACCTGCTCAGCAAAAGTAACACTTCGTTACAAATTTTGTGTAATCAACGCTTAAAAAATGGTGTAACAGGCTGGCCATCTGGATGTGTAATACGTTATATTACGTTTTGATGCATTTATTTTTATGTTAAATAACTGTTACCGTGACTTCGTCCTCATTGAATTTAACAAATGATTTTATTCACTACGCACGGTTAACGAAGCTTAATAATTATGTATTCTGCCAAAAGAAATACCCATGCTATAAGTGTATCATTCCTCTATTTTGTGAATCTATGTTTCTCTTTTGTTGTATTTATTTTTTTCCTTCGTTTTTTGTTGAGGAAGGGGTGAAAAGGACGCATGACCTTTGACACGCATCGTGGGGTGAGACTGAAATAGTAGGATAATAGGTCTAAGTAACGGTAGAGGTGAAACGCGAACACAAAGAAGCCTGGGAGGGGGTGAAAAGGACATGACCTTTGACAATGCAGTTAAGGACTGTAAAATCGCAAGGATCAAGGACATAAACGGAAATGTCGCGGGAAGTGGCGGCTTAACCTATTCAAACAGAAAAGTTTGATATAACTGCTAATCGTTGAACGAGCTCACGAAATAAAATAGTCCCTATTGAATAAAAAATAGTCCCTATTGAAAAAAATAGTCCCCTATTGAAATAGCCTATTGAAATGAAATAATCCTACGGATCATTTATTTTATTTCCTCAAAACCCTATTTTTATTAAATAAAAGTAGCCAAAGTTACTTCTTATAACATTAGCTATCTGCCAGTGAAAGTTCGGTCAAAATTGGTCCAGCCGTTTTTCAGAGATTAGCCGGAACAAACAGACAGACAGACAAAAATTTTTAAAACTGTTTTTTCATTTAAGTACCGTATATACTTTTAAATGTATTTAGTAAAAAGCTGTTAATTTCAAATTACAAATAGACACTTCATTTTTATTTATATGTAAAGATATAATTACGAACTGCTAATCTTCAGGCGATCACCCTAAATTGTCTTGGTGGTCCACTGGTCGATCGTGACCGACTTAATGCCAACCCCGGGCGTAACATATAGACTACTTGTATCTTTCTAAGTATGTTTGTGGTTATGCTGTATTTCTTCTAGAAGAATTAAAAGCGGATCAAATAATAATCCTATAATGTCGAACGAGTGGCAAGTAAGAGTATTTTGAAGAAGTGTGATAATTCTTGGCTTGTCTTCTATAGGATTTCAAGAACTTGAAACAGTTGTTAGGTACTATTTAGGAATGCGGCTTACCATGAAATGATCGGCATTTTGCTATCTTCTACTTTCAGACAGCTCTTGATCTACTTTTAGACAACCTGCGGCACTATATAGCAATTCTACTACTATGCATTGCTTCGAACTAATATTGACGCGATGACTCGAAATTATTTAATTTACCACGATTTAATAAATAATGGTTAATTTCTGAACAGCTGTCCTTAAGATGGATCGAATTTATGTAAAGTGATGGTAATTTCAACTTTTGCATGTTTTACTACATGTATTTTTTTTGCTTTTAATTAGAACACATCTAAATTTCAAGAATTTGATCTACTTTTAACAGATATTTCTGGATTTCTTAGCTTTTTGTTCAATTTTAAAAAAAAATGAAGCAAAGAATTTTTTGAAATTTCGATCAACTATCACTTTTCCAAAACATCGTTTGGCAAATGAATGAATATATATATATGTATATATGAATGTAATAATATATATATATATACTATATATATATAACATATATATATATAAATATCGTTAATAATATTATATATATTTTTGATATAAGTATTTGATAATTATATAATATTCATAAATTTAACTTGTGTAATAATATATCTTTTAATAAAGTCACTTGATATTTTTGAAATATTTTATAAGTATAATCATAAAGAAAAATAATCGTCTTACTACATTTCACATTCGATATCTTAAATATCGTTATATTATTAATCCATATCATATTCTTTTACAATAAAATACTTGTCAATAAATTTTTGAATGCATATGTTGTACTTTCATATTTGAAATATTTTTCATTCTTGGCTCCCACAAACCCACATGAATCTCGATATCATATTTAACTTTATTTTTATCAATTTATTGAAAATTATTAAATAAAAGGTATGTGCACATTAACTTCAATCTTCCTCTTAGCTGAAGTTGTGTATTGGATACTTTAGGGAAAATGCTATATTGATATCTCGTCATTTTATTTCAGATGTTCTTCTGTAGCTAACGTCAAAGTCAATTAGTTTAACGCAAAGTTTTATTTAAATCGTGCATGAAAAATATCAAGATCACTGTTCTTTCTGGCTTGAAGCTTTTCTTCTTTTTATTTAAAAATAAGACGATACAGTGAAGAATGAATAATTATTGAGTTAACAAAGTTTTGAATTGAATTATAGTTAAATAGTTATTTAAAGTGTTTTGACGCTAGGACTAATAGAAAATGATTTGACTAAAATT
>BMAV01010410.1:0-32389 GCA_019973955.1 Trichonephila inaurata madagascariensis
TGATAAAGAATGATTCCACTACAACCTTTGGCCTGCTACGCTATCATGCTATCTCTATTTAAGTTCCGCGCTATCCTTTTATAGTATATCTCATTTACATATTCGATCCGTTTCTCTTCTTGGTATTGGGTTGGAAAGGTTTTGCCATTAATCGTGGCCGTCAAAGAACTTAGGAGTCATGTTAATCAGAAAGACGCGAGAGACGTCACAACTTTGCAAAATCTATATATACATAATACCAGTGAGTTTCACAATTTTTATAAATTATATATCATTTCTAAATTACAATAAACTTTCATTTCCATCCCGCATCTGGCTCCGTCAAACCCCCATTGAGCCACGCAGCGCTGTTAATATTATTGTTTGTGCCCTGACTACGCCGCGTTTCCCTGAACCAGATGCACCTTAATACGGAACAATACAACAACATATATATACATACACATTATACAATTACAAACATTTTTTAATAAATCATTAAAACAAATAAAAAAAGGAATTGTCGCATCTCACGAAGTCATACATCGAATTAAACAAATGTATAATTACAGTTGTTTTCTCCAACAATTGAGAGAGAAAAAAAATTTTACAAGTCAAAAGTTCAAAAAAATTTACACTCATTGTAGTGTCAACTTTTGCTTGGATTATAACCTTTAAACACCACCCGAGACTTCCTTCTTTGCAATAATTCTTCAGACCACTTGTTGGAAAGAACATAAAAAAGAAACAATACAACCTGATTTTTAAATTCTCTCCCACCATCACTTCTAATGACAAGGTGCTATCACTGTTCGTTCCTCTTCTCATTCCTCGGCTGCTCTGTATTCTTTATGTTGCCTGATGTAGGGCTTGTAGTCTCCTTGTCGGCTTTTCCTTGCTTGGCTTGTAAATGCTTCCTTGGCCGGTCGGGACTCCTGATCCTTTTTCTGGCGTGGGCGCAGGTCATATGTCCTATCTTGAACTCCAGTTGTTTCCTTCTTGTTCTTTTTCCTACTTATATAAATATTACTGGATGACAATGGTCTTTTGTTAATGTTATTGGGTCTACTTTTCTGCCACTTTCTCTGTGGTCCCCACTTGATCCATACGACCTTTTAATTCCTTTTATCTAGCCGTTTTCTTTTTTTTTCTTCTTTCATTCGAGAGGCTAGGCAGCGATCTGATAAGTGATCTGGGTTATCGGCCTATCCGTGGTTTTCTTAGGTTGTTTTGACTTGAGATTTATCCCCTTTTCCTCTAACTCACACTTTACCGCAGACCTTTTCTTCCCATATTGCGACTCATTAAATCTTTGATGTACGTTTTCCGAACTACTCGTTTCCTGACGTGAACTAATACTATCTGGGCGACTTGTTCCTAACTCGACGTCGTCCCATATCCTATGACGATATATTCTTACTTAATCAACATTAACGGTTAACCTTTTTCCTGACCTCCATATTACAATATTATTATTATTATTTCTTTCTTCTAACACTCTATACGGACCTTGAAATTTTTGTTTAAATTTGGAACAGATTTTATTAGCTGCTGAACTTAAAGGGTGTGTCTCTAATAAGACCCTATCATCTACCTTAATTTGTACATCCCGTCTTCGTCTATTATAATATCTTTCCCATCTTTCATGCTTAATTTTCGTATTTAGTCTAGCTTCATAAAAAAATTTCTCAATATTTCTTACTGCAAATTCAGTTCCGTCTGAAATCATTACTAATTTTTGAACTGGGGTAATCAACTTTCGACCCAAAAATAACTCTGCAGGGGTTTTTCCCGTCGTTTCATTCACTGCCGTACGAATAGCGTAAGCAAACTCACGTAAGAATTGGTCCCAAGTATCGTGTTGATCATTAACATAATTTGCAATCATTTGCCCTATATCTCGATTTACTCTTTCTGTCCTATTTGCTTGTGGTCTATATGCAACAGTCTTCACATGCTTTATACCTAATCTTTCACTTAAATGTTCAAAAATTTCGGATATAAATTGGGGACCATTATCACTTATTAATTTTATTGGAGCTCCAAAACGCAATATAAAATTATCAAAAAAAAGTATCCGCTATTATACGAGCCGAGGCCTTTTCAAGAGGTATAATTTCAGCCCATTTGCTGAAATGATCGGTAATTACTAAAACATATCGATTACGTCTTACTCTCGATATAGGATACGGGCCTAACAAATCTAACGTAACTATCACATTTGGATAATTTGATACAATCGGATTTAATCGACCAGCTGGTAACGCGTTTTATAATTATTAACTTGGCACATATGGCATGTAGAGACATATTGATCAATAAATTTTCTCATATACGGGAAATAACAAACGTCCCGAATTTTATGATAAGTTTTAAATCTACCTAGATGTCCGCTATTGGTTTGTCGTGAAATTCGCGTAGGATGCTGTTTCTTAATGACTTTGGAATGTATACACGCATTTCACCTAACGACGTTGCGTGTTTCGCATAAAACAACAAGCCAATTCTCACATATCGTCGCATTAACAGTTATCCTCCGGGTTTTCTAACTTTCTATAGATATGACCTAATTCTGGGTCATTCTTTTGCTCTGTTATTAACTGTTCCCGCGAAGTAAGTACTAAATCTCTGATTATTGCACAATTAACTTTTTCTCCTATTATACTTTCAACAGGGTTTCTCGATAAAATGTCCGCCACCGCATTTTGAGTTCCAGGTCTATGTTCCCATTCTATATTAAATTCCGCTAATTTGAGTGCCCATCTGATCATCCTACTCGACAAATTTTTTCCATGCGTTAGACGTGTTAAGGCAGCGTGATCTGTAATAACTTTAATTGGCATCGCTCCTAAATATGTTCGGAATTTGTTCAACGCCCATACTACTGCCAGACATTCTCTTTCGGTTTCCGTATAATTCCTCTTTGCGTTGTTCAGAGTACGTGAAGCAAATATAACGGGTCTGTGTTCCTGATTAAGCACTGCTCCCAAACCGATTGAACTGGCATCTGTAAATAACTCGAAGGGCTTTTGAAAGTTCGGCCATTTTAAAACTGGCACCTTTGTTACGGCCGCTTTGACCGCTTTGAATGCCTTCTGCGCCTCAGAGGACCAGACGAATTTTTTTAATTTTCGTTTAAGATTATAAAGGGGCTCACAAAGATCAGCATAATTTTTAATAAATTTTGCGTACCACTGGGACATACCCAAAAACTTGGACACCTCCTTTGAGTTACGGGGTGGTTTCATCTCTAGTATGGCTCGAACCTTTGTCTCATCCGTTTTGATTCCTTTCTTACTAATAATTAATCCTAAATACCTCAATTCATCGCACCCAAATTTACATTTATCTTTATTTAATGTCAATCCTGCATCTTGCAACAACGAAAAAACTTTTCTTAAATGCACAACATGGTGAGTGAATGATGGAGACGTAATAATTACGTCGTCCATATACACACTCACAAACTTCCCTATCACCGGTTTTGGATTAGGTCAATTGCCTTTTGAAAATTGGGAGCTGCCCCTGATAAGCCGAATGGTATCCGCCGGAAAGCATACGTGCCACTTTTTACTACGAATGCGGTCTTAACAATATCACTGGGGTTTTTCTGCCATTTGAAAGTACCCACTTCTTAGATCAAGAGATGACATTATTGTCGTATAGGGGATGTTCGTTATTAAATCATCTATTAACGGTAAAGGGTATCGCGGGTACTTTATGATCGAATTTAGCTTCCTATAGTCTACCGCAAATCTATATGCTACCGGAGTATCCGGTGGTAACCCATTATTTTTCTTGCATAACACAACCGGTGACGCGTACGGGGATTGAATTGGAACAATCGTTTCTTCTCGTAACATTTTTTGTATATGAAAATCAATTATCGCTTGTTTCTGCCGGTCATATCTGTATGGCCTGGATACTGGTGGATTATCTCCCGTGTCAATTTCATGGTATAAAACATGAGTAAGACCTGGTTTGTCTGAGAATAATCCCTTAAAACTACTAAACAAATTTTGTAATTTCTCTTTTTGTTTATCCTCCAATTTTGTCTTAGACAATTCTATTTCAACATTTTCCTCTTCAACTGATTCAACCACCCTATTTATCTGAGAATCGGGAATTTTCAACGATTTTCAATCAGTCTAAAACGATCCTTGATCCACTTATAAAATCAACACCACAAGAATACATGGGTATTCTCCAAATCCGTCAACACATGAAACGACCAAGGTCTAACAAATTCGTGGATCTGAATAATCAATTCTACAATTCCTATATTTTTCGGCATTTCGCTCCCTGTGCTGTGATCACCTGAGCTCGCGATTTTTTTACTTGTTTATAAAAAAATATTTTTTATATATTTCTTCCGATATAAATGATTTATCTGCTCCGGTGTCCCATAGCGCTTTCAAAATGTGTTATTTAATAAAATAGGAACGTGGGAAGCTCTACGGGTGATATACATATCGAGAAAGCAGTGGTATATCCACTGCCGGATTCCTTTTATTATGAACTTCTTAACTTTCACAACATTCAATCGTCCCCTTTGCATCCTATCGCCTTGACTGAAATTTTCACTCGAACCCCTAGTTCTGCGGTCCCCTCTATTAAAATTATCATTTCGATCTTTTCGAAATTGGTATCCCCTTTCGTTGAATCTCTGATCATCATTCTGAAATCTATTCCTACTCTTGAACCACCTATTACTTTGACGGCTACTCTCATAAGTACCTCTAGAATCTTTTCTGCCATTATTTGGTCTACGCCCAACTTTCTCCAGTTTCTGCGATTAACATCAAAATTAGGCATCCTATGCGCGTTTTGACTCCGTCTTTCCACATTATCACTATTCTGCGAACCCCTTTTTAATTTGTAAGAATATCTCTCTTCAAATTTAGCTAATATTTCTAATGGTTGTACCGTGTTCTGCGGATTCCGAACTTCCACATAGTCCTGGACTTGTGGCTCGATTCTAACAAAAATGTGATCAACCAATTATGTCTGCGACATCCCTAGTTCCAAATCTTTATGCAGTTTAAGTAAATCGTAAACAAAATCTGTTGCTTCCTGATTTCTTCCCTGTTGGGGTGCAAAAAACCTCATCTCTAACTCTTTCTTATTTTTGATTGCGGGGAAAGCTTTCGCCAATTCTGCCTTTAGCTGCGCGAAATCCGTGGCTGTATCTTGCACTAACACCGATCCAAATATTGAGTACCAATCTTGTGCCCTTCCCATGAGATGACTTTTCAAATAAGCACATGCCAAGTTACTCGGCATTTCAAGCAACTATATTTGATTATCTATGGCCTCTAAGAACTCCTTAATGTTCTCTGACCCGTAAAAGCACATTTCTGGTAAAATACCAAACCCTCCTGCATTACCTAACCCAGAGTCATATGAACGCTTCGGGCGCCATTGCGACATAGCCATCGTTCGATAGCCATGTCCTGGGGTGTCCGCGTAAGTTAGAGATGTGGGATTCTCTCGGAATGATGAGACATTCTATAATTCTTAATATGACTTTTATTAAGAATTTAACTTAAATTATTTAGATATTGAACAAACTTATATTAAGTGAGAATAAACCACTACACGTAGTCTTAACTTACTCGGATCGCGCAATTATATCACTTATCAATATAAATATATTATATTTGCCTAATCACAATCTCAATAATATACTAGCGTTCAGAATATAATCTTCCTACCTTGGTTGAATTCTCAACGGTTCAATTGCTTTCAGATAGGCTGTTGGGCTCGTGTGCAATAGTATGCACCTTGTATTTATGGCTGGATATCCGTGGAGCTTTGGTAGGCCATCAAATTACACTTCTACCTTTTCCAAACAGAGCTTTCTCTAAATTGCCATCATTGCTCACTAAACTTTCTATCCTTTTAAAGGTTATCTTATTTGCATCTATACTTCGTTTCACTTCTTGGATTTGGGTTGGAAAAGTTTTGCCATTAATCGTGGCCGTCAAAGAACATAGAGGTTATGTTAGAAGAAGAACGCGAGAGATGTCACAGTAACTCTGAAAAGAATGTGAATTTTTCAAAATTCATAGTTGAGCCTTTGTAAAGAGGTCCGAGCTATATACAGGCAAAATATTATTATAATAGAAGCATTTTTCACAAAAGAACATTTTGAAGAAAGATTATTCTAAGTTAATTTTTTGCCAAAATATTGTATTTAGATACTTTTTTGTCACAATGTCCTTAAAACAATTTTATACAAGTAATCTAATCTAAGTGACACTAAATATCATGAAAATTATCCATTTATGCGCTTTTTTAAAATCACTATTCCGAACGTTGTCGGATTGGGAATGAATGACAGATACAGGCAAGTCATTCCATGTCGTCTATTCCACAATTCATCAATCATAGTAGATGGAGAGAGGTAGTAGTCCAATCTATAAGCAGCCCGTGACCAGATGCTTTGAATGGATAATAGATCAGGAGAACATAATAACGGTAGAGTGAAAGCAACAGTCAAACACCCTACGTATCGAGGTAGGTCAAAACATTACGAACAACATGAAGTCACATGCGTTTCCTTATTTGAAGATGTCTCAGAAGTCTCGAAAATAAGGCACAGTCACCGTCTTTATGATCTCAAAAAAGAAATGCTAACTGTTCAGATTATCGACGATGTGAGTAAGAAAAAAATTGTACCATGTACCCAACGGCTGTGAATGCCATCACACCAGGTGCAATTACAGTATGAATCGAATGCAAGCAGGCTACGTGCATTCTCTTCAGTGCTTCAAATATTGATGCATTCATCATGATGCTGCACGCTGAAATAGACTCGTTTGAAAAGACAACGAGGTGCACCTCTTGTATGAAATTTTGTTGATAGACGCACCACTGTCGCCTCGTATCTCTATGCTACACTGTTAAGTAAGTGTAATAATGAAGCCGTAATAATGAAGGTGGAAGCTGTTGTTCCAGAAGGTGTTACATTGTGCATGAGGGTGTTTGTGCTTCAAACAAGGCCACTTCCTGACTCGAGATCATGATGCCGGTCTACACCCACCCTACAAGGTCGGAATTATAGCATGTCCTCTCGGAGTTAGCTTTTGAAATCCTGCATGACGTTCAGAGTGAACCTTCTAAGCCGTTTGACTCCATATTCTCTTGAGAGTCGTTAGATTCCAACTAATGCGAATAGCAATATCGTGGAATGATAAACCACACTCTTGATAGACCACGATGCCACCGCTATCAAATTCCACCAAATGCTGGAGCCGCTTTTTCTTAAACGAAGCCCAATACTATCTTATCACTTAACAACCGACTGTCAGATGCGATTTCGGAATGAGAAACCCACTGAGTAACTTTTGTTTTATACAGTGTTTGAGATACCTTTTACTCCTCTCATGTGTCATTCAGTTATACTTAATTGCTAATCATCTGTATATTCCAGCATCTTTTTCCTTTCATGTGTTTTGAAGTTTGTATCACCCTTTCTTCAAATTTTTACAATTTTAATAGCTAGTGGTGTATGTATAATAATCAAATGTTTTAATTAAGCATTTTTATTATTTTAATAATAAAATGTTTCAAATATTTTGACTAGTCAAATACTCTTAATTAGCTTGTTAATAATATAGACGTGGTATTTCGTTTCTATATTTTGAAAAGAGAATATGTGTGTGTTGTGTGAGTGAATATAAAAATGGAATTTTTTAAAAATTTTATGGTACCTTATTATAAGTATATGTGATAGAATTTCCTATATTATATTAATAATTTGATATTTTTATATTTAAAAAGATCTTTACACTTATAAACTCTTTCCAAGGTTTCTTACATTCACATTATTTTGTAACCATGTTATGATTTTGAAATGTTTCATTGCTTTGGTTTTGTAATTGTTTTTCATTGTTTTGCTCAAGTAACTACACTGCTTTGGTTTTGTAATTTAATTGTTTGATGTTGTAGCTTCAATGATTTGTTTCGTAACTTAATTCTTTGATTTGATAGCTTCAGTGATTTGTTTCGAAACTTTTGCTTTGTTATTTGTCCTTTATTTTCTTTGTTTTATTTATTTTTGTAAGCCCCGTGTAGTATTGTGGTATTTGTGTATTATTTTATTTGGTTTTAAATTTAAAATATCTCGAGTGGAGTTCTTAATTTTAGATGGAAGCTGGTCTTTATTAGACCGGATAAGAGGACTAATAATTTTTTTACTTTTTTAATATCATGAAATAGTTTGAAGTTTTATATTTTCTACGATGTATCACACTTGTTGATTAAAAAAAAACCCCAGGAGTATTGGGATATTTCATTCTTTCTTAAAGCTGTCTTCGTGTAATGTTAAGATTAGGATTACAAATAGAAGCTTTTCATCAGACACAAAAGCACGCCAACCTAAATATCATATTCTAGCTTAACTATCACATTGGGAATAGCATATTTTATTATATCACACGGATATTTATCATTCATTTATTACGGTTTAAAATGCTTCTAAAAGTTTTTCTTCCTTTCTAAAATCTTTCTTTGTAGTGCTAAATGAGCTTTCCCTTTAAAGTATCCCACTACGTTCGGAACCGTGATTTTAAAAACGCATAAATGGATAATTTTCATGATATTTAGTGTCACTTAGATCAGAATACATGCATACAATTGTTAATCCGTCATTAAATGAAACAATACATTAAATCAGCGCTTCTCAAACTGTGGGGTGCACCCCCATGGGAGGCGTGATAACTCTAGAAGGGGGCGCGAGCATATTGAAAAGTCGGAAACAAAAGATTATTTCAAAAAATTATTAATTGAAAGTAAAACAAACAAAATACATTCTGTCATAATGAAAAAAAAATGTATTTATACTGATGTAATATACATTTATAAATGTATCAGTACTGCACAATGAACTTAATGTAACTATCTTAACAATACCTAAGTTAAGAACAAGTTTAATAATTACCAGTGACCGCACCAGTTGCTCAAATATAAAATTATATGCAAAAACTTAACACCTATCTGGATCATTTTTGTGTACAGCTTATAATTAATCCCTTAACTGCAGATTAAAAGTTACGCTATTCACTCCCCAATACCACAGTTTTGCACGTATGCACGCATATGTGGTGTATTTTGGAGGAGGGAGAAAGGGAAATATATATAAGAAAATCCTCTGAAATAAGTAAATCCTTCTCAAAGAATGTTAAGTCATTTTATTGCATTCCAAAGTCTTCGGAATAATTTTATGGATAGTAATGAACATATTTTGGAAAGACGTATGTATATGTTCGGGGAAATGCGTCCTCGCACTGGCTGAGTGAAACGTTTGTATACGCCGGTGGGAAGACGTTAAAGTCATATTGTAGCTTTAGAATCAAAGTATTGTATTATCGAATTCAATACATCGTTATTGTACGGATGGGGGCACGATGAAAAGTGTGGATTGAATATTAGGTCGCAAGTATTGAAAGTTTGAGAAGCATTGCATTAAGTAATTAAAAAATAGTGGAAATGTTCACTTGATCCAAATGTATGCAGAAAAAAATGTAGAATGCTTACAAAGTATTTAATAGCACTTTTTTACTCTTTTGTTTGCTTCTTTTATAAAATGTCTCATATTTACTTTTCTATGCCTTTGTGATACTCTGTGGTACATGAGAATTGTGCTTATTTTCAATAAAAAAAGTATTTATAACCAAGATAATTTATTTCACCCGCATTAAACTCATTTTCAGTATTCTTGTTTTAAACATTGTGCAGCTATTTATAAACGCTAATGTTTTTCAGTGAATAATTTAATCAATAATCACTGATTTTAGGTTTTTAAATTCAGTTGCAACATTTAAATTCAGTTTTGAAAAAATTGATGTAACCTATTTTATAACACAATTTTTTTTCTTATATTTGCAGCTCGTGATTTCAATCTTGATATCGCTGAGAGTATGCTCAGAAAGGTAAGGGATATGCATGTTGCATAGCAATTTATTGAATATTAAAAAAAAGGCTGTTGCTCTCGTATAGAATAGCATTCTCAGCATAAATACATCATCTATGTGTGGCATTACAGTACATGCTATACGTTCCATCGATTTCTAGATGAGCGAATCTTAAGACATTGCACTCTCTATATCATATGGCAGATAATTTAGTTTCATAAGAACAAGTGGTGTCCAAGGCTTTATGGGTTGTGAACCATACACGAATCTTTTCGTTTTACTAATGTGGTTGAAAACATGTTAAGTTGAATTACACTATTGTTTCGATTCATCAGTTATAAAGTGTTGTCACTATCATGCTCAAACAAGATGCGCTAAAGAATTCCCAATCGCAAATGATCGTCATGCTCAGCCAAACGTCTTTTTACAGCTATACTGGTATTGTAAACTTGAGGTTTTGACAGAAATCTTGCATCATGATACACTTAGTAAAAATTAAAAATGGCGAGTTTGATTTTTAACTTCGTAATATTACAGGCTATTTTACAAAGTCAACTACAACTGCGTGTTGTAAATAAATTATCATTGCTTGATGATCTCATACCATTACCTGTTACGATACTTGGCGGAAATTTTTATCTCGTTCACATAAAAACTGCCAAGCGCATCCAAAGCACGCGAATGGATTGCATAACTATGTATTTGGTACAGATATACTCTGTATTACATTGTCTCACACAAGTGCAAGTAGATTACTAATTCCATAAGAAATATTAAAGATAAGATTTCTAAAATATTTTTATATTACGTCTGATTCAAGTTATTGCGTACTAAATAGTAACGTTATAATTTATAAAAAATTTTAGTAAAATATTTCAAATTTTAGTAATTTAAAATTAAATTAAATCATTTTTATAAGATAAGAATGAGCAATGGATTTTTCATTTAAGCATTTAACAGAAGTACTAAATAAAGCTTATTCTTTGTAAAATGCAAATTAAATTCTGGATATTTTCGAAGAACGAAGAAAAGCAATAGCTACTTTATTCTTTTATATAAAATACATCAATTTTTATGTCTTCAATTTAAGTAAATAGTATTACCAAAATATAATGTGTGTGAAATTTCTTATTAAATTAATTTTTGTATAACCATTACAATTGTCTAAATATAAGGACTCTCATACATTTCATTTTGATACGGAAAAATATCTTTTAAATACAAATACTATTTGTTTTTTGCTTTCAAATGAGAAATAATGAAGACCAACATTTTCAATTTCAGCATTTGCAATGGAGAAAAGACTTTTCATTGGACACAATTTTAACTGATTACACTCCACCAGAGGTAAGCATTTGCTTATATATTACTTGAAATGCATATCTTAAACAATGTTGCAGATTTTTTTCAATGAACCCTGAAAACGAGGGTGTTCAGAAACTAAATACCATTTGGAGAAAACTCGCATTAAAAATCTTTTTTTAAACCCAAATTTGTTTTTGTATGAAAGAACATGCTGAAAACTACTTATCCTCATAGTTACCGCAATTGTTCATACATTTGTCAAATTGGGAAACCAACCTGTCTATACCTTCTTCAAAAAAAGATGCCACCAATGTTAAAGAGCTTGTTCATGGAAACTCATTACAAAGCAATCTTGTTGTGAATCATCCGCTTTAACGAATTTTCTCATTCACTTTTTCAACCAAACCATCATTGAAAACAGAAGGTACTCCTTGCTTCGTTATGAACATTAGATTACCCATCAATGGATTGTTGAATTCACTTTCTCACTATTCCATTACCCATAACATTTTCACCATAAATTTCTACATTTGACATAGAATTTCCACTGGCTTAATATTTCTTGTATTCAAATAATCGAATATTACAGAAGGCACTTCACAGTCGGTGGGATTGGCAATCATCTTATACATTTTGAACATTTTTTACCGCGTGTACTCGTAAAAACAACAGAGTCTGGATGTAATGGCATCATTGTACTTAAAATAAAACATAGGTATGTGTGCGCAAGGATTGAACTCTGATACTACCACTGCGGTTATGGCAGAACGAAACGTACGACAAGCCTCGAATTTTGTGCGTTCCACTGTTCATGCATTATTTCACCACTACATTTTTTTCTTT
Organism: Trichonephila inaurata madagascariensis; assembly: GCA_019973955.1. Taxonomy (NCBI): domain Eukaryota; kingdom Metazoa; phylum Arthropoda; class Arachnida; order Araneae; family Nephilidae; genus Trichonephila; species Trichonephila inaurata. The sequence continues at coordinate 12,045 of BMAV01010410.1, forward strand.
TCAAAGTATCGAGGCATTAAGAGCCTTATCTAACAGTCTATAATTTAGCAACGTAAAATTCAATTGAAAAATAACGTATCTTTATATAAAGATTAATGTATTATCTTAATTTAGATTTTTAATCAACAGTTTTAGAATTATATGAAAATTGAGTCATATGTTTTAGTCATATGTCCTCTTTTTATGGTTGGTAATTTTTATCTTGAATCATTTATCTTCAAAAAATATCTGCTAGATTTGCTTTCTTCTTGTCAAATTAGAACCAAATGATCACTACTACTGAACCATTATTTTGTGATTCAGATATCTCTTTATCAGTAATTTCACACATTCTTTTAGCCCATTACCGAATCTATGGAAAGGATGAAAGTTCCCATATAAAAAAAAATATTTGTCAGTTTGTCCATATTTCTTAAAAAATTCTTCTAATTTTGTTATGATGTATTTTATTATAACAATATAATCATGAAGCAAACGTTTATATAAGAATATATTGTACATATATAGATGTAGATATGTGTATACATTTTCTTTAATTTATAATTTTGAGAGTTTTACAGATTGAAGGGGGGCTTATAAACATCCAAACATCACAGAAAGATTTATTACTTTGATTAGTTATTAATAAAACATAAATAAGGCTATTAATTTTTAATATTTTAGTCAGCGTTTCTCAAACTGTAGGGTGCGTCCCCCCCCAGAGGGATGTGATAACTCTACAAGTGGGGCGCAAGTCTATTGAAAGGTCGAAAACAAAAGATTATTTAAAGAAATTATTAATTTACTGAAAGTAAACACAAACAAAATACATTCTAATATAATTAAAAATAGAATTAACATTTACAATGATTCAATACACTTATAAATGTATAAGTACAGCACAATGTATTTTATAATTAATATAACAATACTAAATTAAGAACAAGTTTAATAATTACCAGTGACCCCAAGGGGTTGTCATAAACAAAATTCTACACAAAAATTAACACTTATCTTGATAATTTTTGAACGGTTTACAAATAACCCCTTAACTGCCGATTAAAAGTTACGCAATTCGCTTCTCAATGCTTCCGTTTTCCACGTTGGCGAGCGTAAGTGATGAATAAGGGAGAGGGAGAGAAAAGGAATATATAAATAAGTAAATTCTGATATAAGTAAGTGCTTAGCAAACACTGTCAAGATCCTTCTGCTGCATTCCAAAGCTTTCGGAACAATTTCACGGATAGCAGTGCACAAAAAAGATCATATTCGGAAAGTCGTGCATATACGTCCGGGCATTTAATGCACCGGTTGAGCGAGACGTATTTTTACTCCATTGGAACACTTAAGAAGTCGTATTATAGCTTGAGCGTCAAAGTATAGTAGAATTTAATTCAGTTCATTGTTATTTGTATGGAGAAGGAGGGGGCGATGTAAATTATGATTTAATATAGGATCGCAAATATTGAAAGTATGAGAAGTACTGGTTAAAATGAAAGATGAAAATATAATATTAGTATCAAGGACAATTGAATGAAATTATATTATGGTCCCATCAATGGTCAAAGAGAAATTCGACGTTGTTATGAGATTAAAATATCGCAAACAAATTTTTAAGAATTCTTCATGAAAGGTTACAAACTTATAAAATGCAAGCCTTGTTAAATAGCGCGGGAACTGGAATACCACTTTTATATTCTCCGAGTGACCACGGGGAGCATATGTTGAAATTTACTGAGGTAAATGGTCTTTAAAAGTATTCATAACAGTACTTACAGTATATCGAAATAAATGTGAGTCTAATTTTGAGGACAATAAATACTGGTAAACAGGGCAAGAATTTTGATTCATCCTATGTATGTAATATTAAATTTAATGTTCATTAATTGAAAGACGAAAATGATTTGAATACAAAAGATTATAACAGATAATTAGAATTTTGTGAACAATAAAGATATGGATTTTGCAGTGTTATGAACATCACATACTAAGGACTACCTTGTAAAAGATTGGAATTTTGCCCCTAATATATATATATATATATATATATATATATATATATATATATATATGACTAGACAACATTCTGTTAAAATGCAGAAGAAATTCTTTTGTATAATAATGGATAGAAGCCCTAAATTTATTAATAGTATAAAGGTTACATACTAAAAAGCATTCAAAAATAGGATCATACTTGAATCAAAAAATAATATATATATATATACCAGTTATATTCAGCTTCAATAAAATAAATACAAATTTAAAGAAGTCCAAACAATTAAAAATATAAACCAAACTGTAATATGTATTTCTAATTAATGTCACATTCTAAAACAGCAAGAGGGTTATTAGCCTCGTAATTTTGAGCGTTGGTCAAGCAATGAGGACATTTGATCTGGCCCTCACTTTCTGAACTTCCATTCCATACCACATCATTCAAACTCAACGAGCTGTTGATAATGTTTTATACATCTTATAATCATTCTCTGTGTGTGTGGACTAACGTCAATTCATTACGTCAAATCTCAAAATCAAACTCACGAAATTTACAGCTCGTAGTTAAAGTTCAATTGATTTGCTTCGTCAAAGTCACGAAACTAGCTCCACGTTTATGCGCCTTTCAGATGTATAAATACGCCTATCAAATTTCGTTGATGCACAACTCCTCTTAAATTTCATTTAAATTCAATGCTTCCTTTTCTTGGTGCAAACATTTCATTACTCTTGAGCTCTAATAGCATAACCCAAAGGGTATTTATTCTATGCAAACACATCTGAGTAATATCTTACAAATTAGCAATTTAATAATTAATTGAACATTTGATTTTTATAGAACGAATAAATAGAAGTCGGGTATATTCTGTAAAATATGATATATCTTCGGCATACTTGTTAAAGAACAAATTACATTTATTTTATTACTCGTATGTATACATATATATAATTTTTTTTCAGGGCTTATCCAAATTCTTTCCAGGAGGCCTTATCGGTGTTGATAAAGACCAATGCCCTGTAAAATATTTTGCTTTTGGAAGCTTAGATCCAAAAGGTAACTATATATTCACTAGATTTACTTTTTCAATTTTTCAATACTAGTTAAAAATAAAACTTGTGACCTTTAAACTTTTTGTTAGGATTTGTCCGCTTATAGCGCTAAAAGTCTAGAAAGTATAATGATAAAAAAAAGATGTATGCAGTTTTAATGACTATATATATATATATATTTAACTGATCCAGAGTATTTTAAAAACTTATATTGCACTTCAAATAAGAATTATACTATTCCAAATTAGAAGGGGAAACATAACTGCGCAGTGCTCTTTTGATGCCTTATTTAGATTTAAGGATGTTAAACATTGAAATTTTGCAACTTAATATGTGTGATTACTTTCTAACTATTTCTTTAAAATGTTGTAAAAAGCAAAATATCTATAAGCTTTTACAATAAAAACATATTCACCACATAAAGAATTCCTTAAAGTTCCCAAATTTATAATAATGACTTGATTACTCTGAGTTGATTGTTTATTGCCGTCATATTTTCAAGCTAAGGGGGTAAAGGGTAACAGAAACTCATAATTTTGAACCTAATATAAATGGTGAAGAAAGATAGAAACCCACTTTTCAAACTTCCACGTTCCAGAAATGTAAGGACTTTATTTGAGACATGGCAAATTGAACATATACCAACCCCTCTAGCGGGAGTCGAGCCTAGGACTGGACAGAAGCAAAACCAGGGATGTGTTCGCAAAAATAATAACTCGGCTATCACGACTACTTACTATTTTTGGAGTGTGAATCATGTAATAAAAAAAGTACATAAATTTCTCTCATCTCTTATCATGATTTTTACTGGACGTGGAAAAGCTACGCAGATAAAAAAGAGGGCCCTATGTGTCCAACTAATTTTTAAATATTTGAATTTTTTAAAAAAATTTTTTATTATATTTATTTAATAAAATGAATCTTATACTTTTTTTAAAAAAAAAGCTATTTAAATAAATTCTATGCATGCAATGATGAATCCCTTAATTTCATCAATAAACTATTTACTAGGATCACAACCAGCGACCCAAATCTTAAAAAGAAATTAGTTTTTTTTAAAAGAAATGTGGTTCTTTTGGGATTTTTTAAAAACATTTTTAAAATAACAGTGAAAAAAAGGTTTTGGGAAAAAATTTCATTAACAAAAACTATATATATACATTATATTTGTGTTTTACAATCACTTTCAAAAGATTTTTTTTAAATTTCCAATTCATTATATTAGAGCTATTGCATCATTACTTTCTTTTCGATTAAAACATTTCTTTATAAGAGTTAAAGATTAATTATAATTTTTAATGAAAAGGGGAGAAATATTTAGATTAATCTTTAGGTGCCTGCGGCCGATTTATTTTAAGGGAACTATAGATTGTGTTTGAAATTTAATAAATTTCCTAGAGAAAACTTCTACATAATTAAAACAAGCAATGAAAATGAATTATTGTGTATAAAAAAAAACTTTCGCAATTTTTTTTTTAGAAATTTTTTGCCGCTATTTTATACCACCCAAAAACATCTTTTCTGAAAAAATAAAACCCCTTTTATAAAAAAATTTAAAATTATAATTTATATAAAAATATTCTTTCTCAAATTATTTCATTATCAAATATATCATACCAGCGCTATTATTTCCTTGTCGTGCATTTATCTTAGAATAATGTTAGATACTTTAATTTTAGGTATACGTAAAGCTGCTAAATTTTCAGATATTGTGAAGCATGTTATTCAAATAACAGAAAGAGAGGCGTTGTTTTTGAAAAAACAGAGTTTAAAGGTACGCACATTTTGAAATTTTCTTAATTTAAATATAATTTCAACTAAAATTTTCTGTTTAAAATAGATGTATAAAAATCGCCATTTTAATTAGCTGTTATTTTTTTTTTTTTTTGAAACCCCCCAACAAAAGAAAATAAAAAAAGGAATAAAAACGGGCTAAAATGAGCCTATAAATGTCCTAAACAAGATATCTGCCTCCAGACCAATTCGACTTTAAAAATTTTTCTTTTAAAGTTTCAGTTTTCAATCTCACAATGTGCTCTCTAGCTGAAAATGAAGTTTTTTGATTAATAGCTTTTGTGTTCACAAATCTTTTTTTTCTAATATCTAGGATTTTAAAGTTTGAAGGATTCACAAAGGAGTTTTGAATAGGATTCTTCTCTTTTACAGAATTCTCAGCCTCTTCTACAGGATTTAAGCTTGATGATATCTCGCTAAATAGTGAATATCCTCTACCTCCAAAAAATTGTCATCCAGCTCAGCTCCCAGTAAATTTGCGTTATCTTTCGTAAGAAGAAAGATATCTCTAGAAATTTTACCGAAAGGTCTTGCGTGTATAAGAACTTCATTCTTGTAACGCTACACATAATAGTTTCTGTATAAAAAATTTTGAAGATTTTACATTTCAAATATTTTCCCCCCAAGAATTTTTCTAAAAATTTTTACGAACTTACCTTTTGAAAAAAAAAACAACAGAGGGTTTTTTTTAGGATTTGATGAAAAAAAGTTTAATATTTTGGGGAAAAGGGAACTTTTTTTTCATTTTGGGTTTTAAAATTTGCCCGAAAATTTTAAAAAAACAAAATTCCAAACTGCGAAAAACCGTTAAATTTTGGGTTTCCGGAATTATCCAAAAGGTTTAAAAACCCGAGCTTTTTGATTCCGGTAAGTTTTGGGGGGGCCCGGAAAAAATTTTTTAAACCCTTTTAATTTCCCCCCTCCATTTTTTTGGGGCTTTTAATTTCCCCTTTTTTTCCCCTTTTTCCCGGGTTTTTACGTAACGGATGTTTTGGGGCCCCTCTTCCAAAAATTTTTCGTAAAACCAAAATTTTTACACCCACTTTAAAGGCCCTAAAAAAAATTATTTTTAAGCAAAAAATTTTTTCCACCCTTTTAGAAATTAAAACCCAAAAGCCCCCTTTTTTTTTCTCGTTTAAAAATATTTGTTTTTTATCTATTTCAGTTTATCATATCGGAAAATACTTTTTACTGCAAGCCAAAAGTTTCGTTTTCTTACTCGTGGATAAAACGCATTTCTATAGATAGAACTAACAACATAAAAAAATGCACATTTTTATGTTAAAAAATGTAGTTTTAAATGTTTGACGTTAGTTATTTTCGCATAATTCGACTTCCATTTTTCAATGAGGACAAAACGTACGCTAATTCACGATTAATTTGTTAGAAAATGCTGAAACAAAATTACTGGTTACTTTCTTAAATGTTTGTTTTTCAATAAATAAGACTCAATAAAAAAAAGTGTCTAATATTCGAAAAAAAATTGCATCCAACTCTGAACATGAATTTCAATCTTGTTATAGTATATTATTATAACAATTAGGTTTTCCAACATTTTAGAAATTATCAATTATGAATCAAAATTAGTGCCTTAATCCGCGACCGTTTGAATAGTTAAAAATGTAAACAAAAATATTCATAAAGAATTTTAAATTTGTTGGTATTTGTTTTATAGTAGTTTATCACAATGAATTACATTTTTTAATCTCACAGAACGACTTTCTTTCATTTTAAGTTTAATGGAGAATCATCTTGTAATCAAGCACGTTTTGACAGCAAAAATACTCCAAAGATTCACGCGATTCCTATTTAAAAACATCAATTTCTTAAGTTCTTTATAACATCATACTGTTAAGCAATATTGATAATTGTACATTATAAATCATATTATATATTATTTTTTATAAAAAGTTCATTTAAGTTAGCAAAATTATTCATTTTTTGTTCCTCAAAATTCTAAATACAATAATAACCCGAACTTTTTCGATAGTTAGGACTTAATGATAACCGCGCAAGTCGAATTCACGTAAGTCGGGGTATGATTTCGAATATAAATACATATAAATTATTTTTATTTAGGACCGGAGACGAAAGAAAATAATGAATGTTTAATAAAATCTTAGATAACACAGATGCAAAATCGCAAGCCGAAGTTATTTTGATGTAGAAGATTTCATAAAATCTAACAAAATAGTTTGCCCTCTTAAGGATTTTTTTTCTCCCATAATATTTCCTCATAGTATGCTAATAATTTTTTTATTCCATGTTTTGTTGGGAAAATACTCTGTTGGAGTTTATATATTCTGAAATTTGTGTGTGTAACCTTTTCAATTAAACTGAGGCTTTCTGTCAAACTCCTAACCGTCATTCGAACTTCTGATTGAACTGGGTCTAAAGACTCAAGTTCTTCAATATCATGCTCTTGCTCATGAATTTCAATGATCTCGTCAATTGTCAACTCCTGACTGTGAAAAAAAAATCCAACAGTTCTTGAACGTCATCAATATCCAGCTTTAAATTTATTTGCCTGGTAAGATTGTTAAATTTTTCAACCATATTATCAATTCCACAAACTTAGTCATTTTTTTTTCACAAATAAAAGACAAATCGACGAGTTATGAAAATCGCGTAACTCCGGATTAGCGTAAGTCGGGGTAGACGAAAGTCGAGGTATTAGTGTTTATTAAATGTGTATCTAGTTTTTCAATTAAAGTTAATATCACCGAAACAATATAGTCGTGCCAAAGTGTTTTAAAGAATAATAATTTCTCTCTCTTGAAATAGTGTTATCTATATATCCTAAGCAAAAAAAATATATTTATATGAAATTTCCATAAAAAAATCGCATTATTTTGTAGGAGCTTTAGTTTATATTAAATAACAAAATTTTACTCCTCGTGAGTAAAGAAATTACATTTACTTGAAATTTTCTCTTAAATCTTGTCTGTTTTAACTTTATTATTAAATAAAAATGATATTTTGACTTGAAATAAACTACAAAATATTGTTCAAATCTTCATAGGTAGGCAAAGAGTTACCCGGAAGTGTATACATAGTAGATTTCAAAGATCTTCCCTTTTCTACGGCTACGGATAAGAAAGGCAAGTGAACATTTTAATACATATCTAAAGCAGCCCAAAATATTCAAAAAACGAATATCTAATCCTTAAATTTTAAAACATTTTCATATTATTTTAAAATCCTTATTACGTAATCAATGTATACGTTATATTCTTAAGTATATTGTCTTTTTTCTCAAAAAAAGCAAACTATGTTTTTTAATTGTTTAAACCAGTGTTTCTCAAACTGGGGGGCGCGATAACCCTTCAAGGGGGCGGGGGAGCATATCAAAAAAAAAAGGTTAAAAAAAATTAATTTACGGGAATGAAAAAAAAAAAATACTTTCTGATATAAAAAAAAAAATACAGATTTACATTGATATGATTTATATATATCATCTGGTAAAAAAAAAAGATCATCAAAAATAAAAGATTCTACTTTGAACGCTCAATATCTTTGATCCTATAACTAAAAAAAAAAAATATTTTTTTTTGTTTTTTATTGTAATCCTACGATGAGAAAATTTTTTTATTACGTTTTTTTTAATCAAAAATATTATTTTTGTTGGCTTTAAAAATTTACTGGTATGGTTTCCCCCTGCACCCCTTTTTTTTAGAGAAGTTGTAAATTATTATAAATTCTGTTTTTTTTTTCACAATGTAAAAAGAGTTTTATGATACATGAAATAAGCATATTGAGCATTTTGGGAAGGGGATTAATTCAAGATTTTTTTTTTTATAAAATGTACGAAACATATAATACAAAAAAACGTTAATTATGGGGAAAAATGTTTTTTGTTTTCCAATGACCTTGACAGATAATTCCCCTTTAAAATGACAGTCTTAATGGGGGTTAAAATGGGTTTTCCATATCTCCTTTATTGGGGGTTGGAAACGTTTTTTTGAATCTTGGTACTTTTTTGGGACCGAGTTCCCCCCGACCACTATTTTTTTAAAAAATTTTTTTGAACATGCTGCATTTTCCCCCATGAATAAAAAAGTGGTTTTTAAATTTTGATGTTGGCCGACTGATTATGGTTTATAAATGTAATGAGCAGAATCTAAAAAATTGGGGATCTTTGGTTTTCTTTGAAAAGGAAATTGAAGCTGATCAAACAAGGGAAACATTTGCTGAAAAATCTATTAATTATTTGCGAAAGTAAATTTGGAAAAACAATAAACATGAAACGGGAAAGGGGAAAATTTTTAGTAGCTACATTAAAACCTTTATCAAAAACATGAAACCATAAGTGGGACCGCAAAAAGCACATCAAAACCCGTCAAAAGACACAAGAAAAAAAAAGTCCAAAGGATTTTTCCCGGGGTCATCAAAGGACATTAAAATTTCAATAACGGTGAACAAAATGTGACAGTTTTGGTTTTTCAAATAACCACCTGTAATTTTGCAAAAGGTGTCTGTGATTTGGGTCTTTTAAATTTAAAATTACGTTTGGAACAATTTAGTTTCCGTTTTATTGGGTATTTTCTCAAATTATGAAAGACAAAAAAAAAAATCCTTGAAATAGGTAAGTATATTTTCCCCTTAGTTAAATTATTCACTGAAATTTTTGATTTTTTTTGCAAAAAAAAATAATTATAAAAAGAATTGGGGTGCTTCACCCCCGCCATTTAAAGGTTTGGGATCGGGGTGCACACCTGATCCCGGGCTTTCTCCTTTAAAAAATTAAAAAAATTAAAAATTCCTATTCATTAGAGTTTTTTTATTCTTTTTTATTACTTAACATTTTCTAAATGCTAATTCTAAGGGGCTTAAAAAATTTCAGTTCATTCCAAAAACCCTTTATAATAAAGTTTTTCATTTCAATAAATCATTTTACATTTTTTTATACATTGTCATGCACTTGGTTTTTCTCTCCCTTACAATTAAACTTTTTAAAATCAAGAATAATATATTATCATTTTTTAAAAAATAAACTCGTGTTATATATATAAAAGGTGGGTACTTCGCCGATAAGAACAAGTTTAATAATTATCAGAGATTTCCCATGTGCTTGTCTTGCAGAGCTAATTTTTTCAAAGGAAGGTAAAATTAGAAATTGACACTCAGTTATTTTTGATATTTACCCAGTCTATATTTTGTCTTAAAGTAGATGAAAATCCGGATTCAAAAAAGGTATGATGTTAAAATGGAAATAGTATAGAAATTTTTTTTTTTTCGTCGGAAAATTCCACCACTCTATCCAGAATTAAAAGAGATATTTAACAAAATTGCCCCTTAATTTTGTCATTGGGTGTGAACTCTGAAGATCTCTTTTTTGGCGTTAACCCTTCAAAATATTTTGAAATGGATCCCCAACCCATTCGTACTTTACTATAATTTGGCCTCTCTTTTACTTGTTGTGCTTTTTATCGCAATGCCGGAAAAAAATATATCTTGTTTTGTTTTTAAACCCCGCCGAAAATTAAAACCCTGAATTACAATTAACCCGAAATTTTGGAAATGTAAAAGAGATTCGGTGCTAATCGTTTTAAAAAATTATAGAATTGAAGTCAGCATTTTACATGTTTTTTTGCAGACTTGTTAGGGTTTCCTAGACTCCCTGAACGTTCGCGGAATGCCAGATGTAATGGATATGATAAAAACAACTAGTTTGGCTATTTTTTTTTATAATGACATTTTTCCCTTTTAAAATGGTTTTAAGGAAATAAATCAATTTAAAAATAATTTTTTAATCTGTTTCAATTTAAAAAAAATTTGAGAAAGAAAAAAAAACATAATTAATTTTTTACTTAAAAAGTAATTTACTTTTAAAAAATATATTATAAAGGAAATATATAAAAAAATTTTAAAACTTATCTTATTAAAACTGAATTAAAAACAAGTTTAATAAGTATTAGCGACTTCCATGGGCTTGTCTTGCAGGCAAAGTTTTTAGAAATTGACCCTCTGAATTTTTTTCTATATTTAAGCTGATATCTATATTTTGTCTTCTAAGCAGCCACCGCATTTTGCAATATGTTCCAATTTAAAAATCAGAGAAAGGAAAAATAACATAATAATTATCCTATTACATAATTTTTTTTGCTTAAAAGTAACATATACAAAATTTAATATTTATGTTATTAATTTGTACGGTTTATAATTAAGATCGTGTATTGTAGCTGTAGCGTCAAAGTGCTTATTATTGCATTCAGTAATTTAATTAATGATAGGGGGCGCGATAAAAATTGTGATTGAAAAGGGGGGCGCAGTATTGAAAGTTTGAGAAGCACTGGTTTAAACACCTTAGCTATTCAGAGCATACAACTTTTAAAGAATGTATATTAGGGTGGATAACAATTACATGGAGGGGGAAAATATTAATCGGGAGCTACATACGATGTGTGACTATTAAATAACGAGACTGATGCTATAAAGCATTTTATTTTGATTTCATATATATATTTATTTAATATCATCTTCAATATACACCCTTCCTCTATCCTACAACGCTTCATGTGAATCTCTCATTGTTTGAAACAGTGCTGGAAGTTTTAGTGCTACTGCTTCAGTACGGGGTGCCACTTTCGCTTTTCAGATTCAATGGATTCAAATCTTGTTCCCTTTAATGTCGGTTTCACCTTAGGAAACAATTAGAACCTGCATGGCGCAAGATCCGATGAATGTAACGGATGGCCTCTAACACTAGGATACTTTACTTAGTAAGAAATTTCTTGACGAAAGATGCGGAATTAGCCGGTGCATTGTTTTTTGGGGGAGAAACCTTGACTTGTCCTTCTGCAGTTCAGGTCGTTTCTTTTATTCTTTTACTGACTTCAGAAAGAACGTTAAGGCTGCTTTCAATAAAGTTACAAAAATAGGACTTAAATTCAGAATATTTTTCAGTTATAAAAAATACTCAAACATTAATATTATATTCTGGCTTGACTATCTTGTTGAGAATAGCTTATTTTATCATATTACTCATTTTATTTTTCAGTTTTATTAAGTTTTTTTTTCTTTTATAAAATGTGTTTCGCATTTTTTTTCCTACACCATAATGCTAAATGAGCTATCTCTTTGCTTGTTAAAAGAAAAACTAATTATTTATAAACTATTTGGAAATTTTAAAAGCACAATAAAAATAAATGCATGAGGTTACAACGTACAACTTTTTAAAAATTGGGAATTTTTTCTGCCGAAAATTGCTCCCTTTAAAGGGTTCACACTCGTGTTCCCTTTATGACAAAAACAGTCTTAAGTTAGCAATATTAATTAATCATTTGACCTCCAGGAAGGTCACAATCCTATGAATAGGAAAAAAAAAAATAGTATTTTGAATTTTGATTTATTCTTTCAAAGCTTTTTTGGCTTTCGATTGAAAGATGGGCTTTTCCCAGCGCATGGATTGGCTTTCTTTTTCAAATTACAAAAAAACCCATTTCGTCACCCCTTTTTTTAAACCAAAGTAGTTAATGCAAACATTTTTGGGAACCTCTTGTTGTTCAAACGTAAAATTTTTAAAGGGCATTATTTTGGCACGCACATTTGCTTTCCCAAAATTTTTTTTGAAAATTTTACTGTTTGAATTTTTTGGGCAATTTCCAAAACTTCGGGAAACCCCACAAATACAAAACCCCAAACAGTCGGGGAAGATCCAGATTAAAAAAAATTTTTTAGACTGTCACCCCATGTTTGACGTGGAAAAAGGATCCGCGGACATTAATCATCTTCAACGTCTTCCCCGGGCCTTTTTGAGAACATTTAAATCGCCCAAAACACGTGCACATTTTTTTTCCAACAAGTTATTTTTTTCCGTAGTGGCTTTTTTTCAAGTTTTTTTGGGAAATTCCACAACAATTCGTTGCTTTTTTTTGTTACCCCTTATCATTTTCCAGGAAGAAAAAGAAATAAAGTCTAATGCGAACAAAAACTACGGCTATACATTTGCTTATAAAAAACAAAAAGAGTTTTTTTTGAAAGAAGTCATTGCGGTTACAGTTGTCGGTCATTCGCGTTTGGCTGAAATTTTATGTACATGGTCATTTTGGATGACAATACAAGGGTTTAATTATAATTAAAAAAAATTAATTGATTAAAACTAATTATTTAAAAATTACAAATACAGCCACATTAACATCATTTTTGGCGACTTAGCGATTTTGGTGACTTGTACCAAAACTTAAAAATTTTTTTTTTTCTACGTTTTAAAGCATTCAATTGAACTAAAATTTTTTATATACTCGATTTTTTTGGATGACAATATGATTTTTAATGAAAATTTAAAATTAATTACCATTAATTTTAAAGGACTTGGGGGTTGTGTGTCTCTCTCACACATATGTATATACATATTTATATTAATTGAAATTATTTTAGTAAAAGTAGCTAAAAAATTTTTTTTTGATAATCTAAGAAAGGAATTGATTTAAAAAAAAATTTTTTTTATATTATTTGATGCCCCAGAATAGTGCACTTTTTTTTCATATTAAACTAGTAATTAAACCCTAATCTTACATATATTTTTTTCAAATTAAAACTTATTCCCTTTGTTCTTGAAGAATGGGAAAAAATGCAAAAAAAAAAAATAAAAATGTTTAAAAAAAAGCTACAAATAATTAAAAATTGAGGACACCAATTTCTTTTGTTAAAATAATGTTATCTAATTTTTTTTGGAAAAAAATGTAATTTTAGAGTTAATGTAACATTTTAATTTTTTTCTGGAATATTAACAAATGTTTTGTTTTTTTAATCACCTATTGTTTTTTTTTTAATTTTATGTAATTAGAAAAAATTAGATTTAATTATACGTATAATAGTTACATTTCTGGGGGTTTTTAAAAAATTTTTGAAAAAATGTGTTTTAATTTAAATGATATGTAAAAAGTCACCACCCCTATTTTATAAAATTGATTAAAACTTAAATAATGGGGCAAATTGATTTTTTTTATTTTTTCTTCTACAATAAAATATTGAAAAGGATTTTAAAATTTTTTTTTAAAATTAAAGATACATAAACTCATCTAAATACATTTTTACAGCTATTGAACACACCCATTTATCTTGCCAAAATGTATCAAGATAATTACCCCAAAATTTGAATCAGCTTACGTCATCAATAGTAAGATTTTTTTAAAATTGTTTATGCGTATTTTTTTTTTGGGTTGTGTATTTTAAAATACATGAAATAATATATTATAAAAAAAGTGCATAATTTATAAAAATTAAAAAAAGCAAAAAAAAAATTGTTTTAAAAAATTTTTTTTGTCTTTTTATTATACTTACTATTACGTTGATTATACATTGCAAGTAGTAATAGAATTACAAATTATAATGCAATTCTCCCCGTTGAAAAAAAGGGTTTTTTTGTATAGATATTTTTTTAATAAATTTATTTTTTTTTGTTCATTTAAAAAAATAACTATCAAAAACATACTTTAAAATTTCGTTTCACTAAATAAAATAGTTTTTATATTATGTTATATACATCTGACGACATTTTTTAGATTTGCAAAAACCCCAAGTAATTTGAAAAATCCCCAAATTCTTAAGAACCCCCTTTTATGTGGAAAAGGGGGTTTTTCTATGTGTCTGAGAAATTTTAAGGGAAATTTTTAAAAAAAAATAAGTTTATTCTGGAGAGTCAAGTATATAATCAAAAAATTTTTTTGTTTTATGAGATTTATGTGATTAAACATATGTTTTGATATTTTTTGCAAAAAAGGGATTGAAATAGGATTGACAAGATTGTAAATATCATAACAAAAGACATAAAAAAATTCAAAGAGAATAAATTTTACAATAAAATTATAAATATAATTAGTGGAATTTTTTTTTTTCCTTAATCATGCTTTCAAAAAAATTTTTTTAATAAAATTTCTGCATTAAGTTTTAAATATTTGTGCGTATGTGTATGCTTCAGACCATATAGGTAGATGAATCATTCTTGCGTCATAAAAGTATCAAAAAAAGCTTTTTTTGGGTTTTTAAAAAAAAAGAGGAATGAGATTAAAAACGCATTAAATGCACCATTCAAGGTTTTTTAGGGAAAGTTTTACTGCAATCTCCAAAAAAAGGGTGTGTTAAATGTCACTAGAAACAATCAGTTATAAAATAAGAATACTAACGTTTTTTATTTTCTTATTCTCTTTATAGCTAGGAAATGCATGAATTCCCAAATATTGCTGCTGAAAAATTAATTTTTTTTGCGCAGTACAAAAAAACACGCAAGTGATTAAATACCAATTATAGTTCTTTAAATACATATAATTTATATGTCAACATATCGTTTTTTAATTTGTAACTTGAACAATAGAAGGAATTATATATCTTAACGCCAAAGGTTAAAAAAAGTTCATTTTAAAGTAAGAAATCGTTTCATCTGATACAACTGTTAAATTTATGACATTATTGCGTGACGTAAAAAAAGGTAAAATATATAATGATAAAATAAACTAAACTCAATTTAAAAAAAAGATTCTTCCGATACAAATGGTTTTTGGCGTAAATGGACCCTATCTGACGAAATTTTTTATTGTTCAAGGAAAAATGAATTTGTTTTTTCTTTTTACAAAAAAATAAATAAAGTAAAAATGGGGTTTTATATATATATATATATTTTACCATATCTTCTAAATAAACAAACCTCAAATTTCTTTAAATTTTCCGCAAATGAAACGAATTGATAAATTTAATCCAAATAAATCAAAAAAATATAATTTTTTTTAAAAAATTTGAGCTAACAAAAACACACATTTTTCTTCTACTGGAACGAATTTTAAATTTAAAAATGAATTTTTTGTTAAAATTTTCACAGTCTTATTGGGATGCCTCTGATAAGTAATAAAAACCCATTTTTGCTAATAGGAACGTTGAATCGTATTCAGTTCTCGTGTTTTTATGAGGGGGGTGCGGGAGCCCCGTGGTCAAAGGGATCGGATCATGGCATGCATGTCATGGTTTGATCCCCGTACCACTAAAAACCCCCTGTAGGGCAGCGATGCACGTTAAATCTGTCGAGGGTGAAAGTCCTCCCATTGGTGTGGTGTGGTAGTTGGGGGGGGGGTGGCAGCTCGGGTGTCGTCCACGTCACTTGACCATGGTTCAAAATTACGTGGTCCGTCCCAAAAAACCCCCGTGTAACGAAACAGTGTGACAATATTCACTCACTCACTCTTTTTTCACAGGGCATTTTTTAAAAAAAAGTAGATTTGCTTAAAAATTTCGGGTTTTGAGAAAATATTAAGTAGAACTTGGGAAATATGTTTAAAAGCAATAAAAATTCACCAGAAATAAAATTTTTTATTTTCCCTTTTTTGAGAAAAAGCAATAATAATTAACATAAAAATGGTTTAAAATGATTCCTTAAATATCAGCTAAAGCATGTTTTTTTTTACTTGTAAAATAGTCCAAATTTAAGTGTGTTTTTTAATTCGAAAATTTAAATACTTTAATATTTGTTTTTTTTCACACACAGTATCTCCATACTTTTCCTTAGTTTTCAATATCGTCAAAGGTGTTTTTTTGCTGCTTCCATAATGAAAAATGTCATTTTTGTTCAAAAAGGGGGATGTATGTTCCCAATTTTATAATTTTATCTGTTCTCTTTTTCATGAATTGAATACTTAAATGCTATTAAATGTAAAATGAAAACGACTCATTTGCTTATTATGTATTATTTTTCGTTAACGGGAATCCTAAGCTTAAGTTTTATATTCTAGACCAAGTTTGGATAATCATTTTCTCTTAGGCCACATTGTGAAAGCGGTGTATACTTTTTTAAAAATGACATTATTCGTTAGTTAAATTCCGTTTCAGAAAAGGTTTGAAGTATCATAAAATCAATAAATATAAATTAAATAAAATAATGACAGAGTTATTCAACTTATTTTTCTTGTTCTAATTTTGTTTAATCTACAGCAACACATTGAAATTTTTTTTGATGTTGTTACTCATCCCACCTGTCTGACATATCAAATCGAGGCCCAAAAACATCGTGGCAATGGGTTAGAAGTACGCCTGTCGTTGGCTTTTTAGCCTTGAGCACAATTCAGGTGACAGTACGATTTAGCTGGGAGAAATTCCCGAAGGAACGATATAAGGGACACCACCTATCTCCACCTCCCACAATTTAGGCATGAAACTGAATTGGAGGGAAATTTCTCCAGTTTCCTGCACTCGTGATTCAGCCCACAAGACTTTCGGACCCACTGATTTAACGAGCACGTGCACTCGGAGTTTTTGGGTATGGGCATCGAACCTGGGGCCTTCCGGTCTTGAGGCCCGGTTCTCTAACCACTAGCTAGGTGCTCTAACCACCGGCACTCTAACCACTTGAAATTTTAAATCAGCTTAATGAAACAAATGTCCCCTATCATATTCTATTTTTTTTTTTAAATCAGGAGTGAGATAGCTTTTTGGGAAATTCTCATCATAGTCTATATACTTATGTCAGCCATGTTGAATCTATATTTGCTCTTGTTGACCTTGCTCAAAATTTTTCTCTAAATATAACGAATATTAAGCCGCAAATATAAAGAGCATTTTCCTCCAAATTTCCTCATGCATGGAAATCTTTCAGTAGACATGGATTTGTAAAATTTGCAATGCATTATTAATAAGTATATGCTGAAAGAATGATGGGAAACATAATAATCCAGATCTCACAAAATAGTTACATTGACAAATGTCAAAATCTTTCAAATGGCAGCCTAATTTTGGCATTAAAATAACACACTTTAAATTCGGTTATAATGATTTTGTCTCACGAAAATGGTGAAGTACGGTGACTAAAACAAAAGGGAAAAATACCAATAAAAACTAGGAGAAAAATTAAAGCCAACAATTTATATTCCAGAAATTTTAACCATTTTACCTACATTTATGAACCCTTTTTTCATTTGGTGTCGGATATAACATTGTATCGCATTCCATGTAAGACAATCTTCGGAATCTCCGCGATGACATTTTCAAATCAAAGTTTCAGGAATTGATGCTTACACTTTGAATTTAACGTATCCATATTTTTATAAATCCACTGAAGTGAGATCGGGTGACCTTGGTGGCTATGGGAATATAAACTGGTGTGAGTTTATTAGAATATTGTGAACCACAAAAGTGCTTTGAAAGAAAAACAGCACTTAACGTGTGCGGCAGCACATTTTATCCTTACAAAGTCAGAAAATTCATTTTGCTTTGGCTATGGAAATTACATACTTTATTATCTTTGATACATTCCCATGTTTTAAATATTTTCCAATACATTCAGCTCTTTTAAATTACTGTTATTGACATAAAGAAAAGTACCTCATTTGTTTATAAATGCTTAAAACCCAATGGTTATCTGCGTTATTTTAACTAGAATTCCCTTAATAAAAATCTATCCATAATTAGTGATTACCTCTAGAAGCATCTGAACTTGCTGAAACCGGGGAAAACAAAGGGTAAAATATTGAATCACTGAATTTGGTATATGTGTCGCCTAGTGGATTTCTGCTACAGGTTCAGTAAAGGGAAAGTAAGGGAAAACTCAGGAAGAGTTAATATTTGCAAGCAGTTTCTTCAAATTTTCTGTATCAAATACCAAGCAGCTTGCGCAAAATAAGTACCTTGTTGTCGTTGATGGTTTCTTTAGAAGACACAAAGGATACCTAGGCCTTTATAGATTCAAATAAGAAAGTTTTACTATTTCACGGGGTGCTTACTGTCAAAACGTGCTGTTCCAGTTCAAGTGTAAAAAAAGCAAGACGCAATACTTAAATCAGGGGGACGGATATCTACGTTAACCTGGGAAACCATCAAATCTTCTGCTTTGGAGAGAAATTCAGTTGGCTAGAGGGGTTTAGAAGCATGGTACTGACTGTGACATTAACAGACTTGTAATTTCTGATCTGGAACATGAAATGGGTTTTAGTTTCCGTTCTTTTTGTCCCAACCTATCCTGGGCATACTTTTTCCCACAACGAATTACGTGCCAACACTTGTATTTTACGTTTTTGGTATGAGTATTGCATTTGACCGACAAAAGTAGGTGTTTCTATTTGAAATTTACGAAATTTTGCCAGTTATTGTAAGTATGATAGTTGGACTAGTGTTTTCCCCATGGTTCTTAAAAGTATGCCTTGTAAAGCTGTATTCACAAAAACTTACTTCATTCCTTCAGATGTAAATCCTTAGAAGAATCATGTATCAACAGAGGTGTTTATAATCAACATTTATGTATACTGTATTATATAAATAGGCTAAAATTATTCTTGTTATTGTTTAAATGTTCAGGAATGAATGAGGGAATGAAACATGGGAAATATTTGTATAAAATGCGAGATATTATTAACAGTTTTATCAAAATTTTTTTTTTCTTTTAAATTATTTTAAATAGTTTAAAAAAGAATTCTTAAAAATAAACTACTACTTGTAAATATTTTTGCTATGTTCAGGAAAACTAAAAAGATAAAAAATTTTTTTAGAAAATGACATCTGATACGAAATAAATAAAAAGTATAGAATAAAATATTTTATTTAAAAACCCTTCATTAAATTTATTGTTAAAATTTCTCTTAAAATTAAAAAGTATTTAGAAGTTATGTTTCAACAATAAAATTTAAAGATGGAAATGTGGGGAAAATTTTTTTCATTTATTTTAAATTTCTTACATTTGACATAAAATGTTTTTTTTTACAATGTATCCCATCTGACGTTCCTTTTTTTTTTAGGTTTTTTATCGATTTTTAAATACCTTTTAGGCATATTTTAATAAGGAAAATTAATTTTTTTAAAAAATTAGAACTGTTATCTGATATTTACTTTTTCTATATAAAACAATTAAAAGGGGTTAAATATAATAGTTTTGTATTTTTTTGATGACATAAACATAAGTTACTGAAGAATGGATGCCGATGAGTTACCAGCATTTCTGGGTTAATAAAACAGATCTGATGGAAATCCATTGTGTTACTTTTGTAAGTTTAAAAATAAATTTCTTTATCTTCAAAGAAAATCATTCTTTAAACTCTTATCAAAAATTCCCAAATGTAACTATCCCTATTATGTCGTAGATATATAATTGTTTTTTTGGAATAATTTTTTTGTTGTTTTTCATTTGTTTTAAATCACCCTTTTTTTTAAATGATACCAGTTCATCAAAGCATGGGGTTTTAAAATTTAAATCATTGCTTTAAATTACAATCTTCTTTTTATACCACTTAAATTTCGCCATCTAAAATATAACACCAAATATGACAACGTATATCGCAGCCAAATTCTTAAGATAAACAAATCCAAGGAGATACTTGGAAAATACGCCTTAAGGGAAAAACATGAGAATACAATAATAGTATTGACCTATGTGGGAATGAATAAAAAAAGACCTAGGATGGTTTTTGGTATAATTGCCCTGTCTCTTCACTTTTCCAAGGGTTTATTATATAGCGAGATTGAAAATCAAAAGCCAAGCTATTAAGAATCTGGTGGACGGAGACGAGAGGGATTCCCTGCTCATTTGTTACGTAGATCTGGGGTTCGAAGATTTT
>BMAV01010412.1:0-15134 GCA_019973955.1 Trichonephila inaurata madagascariensis
AAATTATGTTAAAAAATTTAAAAGTATTACTAATAAAGATTATGGTAGGGATTGTTGATGACATTTCTTCATAATACTTTCATGAATTATTTAAGCGTGTATATAAATCAATACTTATTTATGTATCTATAGTAAGTTATAGTGCTATTTCTTTTTCTTCTAAAATTGAGTTTAATATATTTTTTTTTTTAGACATAACAATGTATAAATTTAATAAATTAAAAAACAAATAAAATTTAAAGTAATAAAAAATAATTCTTAGTGTATTTTTGTGCAATTAAAAGGTTTGGGTTTCCTCAAATTACAGTAATATTTTTTAAAAATTTTAAAACCCTTTTGAATTGTTTACGATGATTTTTTTTTGCAGAAAAAAATATTTATGTTTTATATTTAATCACGGGGGAAAAAAAAATACTGTTGAAAATTTAAATTCGGAAGAAATATAGTTTTGTAAATTTTCAGTTATTATGTTTAGCTGAAAAATTTCATTTTTCAACCCAAAAAAACCAACAGCATTTTCTTTTGGATCGTCATTTTTATATTCTTAAATTTAAATATTTTTTATATATTTTACATTTTTAATTGAAAAAAAAATTGGGAAATCTTCGTTAAAAGGAAAAAAAAAAAACAATTTTTCATGTTTTTATTATTTTTTTGGCCCGGCTTTATTTACTTTATATAAATAATGTTATTCATTTAAACATAAGAAACATAAATAAACAATGTATTTAAAAAAACTTTTGAATGATCAAAAAATAAGAAAAAAAATTTCGTTAAAAATATAAAAAAAATTTGGTTAAAAAAATTTATTAATTAAAATTTTTCTGTTAAATTTCAAAAAAAATTTTTTATCCCCAAAAGGGGAGGGGCACGACTGGGGAAATTCATTTGGGATCAGACTTGGTGTAATAGTAGTACTTTTTAGGGTGTTAACCCTCAATGTAATTCCGTCAAGGGCCCGTCAATTTGGAGAAAACGCCTTTGAAATTCATGCTTTTTTAAAAAAATTTTAATTTTCCGCAACGAGTTCGTAGCTTTTGGTTAAAAACGTCTGCTTTCTATGCTGGAGGTTAGGGGTTTAATTCCACGCGATCAATTTTTTTTTTTAATTCATTTAATTTTTTTTAAATTTAAAAAAATTTATTTATGAAAAAAGGGTTTTTTAAATATTAAATAATATTTTTGTAATTATTTTGAATTTTACAAAATAAAAATTTTAAAAAATATAATTTAAATTTTTATATAAAATTATTAAAATTATTTTAATTAAAATATTTAAAATAATTATTAAATAAAAAATTTAAATAATTAATTAATAATTAAAATTAAATAACTAAAAATTTGTAAATTAATTTTTATTTTTAAAAAATTTAAATTTAAATTTCACTATTTATACTAATTAATTTTAATATTTATTATAATTAATCAATTACCATTTTTTATAATTAATTAATTATTATTAAGCATTAGTATTAATATAAAAAAAAATTATTAATTTATAATTAAAATTATTAATTTACAATTAAAATTTTCAATTTATAATTAAAATTAAATTTATAAATTAAAATTTTTAATTTATTATTAAAATTATTGTTTATTATTAAAATTATGATTTATTACTGAAATTTTGATTTATTACTGAAATTATTATTAAATTTTTCAAAAAAATTATTTAATAAATTTATTAAAATTTTTTAAAAAAACTTTTGAAATTAAAAAATTTATTTGAAAAGGACTTATTAAATATTTTATAAAATTGTAAACAAATTAAATTTTAAATAACATAAAAAAAGCCATATTTTTATTATATTTTTGTAAAATAATTAATTTAATAATAAAAATTTTTTTTTAAATAGATTTTATATTATATATTTTTTTATTTATAGTATATTATTTTTTACATTATAAAACTATTTGCAACTAATTTTTTGAAAAATATCATTTAATATTTATTATATATTTTTTTAAAATTTATTTTTAAATATAAAATGTATTTATAAAATTTAATAAAATTTTTTATATATAATCAAAAAAAATTTTTTTTTAAAAATACAAAATAATTAAAAAAAATATCATTTAATATTTAATAAACCTTTCATAAATAAATTTATTTAATTAAAAAATAATTAAATGAATTGAAGAAAAAAAATTGATCGCGTGGAATCGAACCTAACCTCAGCATAGAAGCAGACGATTTACCAATCAAGCTACGAACTCGTTGCGGAAATTAAAATTTATTGTAAAAAAACAAGCATGAATTTCGAAGGCTGTTTTCTCCAATTGACTGGCCATTCGAAGGAATTACATTGAGGGGTGAACACCCTAAAAGAGTACTACTATTACACCAAGTCTCGATCCCAAATGAATTTCCTTAGTCGTGCCCTCTCCTTGTCAGTATATTTTGCTTGCCTTACATCCAATTGTTTGTCTTAAAAGTTTTTTTGCACTAGGATAAACTTATTGAAAATTTGATTTTCTTGTAAATAAAAAAACAAGAGCAAACTACGCAATCAAATGGAGAATGTTCCATATACTCATTAGTCAAGTATCTCAATGAACTATAAAATCTCATAATCATTTGCTGATAAAACATTATTACAAAAATATCATTATTTTCCATTAGTATAAAATTTTGTTTTAAAATTTCTTACATTAATATCTACCTAGTTTGCATGCTATAAAAAGATAACTAGGATATTTGAATAAATGTTTAATTTAAGTTTTATTTTATCTAGTTTTGTTTTATTTCCTATAAAATGCATGATAGTAAAAATATATAATTCCTTTCTTTTAAAATTATCAAGAATTAATTTTAGGTAATCTAGGATTTTTTTCTAATTTCTTACGACGTTTGATATTTTAAAGTTTTACTTACCATTACTTATCAGAAAACTCTTAAATAATCCAAATTTCTTGTTTTTCTTGTTTTTAAAGAAATATCTGTAATTGTGTTGTGTGTGTGGATATGTTTTAAATATAGGTATTTTTTTGTGTGGATATGTTTAGATTTAATAAGAGATTTAACATTAACTTAAAAAGTTGTTTGCATTTAAAATACTTTTTGGGATTTGTATTACAAAAACAAATTCGAATAAATTTTTTCAAACACTATCTCAAAATTATGATTAATCAGAGCAAAATATGTTCATTAAATTATGAGACCAAAATTATTAAAGTTGCAGAAAAAAATCAATATTTAATGTTATTTATTTCTAATTGATTCCATGGTTTTATCGATGGTACTTGTAATTTTCTGCTATGAAGCATCAATTATTTATTTTAAATTTTTTTATCATGATGTTATTTTTAATATTTAATTATTCTTAAAAAGGTCTTTATATCTTTTGTGGTGAACGTAATATTTTTTCTAAATTATTGTTCATTCAAATGCTGTTAATACTTGGATCATTTAAATTTTCAAATGGTATATAATATTTTAAATAACTGACCATGCATATTCTACTTTTCATATATTATGTTTTGACGATATACTGTTTGAATGTTGCCTATCCATTGAAAAAGTATCAGAATATTCATGTTTATGTCAAAAGACTACTATCATTAAGAGATTGTAAAATTTTTAATGAAATTGTTGTTAATATTTTAAATTTAATATTAACATAACATAAGAAATATTTGCAAACATGAGACAATGATAATAATAATTTAGAAGTACTTATTTGAATTAGGATAAATAAAAAAATAAATATGGTTGCATAGTAAAATTAAATATTCATGTTTATTATTAATAAATATGAACAAAAGTATTATATTTGTTTTTAAATCATGCATTGCATCCTGCGGTTCAAGAAAATGTATCGATTTAACTTTTTAAATGTTTCCACTTCTTCCCAAATTAAAGGTTTTATTTTCAAAATTTTTTTTTTTTTAAATTCTATGCCTTAATTTTTAAATTTTTTGAAGCCCTGTGTTTACTAATCCGTTATTAATAAATCTGAATACGTTTTGAATACAGAATGAATGCATTATTTTATTAATTAACCTTAATTTCAATGGGCTCAATTCATGACGGTCACATGACAAATGTAATCAAGGGTTCTCTATTGAATTCTAAATTAGCATTAAACTAACTTGTACTTGTTCTATTTGTAAAATTTTCATAAAATTTCAAATTTAATAATTGGGTAAAGATGTTTAAATATTATGGAAAAAATTCATCAAAAAGATTTTAAAACAAAAAAATTATATTATAGAAGTAATTTTAAAATCAATAGTATTTTGATGTTGACAAATTATTGTTGACAAATACGTATTTTATAAAAGATAATTTCTGCAAATAGCAAAAGTAGGCAACAGCAAAGCTCATTAACTGATTGGTTAGAAACAAGTCATTGCGTTAATCATATGACTATGACGTCACATGAATTTATGAACTGATTAGCTAAAAGCACGTTATTGTAATTATCATGTGATTATGACGTCACCAATATTACACATATATATGGGTTGCTAGGATATTACATTTCTGAAATTCCTATCCCTGTTTCAATCGCAAAATTTTTTTGGAGTCTTTGCTAAGTAATGTGTGAAATAATCGATTTATGTGTCATATTTTTTTAACCACCAATTTGTAAGAATATCCAGACTTTTAAAACAATTAAAGAATTATGTAATTAAAGTTTTTATTCGAAATATCAATCCGAATCACGTTACGTTATACAGGAAAAAGAACTAACTGGTTAAGCATTAAGAATTTTCAATACAATCAGTTTTCTCCGTTTGTAAATGAAGCTTGCAGGAAAAGTCGATTTACAGAACTTTTTCACGCTGGTGTTCTTCGAATCCGAAATGCACATCTAACTCATTAAATTACAATTCTTAGACAGATCAAACTTTCTTTTGATTCATTCACTAATTATCTGTGTGTATGAATTCATACATTGTTTTTTTTTATTAAGGCGGCACAGTACGATTCTTTTGAAAATAAATTGGTAAAAAAAACCGAACAATTTTTTTAGCCTAATTTTTTTTTTTTTTTTATTTTTTTAAAACCACTAATTTTAAAAGCTCTCAGTTAAAAAAAGAAAGGGGTTATTATAATTTTTTGTGAATTTTTATTCATATCCCAATGGAAAATAAAAGCTTTAAACTGATTTTCCCAGAAAAAAAATCCATATTTTTTTTTTTTCATTTCAAATGCTAAAGCTTTTTTTTCTACTATGACAAATGTTCTATATTTTTTATAACTATTTCTATTAATACAAAAAAAAATAATTAAATTTTAGAGTTTTTTAAAAATTTTTTTTATATAAAATAACTATTCACACACACACACACACAAAAATTATTGTACGAATCCTAAAGCCCATACCAACTTATGTGATACATAATTCGTCATATACATATAAACCAAATTTAATGTATTTACGTCAATTGTTGTAGGAAGAGTGGCGTTAACGAAATTTTCCAATTTTTTTTTTTTTTTTTAAAATAGTTAATCCTTTGTATTTGAGAAACAAAACTTTTTAATTATTTATGCATTGGGACCCAATGGAAAATAAAAGCTTAAACTGATTTTTCAAAATAAATCCATTTTTTTTAAATTCTCAAATACTAATTTTTTTTTATACTATGACAAATGTTCTATTTTTTTGAAGTATCAATTATAACAAAAAATAATTAAATTTTAAGATTTTTATTTATATAGAATAACTATTCACACACTAAACAAAAAGCAGAATTTTGATACCTGATCAAACTTAGGTAAAATTGTCAAAATACATTAAATCAAGTTTAATGTATTTACGAATTGTGTAGGAATATAGTGGCGTTTCGTAAAAAAACTCTTGAATTACATAATTTTTAAATTTGAAGTTAATGGTTAGCCCCTTTTTTTATTCTTGACAAAAATTTGATTAATTAATCATATTCATTGGGAAAATTGAAAATTATTTCCCATTAAAATAATTTTTTAATATATCTTTCCCAACATTCTCTTTAAGACTTGAATTATATTAAATTATTGAGTTAATGGGCTCTCTTTATTGG
Organism: Trichonephila inaurata madagascariensis; assembly: GCA_019973955.1. Taxonomy (NCBI): domain Eukaryota; kingdom Metazoa; phylum Arthropoda; class Arachnida; order Araneae; family Nephilidae; genus Trichonephila; species Trichonephila inaurata. The sequence continues at coordinate 6,010 of BMAV01010412.1, forward strand.
CGAAGTGATGATTGTATACTGTAGGAAACTTCAGACTTAGTAATAAAACGTTATTTGATCAGAAATGGTTAACCGGGCTATTTTTTTACAGAAAATCGATTTCGATGAGCTAATGAAAAATGAGGTAAATTGCCTTCAACCCATTTTGGGTTATACACTCTGGATATGAAATCAGGAACTGCCACAAATTTTCCCCTTCCAACTATAAGGGGAATTCACTAATTCATTTAAAGTCATAATTATTGAAGATCAATTTAAACCTTATTGCACAAAAAATTGAAATGTTTATTTTTCACAAATACATTGAAGTGTACAATTTTCTAAAACTTTTATTTTCAAACTTCTATCGTGTTTTAAACTTTGAATAACGAATTTCTAGGAAATGAATACGCTTTTCTGAATTAGTTATTTGTTACTTATCCAAATTAAATTTAAATCATATAATGAAAAATTATAGTTTAAGGGGCTAGATTACACCAATCGTTAGGCAGCTTCGACATAAAAGTCGTAATTGTTTTCACCCTGTTCCAACCTAATTTTAAAAAACACTCTGGTGGTCAAACCTTGCCAATTTTAAATTTCCAATGTGCTCTAATGTAAGTAGATTTTTCCACGAATATTTAAAAAAAAATGTATTGCTAATCCTTATTTAAAGTTAAAAACCTAATTTTTTCCTATATTAAATAAAGATTCTAGGTGAACAAAAATTTCTGTTAAAAGCAAAAGCTGACAAGCGAAGAGAAACAACAGAACTGATTGGTTGAAAACACGTCATTGCATTTATCTTTATGAACTGATTGACTGGAAACACGTGATTGCCGTTATCATGTGATTAATGACGTCACACGAATTTAGCTCATTTGATACGCTAGGGATACAATATCCACTTAACCAGTTATGAAAAAAAAAAATTGAATTTTCAAATTAATCCTTATGTATTAAGCTTTAATAATCAAATGATTAAAGTGACATACTATTAACTAGAATGTTTTGTCTATCTGCTGTAGAAACTGTATGTGAAAAATTAATTAAAATGCTGGAAAGTACTACCGTCTATTAAAAGAGTGTATTTTACATTTTGTTTGAAGATTTTAGGTTCAATTTCTAAGTTTTTAATTTAAAAGTAAAACGATAAAATAGTAATATTATTAGGTAGTTTGCCATTTTTATCTAATATTTATTTATAAAAGGCTACCTGTTCAGTTAATAATAATACCAGTGCCTGAAGTGACTTTAAATACTACCATATTTATTGGGATTATTTAATTCATCCACGTGAATTTAAAATGGAGACAAAGACTAAATATATTTAAGTACAAAACTTTATTGTTTATGTTTTACATTTTCATTGCAGAGGACAAAAACAAAATATTGCCGAAAATACCAATTCTGTAATATACGCTATTATGACCTGAGTGTAATTTAGAAACTACAGCTTAATTAAACAAATTATGTTATTCATTACTCATACACAACTAACCAATCCATCTTTATTTCATTGGGTAAAACAAATGACATTTCAAAGACCAAGGAGATGATTTGAATTGAAAGATTAGAAAGTTATGGACTTAAGTCTTTTTTTTTTAAATTCTATTTTTCAAAATAAAAAAGAAACTTGATGACGCTTTCAAAAACTGTTGTCTTTAATGTCGAACAATAAAAATTCGAAACTTGGAATCCTTTTTCAGGTAAGAAATTATTCTAATATCAATCCCATATTGTGTTTGCATTGTAATTCAGATATTAAAATATTTTAGCTCGCTGTTCGCATAGATTTCAATAGATCTTGTTATTTTCTGCAGAAAAATATGATTCATATTTTCATTACATATCTTAGATTTGTAATTGTAGGTATTAATGCAAAAGTAGTTGTATGAGAGGTCTTCACCTCTTTCTTGGGCACCTAGATATGTAGGAGGTAGGGAAGGAACACTAGTGACACACAATATGACGACACAAATTCAATTAATTACAGTAAGAGAATGTCTCGGTGCTAACCGCGAAAGTGGAACAACGACGAAACACACGAAAGATTAGGAGACTATTAAACTTCATCCTTACTTTATATAGGATCTAATCTATTATCCGGTTTAATCTAATATTAATTTAATCTCAGTGATCAATCGTCACTTTAAAACTTTTTCCAAATAAGTATTTATTCACAATAATTCAATAATGATACCTGTCAGTAACAATTTCACCTGATTTCTGGTTTGCATCCACCCCTACTCTCTCTTCTAGCTAGAAAACTTCGACTATGCATAGTAAACTTAATTTGCATATCACGATTTCCTCTTCCGAAGTTTTGGTTGTGAATAACGCGAATTGATAGCCCAAAGATTTCCTAAAAGGATTTGTGGAAGGATCGCGAATAGATCCGTCACACATTGGATTAAATTTATTATTTCTATGTAATAAAGAGGCTGTATATGAGCGTATGCTAAATGAGTATATACGTTAGTGTAAAGCACCTACCTATGCGTAGATGGGAAGAGAAATATTGAAAAAAAATAATCTCAAAATTTAGAACTGCTACAAGGAGGTTAAATTTTCGAAAAAAAAGAAGAGAAAAAGGCTTAATTTTGGATAGATGATTTTAGATTCAAAACAATTATTTTTCTACGATATAAATAGCCAAAAGAGATGATTACTGATGTAAGTAGTGAGTAGTACACTGCATATTGCAGTATTTCCTAAACCAGCTCTTTCTTCCTACACCGTCGAATCAGTCCAATCCAATTTTTTCCCGTCTTCTGCTTTATCATGCACTGTAATTTCGACAGAAGTTTTTTTTAAATGCTTGATATTAAAGAAGCTGTCCAATGTACCTCATGCCTTTCTCTTGTAACTGTTTAGTAGATGACCTCTCATCGCAATAAATGTTACAAAGTACTAAAATACCTGTTTATCTTTAGCAAAAATTACTTCGACTTTTAACAACAAAAAAGCTTAAATACCTAAATTTCATCCCCCTTTGTGGTAGTAAACATAAAAAAAAGTTTTTTATTTTATTTTCCCGTTTTATTTATGTATGAGAAAGCATCTTTTCCGCATAGGGTTTGAAATTCTGGGGGAAAATTCGATGCATCCTAATATATGCATAATAACTACCGGAAACGATATTAATATTGATTATTTTTACATGAAAAAAATCCCTCCCGAATTTAGGTTGTAATCTTCTCCATAAAGTTGTGAGAAACTTCTTACCGAAGTTTCTCTCTTACCTTCTTGCCTACCTAAGGGTGTGGGAGGAATGAAAGTAGAACCAGAGAATTTCATATAATCACAATTATTTATTTAGTCAAATAAATTAACCGACAGCAATCTATTCCCAAAGTGAATGCCAAATGAATAGCATGGATAAAGCAATGATTATTAAGCAAATATGTGGAATCAACTTATTTAACTCAATGTAATCTATCGTTGATTTCTAACCTCAAATCTACTAATTCAACACAATGGCAAAACATCACTCTTAATTTTTACATGCGAAAGTAAACCTTATTCAATCTCTCCTACGTAGCGAATGTAGCTGTTCCCTGCTTCCTTCTCTTGAAATACAAAACTCTGACTTTATTTAGTTGAACTAATCTGAATATTACGGTTTCTTCTGGAGAGGGATGGCTGTGAATTAAACGCGAATGCTAGCCCAAAGATTCCCCAAGAGGATTAGTGTGAAAGTCGCGTGAAGATCCGTCACAAAGTAAAGACAACCTTAAACAACTCTGTTGTTCTCATTTTACAAAAAAGCAGTAAATACCAGTTACTTAAATACACCAAAACCTTCAAACTCCCTAAGTTTGAAGAACCTTTTACCTTTAAAATTAAATTGAATGAAAAACAGTAGGAAAAAAATATCAGATTTTAAACGTCTGTCTAATTCAATTTTCCAAAATAGAAGATCCAATGGCGCCATTAAACAATTTAAACTGCCTATATTTCTCCCATGGGTCAAAGAGTTTCCTTCCCACGCCACTTAAAGACTGGAGAAAAACAAGCCCGTTGTCAATCGATAGGGATCGACATGAAGCTGGTTTTACCCCGAAAGTGAGTCATAGTCTTTTATAGCTCCCCGCCCTCTCTCACGCAAGCCCCTACGTCAGATGAATGGTTGCTAGGGGACCTTACACGAAAGGGAGGCTAATTGTAGTAAGGGGAGCTAAACATGGTTTTCGTTTCCTCCCTTTTCTTATATTTCTTCTCTTTCTTTTATTTTATTTCTGTCTTTTCCCATGGGTTTCTTCTTTTTCAATATGTGTGATTCACAGAATTTTCTCTCTCTTTATTTAAAGAAACTTTTGAATACAGGTGCAGTGTTTTTGATTAAAGTTTTGATTCCGTTTGTTGTTTAAGAATGGAATAAGTAGTACGTGTCTCTGAATTATTTTGAATTTCCATTTCCTGTGTTTCTCTTGATTCATTATCGTAAACATACAAATGATATACATGTACATATGTATTTGTGTGTATATATGCAGTAGTGGCCAAAATTGTGGAAACTTTTTAAAATTATGTTTTTGAAGTTTGTATGCTTATAGAAAATTCTACGATACACAAAATGAAAAGTATTTTATAGCATTTTAAAGGGAATTTAATACTGCATTTAATACCAGAAACAAAATTCAAATCTTTACAACGAAAAAAAAGTTAAGCAGCAATAACTGTCGATAAGCATTAGATACTGAGGAAAACAGAGAGAGCTTAGTGAGGTTGCCTTTATTCTTTATTACAACTTCACATCGATGTTTCATTGAGCTGAAAATAGTTTTAATCTCTTCCTTAGTTATTACATGATGTCGGGAAACAATTATATCCTTAATTAGTTCCTTTTTATTTCATGGGTACCTCATTCAGACAAGAGTTTTCAAACGGTGCCACAAGTTTTCGATAAGATTGAGGTCAGAACTGTTTCTTGGCGAGGACAACAACTCAATAATCTTAGAATGGTACCAGTCTTCCAATTACTTGGCAAAGAGCAGAATATTGCTGAAAAATAAATGAAGTGTTGTCGGTAAATAGATCCCTGATGGAAGGCAGAAGTTTGGGTTCTATAATGGTGTCAATGCATTTTATGACATTCAGTGTCCCATCGATGATATGAAGGCATGTGGTGATATACATGACTAAACGATAAAACTAGTATGTGGGTACTTCACAGTTGGCTGGATGCAGTCAGAATGTAGCATACTGCTATTCTACGTCAGTATATTCAGGATGTAGCATCCAAATTCTGCCCCAACCTGATTCTTCATTCGGAGTAAATGACCAAAGAATTGTACTAGTATAACCAGGGAAGTCTTAAGACTTCTTGAGGCCCTGGGCCTTTACGCAAAAGTAGGCCCTGGACACCTACACAAATTATAGGCTCCACCTATGATCCTTAAAACTGGACAGTACATTCCATATGTTATCAAATACTCGTACAAACAATAACCCGAAACAAATAAATGTGCATGACTTACCATCGCATACTAAACCGGCTCGACCGACTTCTGCCTTTTGACTGAATGAGTAATGATGGTAGGCCTAGTTCTGGACGACGGTCATTTGATGTAGCTAGTTGGCATATTGTCCAAAATTCCCAGTTTTCCGGAGAATACAATAGGAAAAAACATTGATCGTTGAAATTATTCGAATCGTGATCTTATTAAGGCTTCTAGAACGAGACGAGACCCCCCATTTTGGCCGAGGCTCTGGGCCCAGTTGGCCCATGCCTTAAGATGTCCCTGTGTACGATCCATAGTTTAGGAGAAAAATACGGTAAATGCTGATGAATTAATGATGGTGTTCTGAGGCATTTTTCTATCCCTGTACGTGATTGGCTGGATATGGTATAACCCGGTCGCTGGATTGGACATGGAGATCAGGTTCTATGGTCACCGTTGCCACATATCACACCTTTGGGTTTTTTCCTATGGAACAATCTCAGTTACTTGTCTGCATGCTGCATGTACTTCGAAGGACATCGCGCTGCTGCAACGCGTTCAGTCATCCATTCCACGGCGCATTCAAGCCTGCCTGCACGGCGGACACTTTGAACATCCGTCTTTATACTGCTTTTGATGTCTATAATGCATCTGTGATGTCGTATTTGGTTTTTCGTATTTTTCTCGTAAAGTATGGAATGTATTAGAACAGTTCTTTGGGCATTTTTTATGTACTTCCAACGATAAATCTGGCTATGCAGAGCTTGAGCGTTATTTTTGGGACACCTTGTATGCGCGCACTCACACACATAACAGACATACACACAGAGGTTTATGTAGTTGTCTGTCAATGCTCAAAGTCCTCATCGCAGAGGACATTTGTTCAATTCCATCGAATGTTTACATTTACACCTCATGAAAACTGCATTGAAGATATTCTTTTAATTAGTAACTTTATGAGGATGTATAATTATTAATTTACGCTCTTAGACGAGCTTCAATTATATGACATAAATTTTGTTTGGTTTATTGTTTATTATGTTTTTCAATGTACATGAAGACTATTGGTGACAGATCTTATAATTGTGAGCCATGGTCACGTGATGAACACAACCCTGATCTGCAGCCAAATTTTCAAGCTCTTCCACCATGCCAACTTGAGGACTTTGAACATCAATAGATTTAATGGACATCAAGCCATATATATGGCAAGTTTTTAGAGGAGCAAGATCAAATCCCCTCGACAAAATTAATGCCGGTTACGAATTCCTGATCATGATACCTCAGCTATGATGGTTACTTAATATGATTTGATGATTCTACTCTTTCATTCACTTTATATTTTTGATGTTTTTCACGTGCTACAAAGTTTTAGGAACAGATAATAAGCCGACGTTGACTTACTGGAAATTTAAATATCATAAGTCAGGGGTGGCGAACCTCTATGGATCAACGTGCCATTTTTTCCAAAAAAGTGTTTAATGGGGTATGGACGTGCCGTCAAATAATTTTGACTCGTGATTATTGGGAAAATAATAAAATACCAAGAACACAAAACTCTATTTACTACGAAAATATACCTTTTGCACTGTTTAGTTATAAATGTTTAAGTTATACATGTAATTCAAATTAAAGTAACATTAGTGTAATTTTTGTTGTTGCAGATTGGATAAACAAATAACTTATATCAGGATTGCAAGATGTTACTTTTAGTATAATACAAGCTGAATTTGAGTTATCTGCCAAACGATTTCTAGGCAATTAATTATTTTTTGCTGTGATTCATCTTTTTTGACCAGAGGGTTTGTGATTTATTTCAAAATACCATTTTGCAGATGAATACCACTGTTCTAGAACATAAAACATACACCGCTTTGTCACTTTTGCTACTAATGCCATGTTTCTCGGTCCACCAAATTTGAAATTCTTTGTTACACTTATTACCTTGCTCTTTTTGTTCTTTTGCTGAACTAGCCACGTGAAATAACAATTAAAAATCATAAATATAACACAGATAAACTTTAAAATACAGTTATGTCAATGAAATTGACTATACTATGCTTAGACAAATTTTACATCATAAGCAGTTGTAGTCTACGATGTAACTAAGGCAAGACAATAACAAACAAGTGTGCTCCCAGCCGCCCTGCGACGGATCACTCGCGTTTGTTCATAATACTTCATAGTGAATTTTAAAATTTTGAAAATGCAAACCATTTTGAACGTTGGCGTACCAAAAATATTGTGCCACGTGCCATCAATGGCATGCGTGCCACTGGTTCGCCACCTCTGTCATTAGCTGTCCATGCACGCAATGCATTGACTTGAAAATTTCTTGCAATTAGTATAATTTTAATATTGAGACTTGTTACAGAGTTTTTGCATTTATGTTTTAGTTGTTATCTCAGACTTAGATTATTATAATAGCTATTTTGCTCTGACCAGAAATCTCCTCTCACAACTTCTTTACTCTTCTGATAAAAACATACTCCAAATATATGTGAAAGTATTTTCTTGTGTATTAGAAACTTACATCCTGCTCTTTCGGACCCACTTTGTGTAATTTCAACCGATACAAGGGGTTTGAAGAGGAAAGTATAAATTGCATAGAATTAACATTGCATTTCCGAGTTCATAACTGCTATTTAAGAGGCATAAGTCTAGATATCAACGGCCATTTTGAATTCATGAGTTCCACGTCGACTATAGGAAGTTATTAAAAAAACTAAACAAAACTCAGTAGCGCAACAGCCTATGGAGGGCAAGGCCTACTGTGTCCACCACAGTTTTCATGACGTTGAGCACTGAGGTACATGGGCAGATGTTCCTGTCGGGTTTTCACTCAAAACCCCCAATGTTCAGCTCCCAATTAAGGTTGGTTCTCATTTATGGATCCACTGAAGGAATGAAAGGCTGAGTCCATTTTCCCCAACCCGAGGTTTGAACCCCGGACCTGTAGCGTGGAAGCGCGCTATGCTACCACTCTGTCATTGGGCTTCCTTAAGAAGTTATTTCATAACTTTTTAAATCTATCTTTTTTCTATAATAGGAATCCACAATAAAAAATGTTTCATGAACAGTAAAAAAATTAGGAAGCAATTATGTCTGTCCTTTTTCAATTTTACTTTGCTCACGCTTATTTTATTTATTTATATTTTTGTTTTTTATTTATTTATCTTGGTAATTTTTAATCGTTATAAAATACATTTTAAAGCCTGAATTCAGCTGAAACTTTTTGGATTATTTTTGGATGACAAACAATAATCTAATTATAACTAATAAAAAATTTAAATTTATTAAAATAATTATTTAAAAAAAAATACACCACGTTGGCATTATGCCCTTTTTTGGGAACTTTGTAAAACTTGGGTTTTTTCACGTGTTAAAGCATTAGTTGGACTGAAATTAAAAGGACAAAAATGATACTTTGAAATGATAATTAAAAACTAATGACCACTTAAAGTTGTGTTTTTTCCTATTATACATATTTATAAATTTTAACTATTTAATAAAAAAATATAAAATAAAATTTTTTTTGTTGTTGAACTAAATAGGGAAATTAAAAACTATTTTTTATTTCTTGTTTTATTCCAATATTAGTAATTCCATTCTTAAGCATTTCTTAAAGATTTAATAATTCATTGCCTAAACCACTAAATTAGACTTAAACATATTTTCGAAAAAAGGGAAACAAATTCA
>BMAV01010413.1:0-12777 GCA_019973955.1 Trichonephila inaurata madagascariensis
ACATCTTCGTATAGATCAGATATACAAATTTTTTTTTAGCTTTAAATAGGAAATTCTTTAGCAATATATCCAGTTTGATGATATCCAAAAAAATTTACTTATAAATGTGGTTATTGTATTAAAAAAAAAACCCTGCAAAATATTGGGGGGAAAAACCCTTTATTCAAGATTCCCCAAAAAAAGTATTTCAAGATTTAATTTCATGGCGTCAACATTTTCCCAAAGCAATTGTTAATAATTTCCCTAAACTCTTTTTGATGGATAATTTGAGTAACGTTATCGGGACCCAGAGGGGGTTATCTTTTTTCTTTGAAAATTGGGTATTATTTGATAAAATAGAGAGCGATATAACAAGCTACCCCCTTTTGTTTGTGAACGACGTGGTTTACTTATTTTCGAACAATGAGATTTTAGTAAATAATTTTGAATTTTCCTATTTTTTTTATTCTATAAAACAGAAGCATATATAAAAAAATATTTTAATGCATTTATTATTTTAAATTTTATATTTCAAGTTTTATTTACAATGTAATCAAAATTATAAAATTTTAAAAATTATTTTATTATTATTTTTTTTTGGCTACAAACACAGCAAAATTATAATCCTTTTTCACAATCAGACTAAAAAAATGTTTAAAAAAATCATTAAAAATCATTCATTTTGGTTTCCCGAGTCCCGTAGCCCCTACCCCCAAAAATTTTTATATTCCTTTACCAAATTTTTTTTAATTTTAAATTTCTTTCTAAAGATAGATTTCTATTTCTTTTTTTGTTTTTTTTAAAAAAAGGCTTTCCAACCCTTTTAAGCTTAAATATATTTTTTTTAAAAAATTTGAAGTTTAGTTATTTTAAGTTTTTATTGAATGGAATGATAGTACTTGTCACCAAGTGGATTATTGATAAAAACCTCTTTTAGATAAAGTTAACAAAAAACTTTAAAAAACTTTTTGAAGGGTTGATCCTTTTTCCCTTTTTTCCCCTATATTTTTTTTAATAAAAAAAAAAATACTGGGGTAAGCTAAAAAAAGGAGGATTTTTTTTTTACCGTTTCGGTGGCTTTAAACCCTTTTTAAACTTTTAGAAGTTTGTTTTTTAAGTTTTTGAAATTTCCCGGGATTTTTTATTAAAAAGGCTCTCAAAAAACTTTTCCCTTGGTTTTCTTAAAACTAAAATTTGGTATACATAAAAAAAATAAAAATACTCAATTATAACTCAAGGAAAAAAAAAAAAGGTTTTCATGAATAATTATTATACAGGGTGATTTGCTAACCGCCTTCAAACTTGTTAAAGCAGGGGTACAGAGATGACCTCAATCGGGTTAAAAATCCGTAGTGCCGTATTGTTAAAAGCGAGAAAAGAATAGAAATAAAAACTTTTTTGGACTAAAAAAATTTTTTGAAAGGTTTCTAACAGACAAAATTTGGGGGAAGTCGTCGGGGGGGCCGACTCGCGCTGAATGGCTTTGGTGCTGGGAAATTTCCCTTTCCGGGAGTCTTGTGTAATTTTGAATGGGAGGCTTATGGGAAAACTGATTCTGCTGGAAGTCGTTATTTGCGACTTCGGCCGTACCGGTCGGGCATCTGCTCGTAATTTTGAGCACCTGCAGAAAACTTTTTTAAAAATTTTATTTCCCTTAACGTTTTGTTTCTTTTCTCTGTTTTTTGAAAATTTTGCAAAGGCTTTTTTTATTTTTATTAAGCGTTTTTTTTTACCCCTTTTACACCCTAATTTTTTTGGCTTAACAAACCCCCTTTTAAAAAAAATTTTAAAAATTTAATTTATAAATTTTTTAAAGGGCTTTTTAAAGGGAAAAATGGTGTTTTAATTTTGCAATTTTTTTAAAAAATTTTTTTTAAAAAAAATTAAAACACTTTTTTAAAAAATTTTTTAAAAAATTTATTTGAGTAAAAATAGCATTAAACAATATGTACCATAAAATTTTATTAAAAGCAAAAAAATTTCAAAATTTTTTAAAAATTAAAACAAAAAAAACAAAACTTTTTAAAATGAAAAAAAAAAAATTTTATTTCATTATAATTTTATTAAAATATATATTTGAAATTTTAATTCCACTATCAAAATTCCTTTATTCTGTCATACTTTTAAAAAGCATTTCATTTCATCACAAACTTTTTGAATAATATTTTCGCATTCTACGTATTTTTCCGAATCTATTGCAATAGAATCAATTCATATAATCAGTTCTGATGTGTCATCAAATATTCATCTTGTTTAATAAATGAGGAAGATATTTCCCTAAGAAAACATTTACTGCAATCGAAATAGTTATCGAGATCTATTTATAGTTATTATAATAAATCCTGTCAGCATTTCGAGTGTTATGAGTAATTTCTCGCATCAATTTTTTTTGTTCTTATTACTTCTGATATGTATATAGTTTTTTCCTTTCTTTCCTTGATCATTATATTTCTGCTGAATATGTCTTCATTTGTTTCTTTTGACTGTATTGCTAAGGAAAATGCTCAATTGAGAGAGATGTTTTCTAATAATTCTCAAACTTAGTTACCTTCTTTCTAACTTTCATTTGCATATATTTTTAATTCTTATTATGAGATTATTCGTGATAATATTTTTAAGAGATGTATATGGTGCTGAAATGCTTCGCATCTGGGATTTTCTTTGTGGTGAAGGCAGGAATTTAGATTCTTGGAAAAATATTTGATATAGAACAGGCATTGGCAAGACTTGGCATGAATGCTTGGGCAGAGATTGGCATGAATGCTTGCTTGAGAAGAATGAAATTGAACAAGCCAATATTGTCTGTAATAAATATTAACCCCTTAAGTTGTTTGCCCGTACGCTGTACAGGCACTGATATTTTCTTCTTTTTATGTTTGATTTGCACGTATTTTTAATTTTTATAAGAAGATTATTATTGATAGCATTTTTAAGAGAGGCAGTTAGTCCACTGTACTGAAAAGCTTCTCATCTAGGATTTTTTTTTGCGGTGAAGAAGGGAATTTTTCATTGAAAGGCGGAATTTAGGTTCTTCAAAGTATTATATAAATGTCAGGGATTGGCAAGGCAATGTGCAATTTGTTGCTTGAGAAGAAATAAAAATGTAAAAATAATCCAAAAAAAGCGATATTATCTCTAACTCCCATTCCAATCAATGTAAGACTTCGTATTACACCCTGCTTCAAACTGTGTGTGACACACAAAATCTTCAACATTTTGAAAAAGAGGTACACACATGAAACTTTTTGTAAGCATGGGAAAAATTCTTTTAAGAGATGTGAAACATTCTGCATTACATATATAAAAAAGCAAACTCATTTAGAGGTTTTTGTGTTCCTCACAATTATAAAATAAAAAATAGTGTGAAAACTTTAAAATTGGTAGTCAAAATAAAATTATTTCATTGTCGCATTCTATTAAGTATTATGTTTGGCTATATGCAATAGAAAATGTGCCTGTTTTTGGAACATTTTGCGAAAAAAAATTGACTGCTTAAGGGGTTAAAAATATTGCTATGAGTATATATTGAAAAAGTGGGAAAACCCCCGCACGAGAAAAAAACATTTGAAAAATATCTTGAAAATTAAAGAGAGAATTCTTTAATTTGATAAACTTCTGAATGTGTTAATTCTTATCCTAAACATTTCTACCTGTTATTTAAAATTAAAACAAGCAAGTAGTTGAAATACCATCCCCCCGAAAAACAAACAAACAAACTCTCTGATATAGTCGATATTAAAAGCTTATAAATTAAACGAATTCACACACAAAATTTTAAAAAATTCTATTGATTCTAGTTTTTTACTGATCTCAGAAGGTTTATTATTAAATTTTAACATAAAATAAGTCATATAAATTCATCCAGATGGACAGTAGTAGTAGTCGAGTGGACTCTGTCGTGAATTCGTAGCTGATGTTGTTTTCGTGAAGTTGTAAGTTACCATTAAAAATCCAACGTGTTGAAGTGCCGGTGCGGGTTAAATCTTTCAAGTATTCAAGTTGCCGTATTTTTTGAAGTTTGGTTAGAGGGAAGTCAACTTCGGAGTCATCTTCCTCATTTAACCGAAGATCAAATGGATAAGTAGTCACTCTAATAGTTTCAAAATACATCGTTAATAAAAAATTAGTCAACCCTTTCTAAATGATAGATTTTAAGCTAAAATAGTTCAATACTTTCAAAAATTTCTTTTTCCTTCCTGTATGTCGCACACGAGTGTTCCACACAATTATTTGATTTTTTTACTTTATTTTACTTCATTGCTTATCTATTTATATTGATTAAATATTTTACATAATTTATTTGTATTTCATTATATATTCTTGAGAGTTAGGAGCGTTGAACATGATTTTAAAGATAATTTAGTTACATGTATTTGTTAATATTTAATTTAAATGTACTATGTCACGCTCTTTTCTTCACGCTGTTCACTCAGTTACACAGCGTTACAAAATTTTCGAAATTTTCTGCCGAAACGCTTTTAATGCCGAAAAGATCTTTTGTAGCCGCTGAAAAATCACTAATAATAATAGAAAATGGAAGGAGTTATCTTGATCCCTAAAAATACCAAATTGGATCAGATAACACCTTCCATTTACTAATGCTCTTCAAATTTACGATAAAACTGTTTCTATCGAAGAAAATTATATAATAACTGCAGAAAGGCAAGAAATGTCAGATTGTTAAATGTCATTGAATAATGTCATTATTTCGCAAGAAAATATCAGAAATTGTTAAAAGAATTTTACAAGAATGATGCAGAAAAGCAACATTGAAGTCAAGCAATTGATAGCGAGTGTGCGCTTCACTTATTTTATGTGAAATTGTCATTAGTTTTATTGATATTGTAGAATTATTGAATCTGTGGAATTATATGAGTGTGTTGATTATTTCCTGTTTAAAAAAATATTGTTACTACGCGAGAGATCCAGATTAACAATTACTTCGAAAGAGCTTGCCTGTTAATGGTGTGAAACTTTCATGCATTTGGAAGATAATCAACTAAATAAAAATATACGGGAATGTAAAATGAATTTTTATGTCAAAAACTAAACTTAGATTAGTTTATATATATATATATATATATATATATTGTTAGTAAATTAAATATTATACTTGCTTTTTATATGGTACAGTCTGGGTCCCCTCTGGCCAAATTAAAAATTAATAAATTAAAATTTTTTTTGTCATAATGTCCTTAAAACAATTTTATACATGTATTCCATTCTAAGTGACACTAAATATCATGAAAATTATCCATTTATGCGCTTTTTTAAAATCACGGTTGGATACCTTAACAACAAAAGTCTTAAGGATAATTAATCATTAAATAGATAATGAAACAATGTGAAAAATCTTACGGAATAAATAATAAAAATAAAAGTTATTAATGTTTGATCCAAAGATAGGATCTTTTGCTTTGAATATATACATATCTTCTTTCAGTTTGGAATACATGGATCTTATTTATTTTTAAAATAAATCAATATGTCTTTTTAACATGAAAATTATACAAAAGGATACTTGTTTAAAAATAGAGGATAAAACTAAGTTATTTCTAAGCAATATAAATTTTATTTGGGTTTCAAGATTCTATACATTTTATTATTCGACAAATCTACAGTATTAAAAACAAAAAGTTTTTTTCAACAGGAATGTCTTCATTCATCCAACAATAAAAAAATATTACTTTTGATAGATGAACCCTTAAACTTTTTTAAATCAAGAAAATTATTATTTTAGCTTTTTTTTTGGGTTAAATTTTAAAGTGTGATACAAGTTTTTTAAAAGTTAAAAATTAAAAGAGATCAATTCCTTTTTGGCTGTCGTCCTTGAAAAATAATGTTGACCGAATCCATTCTAGAAAAGATTTCGAACAAATCAAAAATGATATATATTCTTGACAGATCCAAATGAAAATTTAATGCTATATGAATTTTTCATCTCATTTTAGAATGCACTCAACTATTTTTTAGGTTAGGATTATTCTACAGAAATCGAGATTAGATAAACGAATCGGTGCTTGTCATTTTGCCTCGGTTATTACCTAATACACTGGAAGTTGTATGTTTGTGAATGAGGCAGATGATTCTGATATCGTTGTGACAAATGAACTATTTCCAAGCAGATGTTATTTTTTTAACGAAAACAAAATTATGTAGGATTTTTGAATGCCATTGAAACCAATAAGCCCTTTTGTAAGCCATGTATAATTCCATGTTTTTTACTTTTTTGGTAGATCTTTGGAAGAATTGGTGATGGGAGGGGGAGGGGGCTGAATACCTACGTAAAATATCTCTCACTGAAAGTTTTAAAATTTTCATATTATTTTAAGTAATAATGACTAAAGTTTGCTCATATTATTAATTCTGTTATTGTCTTTTTAAAATTCTAATATTAAAAGAGAAATATAATTTACTTAAATTAAATATTAAGTTTTATATTAGATTAAAACGAAAGATACAATTCATGAGGAATTAAAAAATTCTCTTTCTGTTTGGATTTATATTAATTATATTCAAGGAGGTAAGGTTCTAAATTTTTCAATGGAAGAAGATATTAAAAATTCAAAAGCTGTTTCATTCAATGAAATTGCTAGGCTAGATTAAGCATCAATTCATTTTTTTTGTAGATTCTCTTGTTGAAAATTTATTTGATTTTTGTCTAAAATTAGTTATAAATACGTTAAAAGGAATTGAAAAGAAGTAAGTATTCAGATTTGAGTTTGTGAAAGGTCTAAGTTAAATTTAACATTTTGTATTAAAATGTTGATCATGGATTAACTCGACTATAATGAAAAATAAGTTTATGTAACAAAGTAAATTAGTATTACCTTGCAATATCTTTTGAAATTTGGTACAAAAACTTTGGTTAAAACTAAAATGTCAGGAATAAAGTTGAGATTGAGCATTTTTATTTTAATAACAAAAATGAATAGTATTACTTTAAGCCTAACAGCCGCTGGGTTGCGTGGTTGGTTTGTCACTGGCCTTCAGCACCCATGGTTGAGGGCTCGACGCTGGTCCAAGTCGGTGGATTTTCATGATGCAGAAAATCGACAGCGGCCATGTCGTATGATTATAGAGCATGTTAAAGATCTCTAGAGTGTCTGTTTGGCTTGGGTGCTCTCTAAAAAATTAAATCCTAGTACAGGTTCGCATCGTCAGAGCTCAGGTACCTCCCTTTGCGAAGGAAACTGGGTTTCAAACTTACTTGCGAAGATTGGTATCCGCCTATATGGTGCCGCCCTAAAAAGAGATACCAGCTTCAGGGGAATGTACTAGGTGTGCAATGGTAAAACACCAAGTCGCAGACCATTAGAAATAAAAGACTTTAAGTCTAACATTAGGTACGCTACAATTTCTTATAATTTGTGTGACTAATTGTTGCAACTTTTCATTACGCTGCTCACTTGCATGCGTTTCTTGTTGCTTAAATTGCAGAATATTTTTATTATTGGATATCTCTACCAAAGTTTAAAGATTAATATAAGAAATTATAAATTATATTTGTGTTTTTATAGTGTATTTCCTAAACATATTCTTTAGTGGGCAAGAAAAAAAAATTTTTTTTAGAAAAAAAGATAATGTATTCTTTTTATCAGATCTAATGTCTACAACATTTCCTGTCGTGAGAACATTTCATTAGCTTTTCGGACTTTTTTTTCTGTAAAATTTCCCCAAACAATCCTTTTTTTTATTGCATCTAAGACTTGTGTGTTCCAGAAACTTCTTTCCTTATTTATCTATTTAAAACGCCTTTCTCATCAAAATGTGAGTTTTAGTGATTTTCTTCTACCTTTTTGCCAATGTCGGGGATTCATCTTCCATGAATAGTTGAATTTTAAATAGAAGTTTCTTTAAAGCGTGTTTTTATAACTTTTGAAATGGAAGACCTGCTTTTCTGTTCTAATTTAACTTTTTCAGACTTTTGAAGTCATGCATACGTCTTGCTCTTTTAAAAGTATTAAATATTTCATGAAACAGTTTTTTTTTTGTGAAAATTTCCCATCATTTGAGCTGTTTTAGAGTATTTTTTCAAAGCAATGCTTTTAAAATTCGAGAACATTGAAGCCAAAATGAAACTTAAGGTGAACATAAAGTATAGTATTGTATCCCCATGGAATTTTGTTTCTTCGAGGTACATCTCTTGATTAATGAATATGCTTTTTACAATTTTGGTACAAACCGAATTTCTTATTCATGAATAAAATCCTATCAAAAACTCATTTTCTTCCTTTTCTTTTAAATTTCGCGGGAAAAATTGAAATTCACCCAAACACAACTAAATACATTAAAAGGAATTTAAAAAAAAATTCCTCCCCCCTCTTCAAATAAGGGCTTATAATGCTGGTTTTGTGACCCATTTTATTTTATGCACACACACAAAAGTTTGGGTTCTAGAAATTCACAAGAAGTAAATTTATAAATTTTACAACACCCTTGATTTAAAGTTCCTCAGATTACCGCTGCTGTATCAAATATTCTGACTGTAGTACAGTAAAAATAATGATAGATGTAAAATGTTGAATAAATGCAGCTTATATCTTGAAACATTTTACTGTGATCCAAAATTTCAATTGTAAATAAAAATTAGGTACTTTAATTTGAAACTTCAGAACAAAATAGAAATAACCATTAAGTTTCGAGAAGGAAAATTACTTGTTTAGAATCTTATTTTTATGTTATACTTTTAAAATGATCGAACACACCCACAAAAACTCTTGAGTATATTTAGAAATATTCTGACAGTATATATCAGCGATACTCAACCTGCAGCCCGCGGCCGCATGTGGCTCACCGGGCTTTTCTGAGTGGCCCACTCATAGCCCATTGCACTAAAAAATTCACTTATTCAAGAACAATTTATTAGAAATGTAGTGGGTATTTCTATCAATGAAGAAATCAGACCCACCAGTTTTGTTGCCGATATCGTTCGGGTACGAATGGCAAGAATTTTTTGTATTTGTAACTGTAACGGTTAGTAATAACAAATAACAGTGAAGTAGCGAACTGAATTGGAGTAGTGACTATTTTATGGGTAATACTGGGTTTAAATTATAAACAAATAATACTGATTTTTCAATCTGGAATTCAGTCAAAATTCCTCTTTGCTGCCATTCTGCACTTGATAAATTAATATTGTGACCCTTTGGTGACCATATCTTTGATTGTCAGCGTGAGCTAGAGGTGTGGGATTTTCTAAATAAACAGACATTTTAAATTCTTAATATGACTTTATTAAGAATATAACTTAAACGTCTAACAATTAAGATAAATTTAAATAAGTGAGAATCTGGAATGAACGAACACACAAAAAGATAGTTAAACCGAATCGCGTAACTTAGACCACTTTCTCTAAATAATTATATTATCCACCTACTCGCACTTCTAATAATATTACAAGTCCTAATATCAAATAATCAGTCCTACCTTAATCCAAACTTAACTTCAATCTTTAAATGGAAACGTCTGGGCGCACGTGCAATGGTATGCACCTTGTAGTAATGGCTGGGTTTCTAGGTAACTTTACGATAGGCTATCAATTTACGCTTGTATCTCTTCAAACATAACTTTCCCCAAATTGCCATCTGCTTACTGAAACTTCTGTTCTTTTAAAAGCTATCTTATTTGCATTTCTTATTTGCATTTCGCTTCTTGTTTTTGGTTGGAAAAGAATTGCCATTAATCTTGGCCATCAAAGAACTCAGTGGTTATGTTAAAGAAAAGAAGCGTGAGCCCGTCACAATATTTAAAAAAAAAATAACAGACTTTGTCAAAAGAAAGAAAAATCAAATTATCATACGGCATGACAGCTTTGTTTGTATGACAGTAGAATGTAAACTAGGAGCTTGATCACACACATGGATGAAAGGGAACCGAAACTACTTTATAACTCGGTAAAAAATGCATTCCGATAAAACCGAAATTTTTTCAGGTGTTTTTGATAGAGATTAATATAGTATTAAAAGCCAAACACGAGTTTTAATATTTTGATCAGTTTTCCACATTTTAAGGGCCCAATATTGCCTTGGTATTATTTTGTTCCCCTCTTAATCCTCATATTTTGGCCCGTGTGAAATATCTGCCATATGTCAGCGGCCCGGCGAGAAAAAAGGTTGAGTACCCTTGGTATATATTATCTAATAACTGTTATCAATAATGTATAAAAATCAGCATTTTTGACGACATATTTGTTAATAAAAATATAAATTGAGAATAGTTGAATTATACTGATATATTGTGCATGTTTTTAGCTAACTTATTTTTAAAATTTAGTCATAAAATTAATAAAAAAAAGGTTACTTACGAAATTCTTTTTTATTTTTTGAATATAAATCCTGATTAAACGGTAAAGGTACAATAAAAAAAAGGAATTGATGAAATAAAATTGCTTGCAATTGTAATGCAAAATTATAACAAAAAGTCAGAACAAATGTTTAAAGTTACAACAAGAAGGATATAGGAAATATTTATGTGAACCAGTTTGTGATTAATATGAATTAAAGCGAAGGAATCATCCTATTTACTTAGTGATTTCTGAATAATCTTTTGCATTACCAAAATATTTGAGAGGATTTGAACAAATGTGCTTCAAATAAATACACTTGAATTAGACAAGAATCTTATGAATTAAAAATGTGACTTCTGTATAACATCTTTGTCCATTCTAATTACCAAAAATATCTTTCCAAAAAATACTTAAAATTTTTTTTTCATAAAATACATCCTCTAACCAATCGCACTTAAAAAAACATATTTTTTACGATTTTAAATAAATAATATCACTAAATTCTTAGAAATCAATGCATTTTTCATGCTTATCGACATTTATATTTTTTTATGTTAAGAAGACTCGGTACCCTAAAAATGACCAGAGTATAGTTTAATTCATTTTTAACTAGTCATATTCTTTGCTCTATTATCTTTCTATTGATATATCATTTGTGTATGTTGGAAAATTAGAAGTTATAAATTCAATTGAGAAATGTAAACAAGCAAATTAGACGAAAAAAAAACTTTTTGATTAAAAAAATTATTTTAAAAAGAGTAATAATAACTATGAAAAAGGAAGTTGTTATATATAAAGTAGGATATTTCACAGGCATTACAATAATGTAATTTTTTTTCTTTGGGAAATGTGTGCATGTAAACTTTTTAAATTAAGGCATTTTATATCAATAAATTCATAATTTCAGGTCTTATTCCCCACAGTTTTTTCAGAAAAATATAATATTTCAATATTATGTGTAGAAAAAAACTAAATTTTCGGTCGTGACAGAATTTTTTTTAACATTCTCCTAGAATTTCCTTGTGCAATTAATACTCTGTAAAAATTGATAATTTATAAAAATGTATAGGCTTAAATAACTTGAAAATACAATTATTTTAAACAAAAATATATAGCTAATGTCTTAAAGTGATATTTTTAGTTTATTTAAGGTACTATAATTATTTTTTTCAAAATTATAAGTTTTAAAGTGGTTTTTCTCAGTTTGTGATACATTATTGCATTCAAAATGCAGCTCCTTCTACAATTATTTAACAGTCACTTCCATTTTTCCCTGTGTGTTATATATAATGCATGTAACAAAATTAGGGATATATTTTGCTGTAAACTGAATACTTAAAAAAAAGTAAATAAAATGTAGGAGATATTGACTTTTTCCTCGAATTTTAGCATATACGTACCAACATTTTATTTATTTTTCTTCAAAACTGATTAAGTTATTGTAAAATAGATCCTTAAAGTTGTTTAAAACATCCTCTTAAAAATATCATAAAAAATTCCAAGTAAAAAAATTAATAATTACAGAAGGAGTAAAATTATAAAATGTTCCAAATTTTCTTTAAAAAAATTAAATTTTTAAAATTGTGTGAATAATATGTGCAAAATTTCATCTCGTATCATTTTCTCGAATAGAAACATTATATGAAGTGATAAAAAATAATTTTTAAATACATAAATAAAAAAAATGCTCAAAGGGTATCAAGCCCCCTTAAAAGAAGCATTCGACTTAAGTTCTCAATTGTAAGCTTTTAAGAACAACTCTAAAAATAACATTTAGCAAAGAAGCACTTAAAGGGAAAATATTTATGTGGTCTTCAGATATTAATTAACTTATTTATCATCAAGGCTTACCACTTTTCCCCCTCATACACAAATTAGTAGACAATAAATGAGAAAGTCTTACTGTACCATAATATATCCTAGATCTCATTGCTTTAATACAACATCTTCAAAAGAATTCTCAGATTGGATAAAAAGAACGAAAATATCTAAAACGTGCTTATATTATTTTTTAGTAAATGGACATAATCAATTCCTAATGCAACTCAAAGTATTAAAAATATTTTAACTAGCAAAGAAAGAATAATTTATACATTTAATTTTTGGCAGTATCGCAGATATATTTGACAGTAAATATTATTCATTTTAATTGTTTTGCAGGATTCCACACATATATCTAATGACTAAAGATTCATCAAACTAAATAATAAGTTCAGCATATTATTTTCCTTATGGTTTCTTCATTCATAATTTTGTATCTTTGCATTACTTAAATTAAAAGAAAAGAATACTTTTTAAATTCGAAAGCTGATACTTTTCTCTGAAATATTGCTTGCATTCTATGAAATTTTTCGCTTTATGGAAATTCGAAGAAACACATCTTTTTTAAGAAACTTTTTCACCATATTTCATGAACTTCGAGTAAAAATGAAATATCCTTATTTCTTTTGCAAAAAATAACAAATATTTAAATATTCAAAAAAATCAAAAACTACAAATTTTAAATCAAT
>BMAV01010413.1:22130-37685 GCA_019973955.1 Trichonephila inaurata madagascariensis
AATAATAATTCAGTTTTCAAATTAATTTTTAATTTTAATGAAAAATTGAAACTATACAGAAAAGATTTTTTTATTAAATAATTTTCTAGGATCAAATAAATCATCCTTATTTTTAAAATCATCATTGCTGGGTGAGATTGAAATTCCCTTTATTGAATAGTTTATAGTGAGATACATATGTTAAAATAATTACCTGATTCAGTCACTTCAGTTTTATTATTTTTAATTTGACTTCATATTCATATTCATCATATATATATATATATATATATATATATATTAGCTGTCCTAAGTCAGCAATGTTTATAATACTGTCACATCCATTTTATAATTTTTAATCTCGATTGCTCATGTGTCCTTCATTGTGTGATTTTCCTACTGTCTATGTGTTTTTCGAATGTGATTGATGGATGTTTATCTCTTGTTTGTAGAGAATTAGACTATATATATATATATATATATATATATATATATATACACAAAATTTTTGTAAAGCAAAAACTTATTTGAATCAGTTTCCTGTTTATTAACTTAAGAATAAAATGTATTTGACTCTTGAATACCAATTTAAAGCAGTTTTTCCCAATCTTTTCACTGTTATAAAATCCTTGGGATGATATTTGAGTTCTAGAAAACCCCAGCGTCGCTGAAGAAATAATTTTTACTAAGAATCTACTGTTTATTCTCTAATCTATTATTTATACTACTAAAATACTACACTACTGGCCATTAAAATTGCTACAACAAGAAGGTGACATGCTACAGATTTGAAATTTCAACGACAGGAAGAATGTGCTGTGATATGCGAACGATTAACTTTTAAGCGCATTCAGACAAAGCCGGTGCCCAGTAGCGACACTTACAATGTGTTAAAATGAAGAAATTGTTCAGACAATTTCTCATACACAAATTGCGTTTGAACGTTGTTGCCTGGTGAAAAGTCGTTGCGATGCTTCGTGTAAGAAGCAGAAATGCGTACCTGCACTTTTCTGACTTTGATAAAGGTCGAATTGTAGCGTGCCGGAATCACGGTTTATGGTATTGCAGTATTGCTGCTCGCGTCAGTCGAGATCCGATGACTGTTAGCAGAATATGGCTTTCGATGGGTTCAGGACGGTAATACGGAACGCTGTGCTGGATCTCAACGCCTTCCTATCACTAACAACAGAGAAGACAGGCATGTTACTCGCGTGGCCTTAATGGACCGTGCAGCCCCATCACGAGCCCTGAATTAAGAATTGGGATAGTTTGTAAGACAACAAGTGTTTGCAGGAACAGTTCGACGACGTTTGTAACAGCGTGGACTCTTAGCTCGGTGACCATAGCTGCGGTTACCTCTTACTCTGCATCACAGACAGAAATTTCTTCAACGTTGGGATCAACGACGAACCTGGGAGCATGAATGACAAGACGTCCTTTTTTTAGATGAATCCAGATTCTGTTTACAACATCAAGATGGTCACATCCGTGTTTGGCGGCATTGTGGAGAACGCACATTAGCAGCATGCATTCGTCATCGTCATAATGGCTCAGCACATGTTGTGATTGTATGGGATGCTATTGGATACACGTCTCGGTCATCACTTATTCGCATTGACGGCACTTTGAACAGTCCATGTTACATTTCTGGTGTGTTACGACCCGTAGTTCTACCCTTTATTCGAGCATTGTGAAACTCAACGTTTAAGCAGGATAATGCACCATTGCATGTTGCCGGTATAGTACGGACCTTCCTTGATACGGTAAATTTTCGGCTGTTGCTTTGGCCTACACGTTCATGAGATCTCTCGCCAATAAAAACGTCTGGTCCATGATTGCTAAATGACTGGCTAGTCACCATACGCCATTCACTACAGTTGATGAGCTGTGACATCATATTGAAACTGTGTGTCTGGGCATCTGTACCTGTACATGCCATTCAATCTATGTCCAGGCATATAAGTGCTGTTATTACTGCAAGAGTTGGTTTTTCTATGCATAAATTTCTCAGGATTTATACACCCAAATTTCTTCTAAAATTTAATATTTTGTTATTTCCAGTATAGTACATTTGTCCAATAAATATCATTTTATTATTTGAATTTCTTCCCGATTTAGCAGTTTTAATGACCAGCAGTGTATTTTTAATCTACTATTTGTACTATTGATAAGAACTACTGTTTATTAATCTAGAAATGTATCTGACTCTTGAATATCAATATATATATAATTCAGAGTTTTCCAATCTTTTCAATGTGTGATGATTCCCTTGTGATGATGTTTTATTTATAGAAAACCCCAGCGTTGATGAAGAAATACTTTGTACTAAGAATCATTGATGGAAATAAAAAAAATTGCTATCATTATTTAGTCGTTTATATCACAGCAAAAAAATGGAATTATATATAATTGAAATAATTCTAAAAAGAAAGTAGATACGCATAAATAATAAATTTCCTTAGTACACCAATTTAATATTTAATGTAAGACACGAATCTTCTTTCGAATAAAGCATATGATATCTATCCGCATTCTTAATATTTGTTAGACAAAAAAAAGCTTGTTAACACATGTATAATGTTGAAAACTGCAGAAATATATTATTGCTTTCTTATGAACTGTTGGACGGAAAAGGCCAGAATTTGTCGAAAACTAAGTCATTAAATCTTATTTTCATTGAATACCATCGGCTTTAAGAGAGACAAATATATTTTAAAATTAGTTCTGAGGATGAGCATAAGTGGGGAGAGAATGGATTACTTACCCAATTGTGTAGTTCTGTCTAGAGGGATTAAAAATATAATAATCAGTTTTCTTCATCAGCTCCTCTAAGTGAAACTTAAAATTTGTTGATATCCATCTTCCCCTTTAAATCTCATCAGCAATTCAAACATTTCAAAGTTCTCATTAACAGCACGATCTTACAACAAGTTTAATTTTCTTTTAACAAAATAATCTTGTCACTTGGAGTTAGTGTATTTTCTCCTCCTTATCTTGCAGTAATTTATTCAATTGTTTCAAGCGATGAAAAGTATCTGTTAAATAAAGTGTCTGCATTCGCATTTGATCCTTAAATATTTAGTCACTCTTTTTTGCATTTTGTAGGAAATGTACTGAAGCATTTCATCTTTTAATTTATTATACCAGATTTATCCATAATTAACCAGACCTTAAGAATTTTGAAATACAGTGATTTTCGTTCAAGGAAGTTTAGCACTTTTATATTGTCATCTCAAATATATTTGTTTTTAATTATAAAAAAAATTGATTCTTATCT
This sequence comes from Trichonephila inaurata madagascariensis, assembly GCA_019973955.1. Taxonomy (NCBI): domain Eukaryota; kingdom Metazoa; phylum Arthropoda; class Arachnida; order Araneae; family Nephilidae; genus Trichonephila; species Trichonephila inaurata. Next base: position 25,387 of record BMAV01010413.1, read on the forward strand.
GTTTCGCCGGCACAAATCTCGCCAAGCAGGCTTTATTGATGAAAACAATATACACATAAAAAATGTTCTAAATGTTAGTTCTCATTGGTTTTTCATCCATTTTTGATGTGTTATGAAAAAAGGGCGTTATTGATAAGAAAAGACCATGACTTGTTTTGAAATGTGGTGGAAAATATTAACCAACTGGAATATTCCGTTTGGTGTCAATTGTATCATCTTTGGCGACTTTATCGCTTGCGCATGCGAAATTGAAAAATACCGAAATTTTTACATCAATATTTTTCGACGAATAAAACAGTGTGCAAAAACAACATTAGATTTTTTTTTACATGAGTAATATAGTATTATATGGCGGCAACCACGAAAGCAACACCAATTGTAAAATGCCAGTAATTCTTCCAAGATAGAAAATTACTGTTCCACTTATGCATATACAATATTAAATGTAATATTCCTCTGCTCATCTCAAGGAATTCCTTATAGCAGAGGAAGTGTTACTGAATTTCTTTCGTATTATCAAATCTTAAAATCATATAATTTAAATTTTCTAGGTAAGAGTCTGTTTTTTCGTGCATTTGAACTGAAGCAATGGCTGTTTTCCAGTTTATCTCTCAAAACTTCTTCATCATCATGTAACATGTCTTCGATTCGTTGACTTATTGTATTTTGCAAAGTGGAATATTTTCAATTTTCCTCTCTGCATCTTTACTCAATATTTTATCCACTGTAATTTTACATGTGGACAATAGCAGGTTCTCACCGACTGTGTGACTTTTCCTTTTTCTGTATTACTAAGATCTGCTACCAAATAACTTGCGTTCTGAGTCTTTTCACTTACTTTGAAAGTGTTTACAAAGACCGTACTCTATTTTGAGGTTTTAACAAAATTGTAAAACAATTAAGAGTTTTTTAAATTTTGGTATGATTTTTCATGGAATATCTATTCAGTTGTGTCGAAGTCATTGCTGTATTCGGAAGTTTTTAATAGCAAATGAGACATAATGGAATAGGATATTCTGGATCACCAATCCATACAAAGCCCATTGATAAAAAAAATTTGTTTCTATTTCTTGATCGGTCTTTCTAATTTTTGTATGGTGTTTTTAATCTTTACAGTCCTTTCAGAGTTATCTGGAAATCTTTCTTCAACTACCACCACATTTTAACCATTAATATCAATAGAAAAATTAAAAAGATGAGAAATATAACTGAATAGAACACCATTAAAGTAATAAAAGAAAAAAAATTCGCACTAGCACTCTGTTTAACCAGCTACATGATCCTATACTTCTTACATCACTAATGCATGCACCGACTCACTCGCTCCCCCCTCTAAGTTACCCGAATACAGAACAGAAACAGGAAAAAATTGTTTTCCCTTATATGACGTAAGTGTATTTTTCTTTTTTACGGTGGAACCCTGATTGGGAAACGGGGTTCTACTGGATATGAGGTTGCTTAAATATCTTTTTCTGTTGAAAGATACATTATATTCGGTTGAAAAAACAATTATTGCTAAAATATTTTTTCCCTTCTGTAACTAAACAATACATAGTTTATTAAGAAATACACTGGAAATTTAACGCAATATTTATGTAAAATGATCCTAATAAGATTTTACAATTAAGTATAAATAAGATATTTGAACTGATATATTTACTTGTATTTAATATTAGAACGGATGAATTAAAAAAAATTGGTCTTAAATTTAAAAGAAATGTGCAATTATTTTTTTTAAAAGTTATAAATCCTTGATTTTAAGATAAAAATTGAAGAAAAGAGAAAAGTTAGTAGAAAATAGTTATTGAAGGAATTATCTATCCAGTCTACTAAATATAGCTCAATTATATTCTAAAAGGAGAATTCAAAATATGGAAATTCAGTTTTCTTTGTATTTATTTAAGAATCTGAAGGGTTACTTTTTCTTGTGAAACATTTTTATATATATTTCTTGTGAATTGAAGGCAATAAATTTATTAAAAGAAAGTATAAACTATATGTAAACCATAAATCATATGGATGAGTATGTAAACTCGCATTTCTACATAAAGAGTTTAAAAGGAAGCATTAGGTATATATGCACGTAAGCTACAATGCTGGCCACCGTAAATGCAACACCAAGAAAGACAAGAGATTGCACAACAAAATTTATTTTGTAGATAACATGTTGACCAAGTATCAAATGATTAAATTTATAGACTTCTGTAAGTGTGGTCCCTGCAAGAATCAGTAGCTAGAGTAGCCGCCATTGTTGGAGATCACCGCTGCCACACGCCTCGGCATTGATCCAAAGAGATTTTGGATATGTTCTTGGGGTACAACAGACCAATCAGCTTCCACACGTTGCCAAAGTTGTTCTGGTGTGGCAGCTGGGGGTGTAATCTGGGTCAATTGTTGAGCAACCATAGACCACATGTTTTCTATCGGCGAAAGATCCGAACAGCAAGCCAGCCAGGGAAGCAATTTAATCTGGTGATTGACGAAGAATTTTTGGACAATGCGTGCCACGTGTGGTCGCTCATTATCCTGTTGTAATATGGCTGTGGCCATGCCTTGAAGGTAAGGAAGGACTCCTGGCTCCAACACCTCGGGAATGTAGCGCTGGCTGTTTAAAATACCGGCAAAGCGTACTAGAGGAGTGCGAGAGTGATATCCAATACCGCCCCATACAATAATACCCAGTGCAGAACCAGTGTGGCGGTCTGCTCAGCATCCTCTCTCCAAGGTGTCTCCAGACTCGAATCCGACCATCGTGGTGTTGCAGATACGTGATTCGTCAGTAAAGACAACTTCATTCCATTCTGCCGCCCACATAATTCTTTCATCGCACCATTGGTGGCGGAGACGTCTGTGGTTCTGCATCAAGGGTAGACCAAGCAATGGACGTCTTGCCGACAGAACACTCTGCTGTAGATGGCGTCGAATGGTACGCGCAGACACTGAATGATGCGTTACAGACTTAATGTGCTGTACTATGGTTCGTGATGTGACTGAGCTATCCGTCATTGCCATGCGCACAATTTGCCTGTACTCACGTGAACTGGTGCACTGAGGTGGATGTGATCAACCACGTCTTTCCGTCGTACCCTCCTGCATCTAATGGTCACATATCCGCATTACAATAGTTTGGTTTCGTCCAACACGACTACCGATTTTCCTGAAAGATAATCCACAATCTCGGTAGGCCACTATCCTTCCTCTGTCGAACTCGGATACTTGATCAAAAGCTGATCGCTGTTTTCCACGAGGCATAACTGATCGTTTTTTGAAAAAAAACCACAAGAAAAACACAATTGCCGAACTTAAAATCGTCGAAATCTCCAAGCCTTAAATAGCGCTTTGAGGTGGCGCCACAGGCGCGCGTGATGTGTGTCTGCGCTGAAATTCTAATCATTTGCATATCTCACCTCCGCTAATGTATCTTGTAAATTTCATGTTATTTGCATGGTTTCTTCAAGGTGTTGCATTTACGGTGGCCAGCAGTGTATTTCAACAACATATTCCTCATTAGAAAATTTTAAAGTTGATTCCTACATTCCGAATTTCTATACAACAGATTAAAAAGAAATGCGACATACTTTTCGCAATGTTATTTGATTCTGAGAAGTGTTATATATTTATTAAAAACAAAATTTCGGAAAAAATAAAAGATCTCTAACAATCAAGCAGTGCTCTTAAGCTGTATTGGTTGCAGTCATATAACAATAACCATAAGGTATAATTATTAACATGTAAAATCCGCAAAGATTAAGAAACTGTTTCTTAACTTTACATAAATTTTTCTTTTTATTTATTTATTTTGCAAAAATTAAACCTGTTTCGTGCTTTGAAGAAGGGGGGGGGGGGAGCGTACATGTTTCGCCAGCGCAAGCGATAAAATCGCTAAAAATGACGTAATAGACGCCAAACGGATTATTCCCACTGGTAATCTTTTACCCCTCCTCCCCTCCCATTTTCAAAACAAATCTGGGTTTTTTCATATCCTTTTTGGCTTTTACATAATAGATCAAAAAATGGATGAAAAAATGAGGAAACATTTTTTTTCATTTTTACATGTGTTGACGAAAATAAAGCCTATTTGGCGCTGGCGAAACGGAAAAACCAAAAAATTAAATTAGTTATCTATTTTGTGTTAGAGATTTCATAAGGTTTGACATTTATCAGTGAATATGAAAGGTTATTATTAGTTGCATTTTTTTAAAGTTTATAGGCATTTGAAAGATATGAATTACGAAGTTGTCAATTTCATTATATTAGTGGGAAAAACTACAGAAACGTAATTTTTTATTTGCTTTTATTTTGTGTATTAATCTATTTTCATTTAGTATAATTGATAATTGAATAAAGATTGTAAATACATCAGATAATCTCTTATTTAAAATCTATTTCGAAATACTTGTTTTAATTATGTCTGAATCTTTCATTAAAAAAAGATGCACGATTTTTAACTTTAAGCTGAAAACCCAAATTCTGATTTCGTAAATACTGGCTTTGACTTTATGTTAAGATGGCAATTAAAATTCTTTTTGTTATGTATTTTTCAATGTTAATAAGGTTGGGACTTTATTAACGAAAGGCACATTTTTATATATGAATTCTTCAAACTAATTGGGACGTTTTTAAAATTGCTTTAAGAACTTCGATGAAACATAAACTGAATATTTTTTTACTATTTTGTTATGAGGAACAAGTAATAAAATAAAGAAATAATGAGTAATCTTAGTTTATTCTATTAATAAATTTATACGAACGAAGAAAGTGTGTATTTCCTATCACATATTTTATAAATTTTAAATTAACCATTGACATTAATTGAAATATAATGCTGGAATAAAAAACTATGCACAAATACAAAAAAGGCTATGTTAGACAAACAACTAACGAAAAAAAATAAGAAAACAAGCTATTGTTTGTGTATTAATGTTTTATCTTTCACTAATGAAAGGAAAACAAGAATCTATTGATGGTATTATTGAGGGGGAGTGAATCGAATGTATTTGATGTGAACTGTTCACAAAATATCGTTCGTAATTTTAGTTTCATGCAAATATTTTGATTACTCAAGTACCTATAATAAATAATATATGTAAATATTACTTTCACTGCATGCTGTACATCATCAATTTTTTCAGATAATATACTCTACAGCTGGGGTTGGCAACCTATGGCACACGTGCCACATGAGGCACGCAATACAATTCTCAGTGACACTTCGCACTACGCCACAAATTTGTCAGTTTATGAATAGATGGAAGTTGACAAATTTGTTATGAACCTTATTTGACAAACAGCTATAGAATTATGGATATTTACGGAATTAAGAAAAAAATCTGAAAGATAACTCTAAAGATAAATTTACTGTTATTTTATAAATTGTAAAATGTTATTTCTGGAGATTTTTTTTTTTTAATTGCTTGAAGAGAGAAAATTGCATATATTTTGCTTCATGCTTTTCTACACGTCTAAGTTTAAATTCTTTCCTCATATGAAAGACATTTCGAACCCGCAAATAAATTATTTAACAATTGAATGATTATAGAATCCTGTCAAATAGAAACAGTCTCGAAATATACCCCTGATTTTACGATATGGTAGCAGGACGGTGAACGCTCTAGGTTCGAATTAAAATGTTTGCTTATCTTTTCATTAAAAATAAATATATTTTATGTTATCTACTTCTTATTTTAAAAATTACATTTAAAAATACATAATATTTGCCCAAATTTAATTCTATTTGTTGAAGAAATAGTTATACTTTATGTTGTTTATTTTTATGTTAAGAAATATCTTTTAATGATGCATAATTAATATATAATAAACCTATAAATCTATATTATTAACCTAACTGCATGCATTATAGGTGGAATCGAATTGTTTAAAAAATGTCCTACTGTGTGGCATACTGAATTACATGGTAGAATACAATACATATAATAGGGAGTCAAACAAAAAAAAAGGCCTTATTGTTTCAATGGCTTTATTGTTTCAATGACAATCATGGTCTCGTTGCACATGATTGTCTGTTCAAGAAGAAAAACAACGGGCAGATGTTCCTTAGTATGGAATATGCCCTCCCCTTACTGCAATGGTTGCTTTGCTCCATCTCTCCATACTCAGCATCAGATTGTCCATCAGCTCTTGAGGTAAGAGTAACCATTCTTCAAACACCATCTGTTTCAGTAGTAGGGTGTTCCCCGGAGGATGTAATGGTGCCACAAGACGTCTCTCCAAAACATCCCACTAACGTTCTATACATTTAAATCAGAAGAAACGCTGGCAAATATATTAAAGTGATACATCCACTTTCCAGTAACTGCTGAACATCAGAAGACCGGTGTGGCCGTGCTTTGTCATCCAAAACGAAATCTGTTCCAATAGCACCTAGGAACAGGTGCGCATGGGGAAGAATCACCTCATTATAGTGATCTTTATTCACAGAACCTGTGATATGGCCCCCCTTTGGTTACCATATCCTTGACTGTCAGCGTGAGCTAGAGGTGTGGGATTTTTATAATAATCAGACATTTTAAATTCTTAATATGACTTTATTAAGAATATAACTTAAACGTCTAACAATTTAGATAAATTTATATAAATGAAAATCTAGAATGAACGAACACACAAAAATAGTTAAACCGAATCCTGTAACTTAGACCACTTTCTCTAAATAATTATATTATCCGCCTACTCTCACTTCTAATAATATTACAAGTCCTAATATCAAATAATTAGTCTTACCTTTCCAATTTAACTTCAATCTTTAAATGGAAACGTCTAGGCGCGTGTGCAATGGTATGCACCTTGTATTAATGGCAGGGTTTCTAGGTAACTTTACGATAGGCTGTCAATTCAAGCTTGTATCTCCTCCAAACATAACATTCAACAAATTGCCATTTTGCTTACTGAAACTTCTGTTCTTTTAAAAGCTATCTTATTTGCATTTCTTATTCGCATTTCGCTTCTTGGGTTTTGGTTGGAAAAGAGTTGCCATTAATCTTGGCCGTCAAAGAACCCAGAGGTTATGTTAAAGAAAAGACGCGTGAGCCCGTCACAAACCATTGTTGAAAACGGGAAGCTCAGTACACCTGTTCAGCATAATGCTTCCCCTGATGACAACTCCAGCAACACCGTAACGATCTCTTTCCGTGATGTTACTGGTATGAAAGAAACCATGTACCAAGAGAATCGCTTGTGGCACTGAAACAACACTCATCTATAAAGAGGACACGACTCAAATGATAGAATGTCCAGTTTTTGTGCTTCTTACTCCACTCTATATAGTGCTGCAATTGTCCAACTTTCAAAGGGATGCAGCGTTCAGGACGGCGCGACAATAGGCCACCTTTGTGGAGGTGGCTGGCCACATTAAACTGCGACACTTATCACTCTGTTGCTGTACACGGTTACTGAAAGATGGCGCTTGCTGACTGCTCTATCGGGTACTTTTCTCTCTCTCTCTCTCTCTCATCTTCAGGACTATATATCAGTCATTCATTACAGTTTTTCCTGATGCGGTCTCCACAAATCTTTCTAATAGTTTCACCTATGATTTCGAAGGCTTTCCATGTGCATGAAATGTTACTTTTGTTGATCTTGAACTCTTCAGCTACACTGGTAAAACTATAATCCTCCTTCAGCTTTCCGATCATTCTTCCACGTGTGAAGTCGTCCAGGTCATTCCTTCCAGCCATATTTCACAAAAGAATTTACTTGAACTTGCAGCGAATGTCTTTATTTGAGACTCCATTCTTCCTTTTATTGTAGTTTTGAGTTGTCTGTGCCGAGACCACGTCGCCTATGACGTTTTATTCTTGACATTTGTTTACGTATCACCTTTCTACTGATTTGCATTTTCGTTGTACTGATCGCAACAACCTCTTTTCTGTAATTTAATGGCCATCCGCTTAAAATTTACATTGTTGCTTAAGTTTAATACAACAGTGATTCAAATTAATTGAATGATTGCTTATTAATGGCGAATAAATGACAGATCTCGAAATTTTGAACCTCGGCCATGTAACAAGGACGACACCTAAACTGGCACCACCATCAAACTGTTTAGACTTCCAAGTGACACCAATGTGAGGAGTTTGAATATTGACAGATTAAATGTACATCGACCCCTCTACACGGTGGGTTTTCAGTGGCACCAGGACTTGAACAGAGACCGATTGAAAATTGGACATGACTTGTTTAAAGCACAGAAAGATTGTAAAATATATTTATTTTTATTTTTTTTAAAATCCATTTTGATTGAAAACATCTAATTTTATTTTGTAAAAGAAAAGTTACACAAAAGTTAATTAGACTATATACTCGCATGTTGCAGTACTTAAAATTATTAACTAATGTAATGTTTCTTAGAGCTTTCCGTTAAAATTTAAAAAAAAAAAAGTTAAATGCTGCAGAATTTTGATATATTTTTTTTTACAACCAGATCTCTGAAGATGATTTTAATTTGCATATCATTTGATACAAAAATCCTTAACATTTTTCCACCGAAACTTCATTTGCTATTATTAAAAAGAATAAAGTTATTTGTATTTTATTTCACATTCATGGATGAGAAACTCTCTGTCTTTTCTTTATGGTATTTGCATTTTTGTCTTTCAAACCTTTACTTTTATTTCTTGATTTCAAAATCTTTCACCATCTTTCTTTTCTTACTTCTATTTTTACAGATGCAAATTTTCTACAGCTCAAAGAACTTAAGCACACGTATATGTGATATTATTGATCAAAATTTATTCGACTGAATTTTCTTATTTGTATAAATTTTTTTACTAAATCTGTGCGTACATCTATTCTCCTTTCTAAGACGTCTGCAGATTTGTAAATAAGTTTCATCAGTCGTTCCAGTAATGTTATAAAAGAATACTTGGAAGATTTTTTTTAACATCATTTCAAGTATAATAACTTTTAGTTCTTTGAAAATATATTTAGCTGTATTATTTCTTTTAAAGAGGCAAATAATTTATTTTGACTGTTAGAATTAGTTCACTGAACATAGGAAAGAAGCAAAGAATAGAAAATTGTGTTTTTTTTTTTTTTTTAAGGAGACATGGTACGATTTACGCAAAAAATTTTAAATTAAGGATTTTAAAAATTGTTTTGGTTGCCTACTATGTGTGTATACAACGTAACGTAAAACCAATTTTGTTCTCAGAACTTCATAAAAAGCTAGCTATTTAATTTTTTTAAGGAAAAAAATTAAAATTTGTGAAGTGATTTTAAAATGCTACTCCTCGTACAAAAATATACGTACACGCATGAAATTTGATTTACAAGTACATCAAACTATGTATAACAAAAGTTGGTATGGGTTTTGTGATAACATGATTGGTATTCGTACAATACCTCTTTTTATGAATGCTTATTGAAAATTCCTTTAAAAATGTATAAATTCTGAGTTCAATTATTTTTTAAAAAATAAGTATTGCTTTGATTCATAATTGCATACCAACTTTTGTTACATGTACTATTAACAATAGATAAAAAAAATTCGAAGCATTAGGCACAATAGAAAAAAAGCTTTAGCATTTTAAATGAAGACAAACTAGTTATATTATCTTTCTGAGATAAGCAAGTTTAAAGTTTTGATTTGATATAGGGATGTGAATAAAAACGAACGTAAAAGTTATCATAATTCTGAGTATTTTAAGTTTGGAGCTTTTAAATTTTGTGAGGTTATAGAAAAGTATATAAAAATAATTTAGACTAAAAAAATTAGGTTTGATTTTTTGACCGATTTTGGTCAATTGAATCGTACTGTGTCCTCTTAATAACAACATTTTTAATAAAATAGAATTAATGGGTGGAAATATAGTTTTTTTTTATTGGAAAAGTTTATTTTAAAAAATCTATGGCCTTTACTTGGTTTTATTCCTACGTTCCTCAGCTGTGATGATCTTAACAAGAAATGGTTTCATGTCTTTTTTTTTTTCACAAAATGAAGGGTAGAATAAAACATTAAGTTCGAAATTGTCATAGAGGGGAAGTTTGGAAAGGGATGTATACTTGAACATGTCACGACGAATGAAGAGGATTACAGTAAATTTGATGAGTGCAGTAAACCTCTAATTATTTAATTTTTTTTATATGTTTAAGTATGAATTGATACTATTATAATATTTTACTGAAAAACAAAGTCCTAAAAATAACCTAATCATCTTGAAATTTTGCCTGTGAATTTCTTTAAACCAGGTATATAAATTATAAAATTTTGATGGTTGATGGTTGGTGTGAATGTTAATCTAGATCAGTGATTCTCAATGTGGTCTATATAGACCCCCAGGGGTCTATGACGACCTGCAAGGGGTCCACGTCAGCGAAAAAATAATTTAGGAGTCCATAAGGTGTAAATGGGGGTCTATGATGGTGGCTTTCATTAAACCAAATCATGATTTTAGTTTTAAAAAAAACTTAGTCACACATGGAAAACAGATTTTATCTATTAATAGATTTATTTACTAATTTTAATAAGGTTAATTTGTAGTTACAAGGTGACAGCATAAATTTTATTAAAAACAAAGACCATGTCTGCAATTTTGGCTTTAAAAAGACATACCTGTTATTTTATCACGAATTGTGGAAAATCGTAAGAAAATTTTCAATTACTTTCGTGGTTGCCAATCTCCAAAACATAATAGAAAGAGGGGATATAAGTTCTATACACTACTACCTGAGGAGATTTAGGGTTAAACCTGATTATAAATGTTGAAAAATTGTTATTGAAGCACCAGATTTATTCCTTTCTTTAAAAGCATTTGTTTGTTGCTCCTTTATTATAAGTATTAATTAAATTTTAATTTAATTAGAGCATGTTTTTCTTAAGTTTTAAACACCATACTTCACTTTAGTTAGAAATTTAAATTGTTTAAAGTGAGTAGATCTATACCATCTGTCAAAAAGAAATTTAAATTGGTAAATTTGGAAAAATTCAATATTAGGTAAGCAGGGGTCTACCCCAAACCGAAAAACATGGCAAGGGGTCTATGAGACAAAAAAGTTTGGGAATCTCTGATCTAGATGAAACCTGTCCCTTAATGCTGCTCAACTAGCATTGCATAAAACAAAGAAGGAGAAAAAAAAACACGCGTACGATTTGCATTTTTTCATTGCTGATGTTGTAGTTCCCGAAAAACATAATGAATAATGCTGCTGGAAGTTGTCGAAGACGTTATGGGCAATTAAATAATTTTGAGCGCAATCGGTGTGATACCTGAAGCTGGATGGTTATATCAAGAATAGAATGCAGTACGCTTGCTGTGAAAAGGTGCTTGAAGCATTTGTTGTTATAAGATAAATATCTGCGGAACGAGGGTTCTGAAAAACTAAGGCGGATGAATGTTAGGAAAGATCGAATAATTGTGAGACATGCCCTAACTACACTAACGACGTTGTTGTCCCACATGATACTTACAAGGGGAGGGTACGACTGAGGAAATTCATTTTGAGTCGAGACTTGGTGTAATAGTAGTACTCCTTCAGGGTGTTTAACCCTTAATGTAATTCCACCAAATGGCCAGTCAAGTCGGAGAAAATAGCGTTCGGAATTCATGCTTAGCTTTTATACAATAAATTTTCAATTTTCTTCACAGGTTCAGTGGCTCGATTGGCAAGTCGCCTGCCTTCAATGAGGATGGATCCGAGTTCGAATCACGCCAAAAGCTTTTTTTCTTTCAATTTCTTTAATTATTTTTTAAAATTAAATAAATTTATTTATGAAAGATTTATTAAATATTAAATGATATTTTACGTAATTATTTTGCCTTTTATAAAGTAAAAATAAAATTACTGTAATTATATAAATATTTATATAATGTTTAATAAATATATTTTTATATAAATAAATAATATTTATAATAAAATATATAATAAATATTAAATGATATTTTAAATAAAAATTATTTACAAATAGTTTTATACTGTGAAATACAATATACTTAAATGAAATATTATATATATAATATAAAATAATTTATAAAGTATATTATTATTATTATTATTATTAAATTAATTATTTTATAATTATATGAAATACTTAATATAAGTCCTTTTTAAATAAACTTATTTAATTAAAAAAAATATTTAAATAATTTTAATAAATGTATTTAAATAATTTTAATAGTTTTAATTAATAATAATTAAATATTTTAAATTAATATTTATTAAATATTTTAAATTAATACTTATTAAATATTTTAAATCAATACTAATTAATTTTTTAATTAATATTAATTTTAAATAATTTTAACAAATAATTAATTTTAATTAAACATGTTTTTAAATAATTTTAA
>BMAV01010413.1:46026-58534 GCA_019973955.1 Trichonephila inaurata madagascariensis
GTTAAGTGACAAGAACGTCACAAGAGCTTGAAATTCCCTTTTCCAAACTTCCACACAATGCAAACATGAGGACTTTAAGCCACGACTGACTTAACTTGCATTAGCCCCTCTGAACAGCAGGTATTCTGTGGCACAAAGAATTGAACTCACGATTCACCAGCCAAGAGTTCGTATTAGGATATTGCCACCTATTAAACTTTTGTGAGTGATCTCTATTATAGTTTAACATTTAATAATATGATGGCTAAAATTCACGATCAATTTTCATATAATATTTAGCAATTAAAGCTCAAAGAAAATTTTTCATGCATTGAATTTCAAAAGGCTTTCGTAATCATAGTCGAAATAATAACTAATCATTATGTAATAAATTTTTCTAAATACTAACCATGCTTTTCTACGCTTTTAAGACGGGATTTTTTTGCGCAAAAAGTATATATAGATTTTTTATGAAATTTTATCTTAGAATAAAAATTTGTTGAAAAAGCGGTAAAAACCTTTATTTCAAACAATAAATTAATTCATGTCTGATTAGTATTATATCGGATGGTTGTGTGTGTGTGGAACTTTCATCGAACAAATCGCTTAACGTAACTGGACTTTTCTTTTAAGACATAAATTATAAAGCTATAGACAATAACAAATAAACAAAGTAAATGATGTTACATTTCAGATTTTGCACTAAGTGTTCTTCAGCTCAGGCCTCCTTTGACCACATGTTATCTTGTTTATGGCTTACCAGGCAGGACTTGGTTCAAGATCCCCTATTGGTTTTGGACTTCTTCAGGGTGAATGGACTCATAGACCTGATCTAGCTCAGCTGATCTCGGGGATGAGAAATAACAACAACACATTTCAGATAACTTACTGAACGAATATAATGCCAAATAAAATATTCGATTTTAATCCTAAATAAAAATAATTCTCCAGATTTTTTATTTATTTCATAGTATAAAGGCACTGAAAAAGAATAAAACCGTCTTTCAAATAGCGGATAAAATGCCATATAAAATATTCATAAAAAAGGGGATATCACTATGAAAAATGTTTACTTCAAATAAGTTATTTTTAGTTTGTACTAGATGGGTTTATGCACTTCTCGTCCGTCCCAGGAGCTCGAGAATAGGGCATTGAACTGTCATAAATGTATGAAAGAGCATCTGCGATTTCTTATTGAAATATCTTTGAAGTCACTTGAAGCCTGAACTACCTATCAATTTTTTAGTCATGCTTGACCTATGGTATAGAATTGAAGAAAACTTGTGGATCAAAATTTTTAAAAGTATACTACCGAAAAGAGCTTTTTCTTCAATCGAATTCTTTAACGGCAAAAAAATTATTCTTTTGATAAAAATGTTTCTCAGAGTAAACTATCCTTTGCTTCAAAAATTAATTTGGACATGATCAAATTTAAAAAAAAATACCCGATGCATCAAATACATATGAAATAATCATACAATGCATTACACATTTATATGAAATAATCATATAATACATATACAATGTTGAAGAAAATAATAAGGCCAAGTTGCTAGGTCGTTTTCCCAGCTGCACCCTGAGATCTATACAGATTTAAACATGATGCAGAAAAAATAACAGTTTTAACTATTCCTATCAAAATAATTACTGAAAATAGCCTTTTTAAAATATTAACATTCATTATTTCACATGTGAAAAGTTGGAAAAAAGGTTTAGGTCAACTTCAATTTTAAAGTGCTTATCGTTTTGTTATAATTCACTCTGCTTATTTTTATCTTCAAGCTAGGAACTTGCTTTAGAGATCACACACATATGCCAGAAAGAAATTGCAATTTTTGTGAAAATGGGAAGATATGCAAACAATTAACTTTGTTTGAAAAAGGTAAGATCCTTAATTTCAAAGAAGGTGATTCAAATTCAAGAGAAATAGCTAAAAGATTAATCAGACCTAAGACTAAGTAACTTGTTTAAAAGCAGAGATATTTATGCAAATTTGAAGAGTGTAGGCTCATCATTAGCACTGAGTTCTCGTCAAACGAGGGCACTTTTAAATCCAATAACTCAGAAAAAGAGCTATTTTTCCCATATTGTGACTGAAAAAAATCTTCCACGTGCTGTCCGAAATGTGCGTAGTACTCTGTTTAAATATCCACAAGAAAAGCTTTAAATGAACCATTGACGAAGAGACGTGAAATGGAGTGATTTTAGTTCGTTAAGATACATGTTGCTTTTGGGAACCACAATGTTGAGTCTCGCATGAAAAAACCAATCTCACGACGAACCAGATAGGTTTAAATATTGTTATGTAGATCCGAGTTCGTGGATTTTATGCAAAACAATCACAAAGAAAATAAACAGTTCTTTAAGAGCGATGCGAATTTATTATCAAAAATTCAATCCTTTAAATACAGAATTCAGCAGCAATATTCACAGAGTAAATCCCCGAAGGTTTTCACACCTTCAACAGCAATCAAACACAATCACCAGTGTTTAAAAATACACGTAAGTAAAGATTATTCACAAGCACAGCCGAGCTAATCGCTAGTCTAAACAATCCTCACTACTCGCTGGTTTAATCCAGATTGATCGCCCTACCGGCGAGCATCTTTATTTATAGGCGCTACAGAAACTTCCAGAAATATAACCGCTCGTGTCATTGAACGTGACATTAGTGGAGAGATCCACTACTTTCTAGAAGATTCCAGAGGGTCCCGAACTTGCCAACATGGTCGCCAATGACGCTAAAATGGTCGCCAAAGTCGCCAACTTGGTCGCCAAAAATGATGCCAACTTGGCTTTACCGCCATTTCGCCAAGTTCTCATTGAATCGCCATTACAACATGAGGGGTGGCATTGCTTGTGAGTAGCACAATTTTAACATGAAATAAATATAACATAGAGTAATATAAATGCATTAAACAGTCAAATATAAATTATTTACACTATTTACACAAAATTCGAAACAATAATATTTGAAGTGTGTCATCCAGGTTTCCGTAGCTACAATATAGTTTAGGGATCTGTAATGATTTTGGATGTTTACTTGCAAATGGTATGACGCAAATTGATTATTTGAAATTAAAAAAAAACTAATTAAGAAGACTACTAAAACATCTCTGCAGAGAGGTGCCTTTGATAACATTCGGAGAGCACATATTCCAAAAGGAGAACACGTCCACACGTAATTCAAACTCTAAAAAGTTTTAGTATCAAGCTAATAGCATTCAACTTCTTGAATGACTACCAAGGTGCCCTGATCTAAAACTAATGGAAAATTTATGAGATATTTGGTGAGTGAAATTTACGGGAAGATTAAAACTTGTATCATTAAAGATGAGTTTTAAGTCGCAGTTACTATCAGTTAGAAAAAAAACATTTAAAAGGACACTTTGAAAAAATTTTTCAATTCTATGACCTCAAGAATTACTAAATAATTTATAAGAAGTACTTTTTAAATTACTAGAAGTTTTGTAATTCAAATGTCATGTCAACGTAATATCTTTTCCAGCTTTCTACATGTATAAAACACAAAGATAAACTTTCAAATAAAAATAATTAATGTGTGTTCGTATTATTTTTATAGAAATAGATATAACTGTTATTTATTACGCTGTATGTAATTTCGCATACATTTCAAACATGTATTTCAGAAGTTATTGAAGAGTTTCCCTTGGCATTATATTTTTTTCCACCACTGTAATATGTAATATTATATGATTAGAAAACTTATTTGTTCGTTTTTTACTCCACTTGCATCTTCTAATACTTAAGAATATCAACATTTAAAAGTTGTTATTTTTATCATTTTTGAAACAAATAGCAATATCAAACTTTTATGTTACTTTCTAAAATATTTTTATAAATAACATTTTGCATCTGTGTCATTTTGAATTAGAAAATAAATACAGTGCTGAAATAAACCTTTAAAAATCTTATATTAAAAAATAAATATAGTTAGTTTTCAATATTTTTTATCTCCAAATATTCATTTTAAACACGACAACAAAATTATCACATTATTCATGAATTAAGAGCTCTACAAGAATGAATCTTTCCTTCAAAAGTGCTATTAGTATATTTTTTCTGTTTAATTATTTGACTATTACAAATACTTGTACATTCAAACCTGTTTTTATGTGGTTTTTTTCTATGCGTTTTTTTTTGTGTGCGATTTGTTTTGACAGTTTTTTGTGTGTTATTTTTTATGCCGTACGTGAATTCTAATGGTCTTGGCATTAGAACATAGTTATTGTTTTCTATCGGTACATGTACACTGTAAGGCGATGTTCCCTTTTTGGCGCTATTTTTATTTGTTCTCTAAACAGTCTCCCAATACTGCACATTTAATCGGTTTCGTTAGCAGCATATGTTTATGAATTTTTTCCATGACTCTTTTGATATAACCTTAAACACGCCTACTTTATCATCAGGAATCATTCTGCTAGCACATAACATCAGTGAAGAAGGATTTGACACTTTCAATGAAAATGATCTTTCCAAAATGATTAAGGACGAAACCATCAATGATAATGACATTATCAATAACTTGATAGATTATGAAAGACACGATTCTTTGACAGCGGATAAAATATACGCAGAGGTCCAACTTTGCAGCACACTGGCAAAGCATTTTCTTAAAAGAGATAACAGTTCCGAAAGTAGTTAGGCATTCCAAAGAGAGCTTCGATCGCGTATATCTATCTATTAAGACATTTGCAAGCATCTGATCAAACTATCGTCATCGCAAAAAATTTATCACCGACTTTTAGGTAACAAAAAATAAATCAATAGTATTGCTAACTTTAAGAGACGGAAGTGATTTTGAACCAGAGTTCACACAAGAAAATTCGCGTTTCGCGCTAAGAAAATGAGAAATTCAATTTTTAAAAATGTTTCCATGTGTAGTTTTATTGTTATTTTTTTTTGTTTGATAGCCTTTCTCACTATTTCATACACCGAAATAATTTTTTCTCTCTATTGTGTTGTAAAAATTTATTCGATATAATTATTTATGAAATTTATGAATATTTTCTTTGAACGAGGTTTTTATGCAATTCCTATCTACCACTCAAAAACTAGTTTGTGACTGAATATTTTATATTAATACTCTTACATTCGAAAAGCAGTCATCTTACTTTCAAAAGAGTTATTAGTATACTCTTTTTCTGTTTAATTATTCTATCACGTATTGAAGTGCTTTCTGGACATTTCATGAAAAAAAGTGCCCATAAAATGTCTGAATATATAGCTTATAGATTTGAAACATTTTAATTGATATTTTCATCAGCACACAAATTTGCTTCTTATTAATATTTTCTCCTGTCCCTTCTTCTCTCTCTCTGAATATATATACTCATATACATACATAAATTCTTAATGAACAACTTTCACATCTATGAAGAGTAATTATGTTTTGTTACTGAGAATTCATAAGCTCTGAATAAATTATAATAAGAAATGGATCTGGACATATTTGACAAATTGTTTTTGTCATCTAATAAAACTAAATCTGTTCCTCAAAAATTGTCGTAATTACATATAAGTATCACAATATGTATTTTATTTTATATATGGAGACTATAAATAGTACAGAAGAAATACATAATTGGAACATTCCATTGAACTGAGGAAATTGGTAAAATGCTTTACTAGGAGAAAATCTGAATCGTATACTATTTCTTTTATGATCATATCAGAGAAAAAGATGGAAAGGACATTTTCGTTTCTGTAGAAGATCGTTTCTCTGTTTTCTTTCTTTGGACTCTTACTGTTAAAAGAATGAAAGAAACGCAAAAAATATAATTTATATCAATGCTTAGAAAAATAACCAATGAGACCTTGTTAAAGAATAATATCCACGACTATTTCAAAATGAATTGAATACTTATACAGTACGTAGAAACTGCAAATATCTCAGTTATATATTTTGTATGGAAATATTTTATGCTTTCTGATTTACAAGGATATTTTGAGCTGCGTATAGATGTCAGCTACCCTATTTAATAAGACGGCATGACATTGGACGGAAGGTTAAAAGTTGATGTTGTTAGACATTTTAATGTGTAGCTTTTAGCCGAGAGATACGGAATACTATTGGGTCTTATCGCTCAGTAATTTTAATAGAAAACTCTTCTCACTAAGGACAAGACTTCTTAATCAAAGACTTGAGAAAAGTCATCCCGTTGTATGTTTTCCTCTTAATCACAGTAGAGCACTGGAGTAGATAGCTCTGAGGGGGCCTTGTATTGAAATTCCTTCGGGACCTTTTTTAGATATGGAAGCCCTGTTAGTGGGACTGTAGTTAAACATGTTGGGACCCCTGTAGCTTGGGGGCCCGTATCTGTGATACGACGACGTAGAGACCGTTGGGAGAGAGAGCTTATCATACGAACTAGGCATCAAAACCCTCTTTACTCTTTACAAACGAGTCCATATTGTAAACAGTGATTTAGATCATGTTTTGAAGCGAAAAGAATAAAATGTATTTCTAATCACATAATTTGTGTTCGTATATCTGTGTAATCTCAGTAACTTGCATATATTTTACGGAAGAACTGACTGCAAGGAAATATTAGGATAGTATTCCTTCTTCTCATGTCTCAACATATGCAAGTTCTATGGAGGATATATTCATCCTAATGAACAATAAGGTATGTCATTATAGAGATAGGCATATCGATGATATCTTGAATATCAAGGTTTGGAACGAATGATTCCAGTTCGATCTCCAGATCTTATTTCGATGAATCCTTTTTGGGTACCATGGCAGATAGATTGCTACCAAACTCGTTCTTTGAGGTCATTTAATGAGATAGAATAAGGGTTGTTGCACGTATCGGAGTTGTTTCATATTCCAAAATAAAATAAATTTTTAAAATGCGGAAATTTGATATCGCCAATGAATTAGAAGGAGAGATAGAAATATTCCTTACTGAAACCGATTCACTTATTATGTTTCTAAAACATAGATTAGGTTTTTTGAACGTTGGGCATTTACGAAATTTATTATTTTCTTTATTCGTAAATCTTGCCTGATATGAAAGCTGTGTGAAATTCAATATAGAATTTTAGCACAATTGATCTCAAATATCATTTCAAGCAACACATAAAATACTGCTTGTATTTCAATTTTTGGATGCCAGCATGCGCACTAAATATATATTTATATATGATTTACTCAATGAGAATGGAAAATTTACTGAATGAGAACATATATCAAATAATCTTAAGACTTCTTTTAAATGATTAAGATACTCTGTTTATTTGATAACTCAGTATTCAGAATACATTTCGTGGCATTGATATTAATAAGTAATTTTATGCACATGAATAATTAAATAGGAAGTGAATGAATGTCTTGTAAAGATAGATTAAAAAAAAAACATTTTTTTTCATACTAATTATCACTTTTTGTATCATTTGTCAACATTTTATTTTTTTACTGTTGAGAATGACTAAAATTGAATTTTTGTGTAAAATATTCCTTATTTTGTTTATTTTATTTTATGGCAAATTTTTTAACAGTAAAAGATGTTTGAAAATATTTAAGGGAGGAATGTGTAGAAAATTATTTTTCAAAAGACATAAGATAAAAAAGACTGAATATATTACGAACATATTTTTATATAAGTATTGTTTTTGTAAAACTAAAAATTCACATGCACCCCTTCGCAATTTAATTTGTACACATCTCTTCTTTACGTATGCCAGGAAATGCAGTAAAAAATCTTAATATTTTCCATAACATAAATATGTAATCTATTTATAAGAATAATGTTTCGTTGAAATAAGTTAGCATAATATTGGTATAAAAAAAGAATTGAAAAAGCTAATTTTAAAAATACCACGTTCTCGATCACACGCACACACACACAGTTGTGTACATATGTCTCTCTTATGTATAGGAGGGGGTTACACTCTAAAAATAATGTAGACAAAACGCCGAAGGGTAATCTGTATGGTAAAGATTAAAAATATATTCGTCGAGGTGGAACTGAACCCTCAAACCCCTCCCTTGTGCACTGCCTCTGTTCTTTATATAGTCACGTATTCGAACGGCTTGTAAATGCAAGAAAAGTCAACAAACTTCATAGTAATTGTTTTTGAATAAAATCAAAATTTTATTCCTGAATTATTTAACAAACATAACAGATTTTCTTTTTACAGGAACAATTAACACTCAATATATAACCAATGCCACTAATTCAAAGTTTACACAAGAACACAGTAATTTAAATTCGTAGTTACAATATCTTCTGTTGCCAATGAAAAGAGAAGTCGAAGCCAAACTCCAACACTCTGAGCTGAGATTCATTTTTGTTGCCAAATTTATCGACGTGGTGACATTGGGTAGACTGATTGCCAAGATCAATCAACCTAGTATTTATTAATATGAACTTGAGTATACTCTTTTTGCTTGCACATAAACGTTCTGTCAATACTGGCTGAGAAGTGAAAAAGTCCCAAATTATCCATAACAAATAACTCTTGTTATTTGAATTGTAGTAGTTGAGGCTAATTTTATTTTTTTATGCATGCAGTGCTGATAAAAAATTCTTTAAGAAAAATAAACACAATATTTCATGCATTTTTTTCTATTGTTATTTATTGCCGATAAATAATACATACACACAAATCAGTAATCAAAACTAAATAGAATGTTAGATATAACGATTTTATTATTGAAGACAGTTTTAAAAACGCATATTTAGCTATGTATGTAGAACACTCTTATTTACATATTTAAAAACACGTGAATAGATAGAAGAGTTTAATCTTCATAACGAGAAAATTTTTTTAGAATAATCTATTCTAAGAGTATTTAAAATAGAAATATACCACCCCCCTATGTATAGAATCTCAACAAAATTTTACAATGCCGATTTCAATTTTCGTTTCTTTGTCTTTTCATTGAGTGACACAGATTAAGCTCTTTTCCTTGAAAGGTTCATTAATTTCACAAAACTAATGTTTGAAAATTTTTCCACTTTTCCTAATTTAGCTTTGTTATTATGCGATGCATTCTTTTTAATATGTTACAATTAATTAAAAATTACTAAAAATAGCCGAATTCCAGGAATTACTACAATTAATGGAATATTTCTGTAAACATGAAAAAAGAATCCAGAAAACATTCATGCTGGCAAAAGCTATTCTGACATCCTTCTCAATTACGCTCTCTTTTGGAATTGTTGATGGAGGAAAAGAAGATAAAATTCGAATTAAAATATTATAAGACTAATGAAAATTCAAAGGAAGAACAATTTAATAGTAGATAACTTTCATTTGATAACTTCTGCAATGTGACAAAACTAAATTCTATAAAAGGGTGGGAAATTTAAAAATTTGAGTTTTCTATTACTATTTAATCAATCATGCAGTCTAAATTTGACAATGACTGAATAATGCTCTCCTCCCATATTACTAAACTAAAAAGAGTATACATTTTTTGTATCATAAGGAAACTGTTCCTATTGTAAAAATTATTTCGTTTTAAAAAATACTACTTACTAGCAGAGATATACACTCATGGACAAAAAAATTAGCGCACCAAAAAAGAGTCGTCAAAATGACTACTTTGATATAAGTAAATAATTAGAAAATCAAAGAAAAAGGATCATTTATTTCAAAGAAAAAGACAAGAGAACGGGGGATTTAATACCCTGTTGAACCACCTCTATAGCGCGAATGCACAATGCGATACGATCGGGCATTGACACAAACAAGTTCTGTATGATGTCTTAAGACATTTTGTTCCATATTTGCAGTACCTTACCTCTAATTCGTTCAAAAGCGTGGGATGTCCAACTCGCCAACGAAAATGATCCCATATATGCTCGACTGGAGACAAATATGGAGATCGGGCAGGCCAAAGAAGGGTAGTAACAGTTCGGAGACAGTCTTGTGACACCCTTGCCGTGTGAGACCAAGCATTGTCTTGTTGAAAAGTGTCTCAAGGGAGCCGTTCAATGAGTGGCAACACATGTGGTTGCAGGATGTCATGAACATATCGCTGATCTGTCATGATGCCATAGTTCAATACTAGGGGTGACAGTGTATTGTAGGCAATGGCACCCCAAACCATCACACCAGCTGTGGGAGCTGTGTGTCACTGTAAAGCAAAGGCAGGATGGAGGCGTTCACCACGGGGTTTCCACACACGAACACGATTGTCATTACTGCTGAGATTGAATCTGGATTCGTCGCTAAAGACGACCTGGTTCCATTCTTCCGCTGCAGTCCAGTTTCCTCGTGTGCGGCACCAATCTAAACGGAGGCGTCGATGGGTGGGCGTCAAGGGCAGCGCACGTAATGGGCGCCTCGATCCCAAATGTCCTTCTTCCAGGCGCCTTCGTATGGTTCGAGAATACACATGGGCCCCTAGTGAAGGTGCTACCTGTGCCTGGATGGCAGCCGATAAAGCAGTTTGTTTTACGCGTGCATTTCTTACGATGTGGAGGTCTTCTCAACGACTGGTCTGTCGAGGGCGTCTTGAGCCTGGTTTTCGTGTAAATGACATCTCTCGGATCCACTGGTCCCAATACCTCCTCACAACACAATCAGAGTGGTCTGATTGCCAAGTTACTCGCCTAGCTGACCACCCAGCTTCCATCATGCTACCCCTAATAAACTATGGAAGCTGCTCATATTGTCTTCGAAAACGGCGTAATGGCATGTCTAGCTCAGCTGTTTTCTTTGTAAAAGAATCAGCACACTCAAACAAGCTTTGGTTACTTGTTTTATACTCCACGGAGAACGACGTTAAACGCCCTCTAGCGGCTATGTGTAATGCGCAATTATGCTGCATTTCTAATCATTTGCATATCTCCCTGACATGTACCTTCATGCCAAGTTTCGTTTCAATACCGCAATTATTTCTTGCTGCGCTTATTTTTTTGTCCATGAGTGTATTTTGAAAACTAATGGACGTTGACAGAATTGAAAGCTCTTGTTGAATAGCAGTAACTAAGCTTTAAGAACAGAAGATAAATTGTACTATTTAATATCATAATACTAAAATCTGTTTTTTACTAATTTTACTTTGAGTCAAATAATGCCAATGAATAAAATCTGAGCTAAATGTTTCAGACATTAGTTATGTAGATTACAATAGAAACCAGACAACCATTTAAAGTCTTGCTAGCAAATTGGTTAATGGCTATTAACTTAAATTAATATTTTAAAAGTATACTTGATTTCAACTACTTACTTCAGTTTTATATATTAGAGAAACTCTATTTCATATTCAGAGAAATTTTCTCTTTAGAAACTGTCATCGTTTCTTAAACTTTAAATTCAAATACTTAGAGAATGCTAATTCAGCTAATTTTAAATTTTATTAAGTGTTTTCTTAAGAAAATAATTGTTTTAACGTTGGATCGCAACATTTTAATGAATTATTATGTCATTGCTTGATTTCACTTCATATATAAATAAACATTTGAATTTTTTGAAAAAAATACAGTATAAATGTTGTTATGTATACATTTTCATGAAATGAAGTAAAGAAATTTGTGGAAGCTTAAGATATGTATAATATATCTTGAATTCCTTTTTCGGAAATAAAGTTAAAGAATTTTGTTTATAAAAATGCGTAAAAAAGTGTATTAGAGACACATGTAAGGAGATACATTTATTTCCATTTCTCTGCAAAATATTTCCAGATTATTTCATTTTCTCAAATCTTAATATATTAACCCTTTATCTACCGACGGTACTTATGTGTGAGTACCACTCCCTTTTAAATTCCATAAAATAACCATTTTTACTAATATTTTGACGATATTTAGCAGGAACAATTTCATTTCACTCCTCCATGATACATAGCAGCACTGGATGTTAGAGCAAGAAATTTTTTTCGTCCGTGTAGTTTATTGTTGTTTTTTGTTGTGTTGTAGCGTTATCACTATAGTGCAATAGAGTTATGCCTTTTTTTAGCATTTCTTTTTTGCTTAATTTATTTATTTTGCTTTTTTATTTTTTTATTTCCACGTTTTCAAAATATTTTGAGATTTTATTCTCTGAGTTTATTTTTTATTAAATGAAATATCTATAATTTATTCAAAAATTAGCATTATTTTATTTGTAATTGAGATTTAACAATAATAGGAGATTTGTTAGGTGATATTATTATATTATTATTTCCTTTTCTTAGAATGTCTGGAAAAAAGACGCTCAGTCCTTAAGATGCTTTGGATTTATTACAAAACCTACCATCTGAAAGATGTGATGCACTAATCGATGATTCTTTAGAGGAAGACGTCCCTGTAAATTATCTGCAGGAGTTTTCGTTAAGGTATCCGACTACGTTCGGAACCGTGATTTAAAAAAGCTCATAAATGGATAATTTTCATGATATTTAGTGTCACTTAGATTAGAATACATGTATGAAATTGTTTTAAAGACATTTTGACAAAAAAAAATTATTTAAATATAATACTTAGGCAAAAAATTAACTTAGAATTTTTTTTAAAAATGTTTCCCTTTTGTGAAAAATGCTTCTATTATAATAATATTTTGCCTGTATATA
>BMAV01010413.1:58544-72687 GCA_019973955.1 Trichonephila inaurata madagascariensis
ATATACAGGCAAAATATTATTATAATAGAAGCATTTTTCACAAAAGGAGAACATTTTGAAAAAATTCTATTCTAAGTTAATTTTTTGCCTAAATATTGTATTTAAATAATTTTTTTTGTCAAAATATCCTTAAAACAATTTTATACATGTATTCTAATCTAAGTGTCACTAAATATCATGAAAATTATCCATTTATGTGCCTTTTTAAAATCACGGTTCCGAACGTCGTCAGATACCTTAATTTCTTAAGATGGCGATCAAGAGACTGAACATAAGATTAAAGGTGCAATAGTTCATGTTCAGAAAATACAGTATTTTCTACCTCAGAAGGCACTGCTTTAAAAAACATTCAATCGAAACCTCACTCAAAATGCATTACGTGTATTGAATTTTTGTGTAATAATGAAAAAAAAACTGTTTATTTGAATATCATGAAATTAATTTTAAGTGTAAAACCTGCTTTTATGTGTAAAAAAAGTAAATAAATTAAAATTTTTTATAATTTTCAAAAATAAATATTTTGTGCTGTAAAATACTAGTGTTCTCTGGTTTTTTAGTATTTTTAAGAGTTAAAACTCCATTAAAAGAGCCATACGGTCTTTTAGTAATATGATAATATCTTAGACCTTTGTGTACTGACGGTACTTTAAAGTACAAATTTAATTAATTATCTCTAACGGATTAAATTTACCAAAGTTGAGTATATTTTATTTATGTATATTCCTTAATTTTCAATGTAGTGATTCAAAAAAAAAATATTGCAAGAAAAAAATTGCAATAAATCCCAATGCGGCAGATAAAGGGTTAAAATAAAATTAAAGATAAACAGAAGCGCGCGCGCACATACAAACACACTTATACGCATGCACAGGAATTTATTTTGACGCTTCGATACTCAGAAGAAAATAAGTTCAAAATCTTTCAACACTTACAATACCGTTTTGAAATATTGTTTCTATTTTTATAACTATATTTTTTCTGTATTTATAATTATTTATAGCAAGTTTTAAATATGATATTTAAACATATTTAAATTTATATTTGATAAGTGACAGTTTTCTTGCTTTCTAATTAATAAGTAAATATTTACAAGCATACACAAATTTATAAAAATCGAAGAAATTTATCAATACTACTTTACAATAATTAATATTTCAAGCAAATTATATTGTTATTCCTTTAGAAGACATGAATTTTTTATATTGAACGTTTTAGTTTTATATTTTTAAATATATACATTTTCCCTCTTATTCCCCTTACGGGGATTTTTTTATAATATTAGGGCCACACACACATATTATCATATTTGTAATAATTGAAAATCTCAAATATAGCTTAGCTGAAATTAATGTTTTGTTATCTCTCGTTACTTTCCACCATTTCTACATTAAAATGAAGAAGTTACTGATTTCTTGTGTGGGTTGTTCATCTGCAAGATTAAAAATAAAGTTCTTTTCTAAAAATTCAAAGGGCGTAATAATTATAAATGTGTTATGATGCTGATTATACACAAAAATATGAAATGAAAATAATATGAATGATGTCATAAAATTGAAATTCATAATGTTCTTATTCGCAAAGACTATAATATGATTATGTTTGTTATTCACCCATAAAAATAACCTCAATATATCCATATCTAACAAAAGGAGAGTTTTTATAGATCCTATTCAGCAACTACCATCTTCATTACCAAATCATCAAGCTAGATTTTAATTTAAGACTCGTACAAAAAGATTAAATAATAAAAAGTTACTTCGAAGAAAATATGCATATAAATTTCTTCTAAAATGAGAAACGTGATTTATATTATTATTGGATAGAGAAAAATATTTAATTTGGTATTCTTTGTTTGCATTTTAGTTTAAAAACCCAAAAAGTAAGTGTACACACGCACGTACATGCCCACAGACGCACGCAAGTACATGAACATACACGAACGTACATGTATACAGACGCACGCACGTACATGTACACACACGCACACAGGCACTTCATTAACCTTTGTCGAGTTAAATTTGATATAAATTTGAATGCTAAATAATTTATACTGCTATTTTCCTTTAATTTGAAATATTTGTCTTACCTCATAATAATTAACATCACAGTTTAATATTATAGATGCTTAAAAGGAAAGATGATGAAAAATTTGTTGTAAACTTATGAAATCATATTTTATAAATAAGTATTGTTCAATTTAACCTTTTCTTAGAAATGTATGCTGAAAAGTGCTGTATTTGTTAACAATAAACTCGTTTATAATTTTAAAGGTGATATCAATTTAATTAATTAGAAATTTGAAACAACGAAGCTCATAATATAAAGTTTTAAATTCACGGAGCTTCGTAATTCAATTTCATGTTTCTGGAATAATAAACAAAAAATTAGACATTTACTAAAAATACAGTTCATACATATGTATCAAATGCTAATAAGTGTTCCTAAATATTTTAAAAAAGTTTATTTGTGAAAAATCTGAATTAAGTTATAATTTGAAATGCTAACATATTCTTTAAAAAGATTTTGTATAAAAAATAATGAGTTTTCAAAAATATGTTTTGCAGCATATATTTTAGTTAGGTCTCTTACATTAATTCATTTGGTTCTTATTTACTGTCACGCAAATCTTTAAAAAAGGTCAATTACTAAAAGTGTTATAAAAAACTTTAATGAGTATTATAAGAAGTTTATATGAAACAATTATTTTCAGTATACTTATGCCTTTTTCATGCACTTGACGTACACAATTACTTTACATTCAATCATTAAACACAAACGTAGAAAAAAACTTAAAAAAATATGAAAACGTCAGATTGATTGTTCATTTTATTAGAAAGAATCTTAAAAAAATATTATTTTTCTCAATTAAGTTTTTTATTATTTTGTCCTTAAAAGATCGAATCAAACGTAATTTTGATTGCATGTAAATTTATTCATGAGTTTATCTTAAAAATGCTTATATCTTTATAATCACAGTCATAAGAAGTTTTTTTTTATCTTCTGTAAATAAAGAATTGATGATTTGATATTTTTATGATAGCACCATCAAAATTCTACTAAACCATTGGCATATATCTAGACTATTAGACAATGTATTATGGAGTTAGTTTCGCTAGAAGAAAAAAAATATATAGAGCTTCTTAAGAAAAAAGGATAATGAATATTCATCAAATTGTGTTGTTCATTTCATACGGAAAAAAGACAAAAATCTGCACCATATTGTATTGGATCTTAAGTAACATCTGGGGAACATGAGCTCTCACAAGGAAACAGTGATTAGTTTTCTTTGTTCCACTTAAGTGAATGCAAGTCTTATTATTTCATAGCTTTTGTTCTTCATACCAACAAATATATTCTTATCGACATGAAAACATAATAAAACAATGGTTAAGTTATCAGAAATAAGTAGAATTGGTGGTATATATAAAATATTCCCTTTCTTTGTATTGGAATAAAAAAAATCCCATTTTATAATTCCTTTTTAGAATCAGCAAATCTAATAGAATCAGCTTCAAACATGCGTTTAGAAAAGATATTTTGGATTGAGAACAGGACTAAACAAAAGTAATGACAACATTTTCAATATCGTGTTTACTAATATTTGAGTCCTTAGCTTTTATTTGAAATGCATCTCAAACTTTTATTATTTAGTATCATGAAGTAAATACAAGCTCATCAAAGAGAAAATTTATCAATGTAAAAAGAAAAATGGATCTGTATTTTAATACAACGATTCTGCGTAGCTCGTCTGTTATCAAGAAAACAATGCTTTAAAATCGATAAATCTCTGTTTTATACTTTTCAGAGTTTTGTACTAAAAACAAAATAAAATACTATTTTGCATAAATTAAATTTAAAGTTATGTAATTTCTTTTGATATTTGTTTTTCTTAATTTGAAAAGAGTAAAATGAGAATTTTAAGCAAAACTGTCAACAGACAATATAATAAAGATATTCACACATAAGGTTTTTTTTAAATCAAAATTATGTGAAATTCTCTTTTACTTCAAGTAATAATAATACAAAGCCGATTTAATTAATAAGAAAAAGTAATATACTGACAAATGTTCTGATTTTTAGTAAAAGAACATATAAAGGGCGTCAGAATATATGAAGCAAATTAACAGTATAATATATAATAGTTAAAATGTGTTAAGTTATATCAATTTTCTTTGAAAGGTAAAATTACTTTAGGTAAACCAGTCTTGTAAATATAATTTAAATTACGAAAGAGTTTTCATCCTGTAATGACTTATTTTTATTTTCAGAAAATATTAATACCTTATTTAAATTTCAATGTGAAAATGATGACAGGGAAATACAAAGATAACATGGAATCAAAGGAAAATTAATATAAAATTAGTTGAAGAGATGAGAACAAAACAGTAAATAAAGATGAATTTTAATAGTATAATATAGGTAATTTAAAAGAATATTAATATAGTTTAACTTAATGAATAGATTACTTCCTTTTTGGCTGACCTTAGAAATGAGTGATTATTCGATGATACAAATTGGACGCATTATTAGTCAAACATTTTTCACTTTTGCAGAAAAAGATTTTCCTTTTTTTTACGTATTACTAAAATTGAGTATTGCATTTCTCTTTATATGCATTAAGTAAAAAGACTACTAGTTTCTCAATAAGAAAATACAATGTAATTTTTACTCTCTTGCTTAGAGTTTATTCAGTTAGGAGTTGAGTATTTTCCAAAATATATACTTTAAAATAGAAGTTTGCTGCTTAACAAACTGCAAAATGTCTTTTGCAGTTTAGACTGTTTGGTCCAAACTTTTTGGAATGATTTATTATTTTTTTCTTCATAAATAAACGCTTAAAATATCAAACTATGTATAAAAGTAATTTGAAGTTGCTTTGTAAATAACATTAAAAAATATGATAAACTTTGTATGTGTTTAAAACAGAGAAAAAATACATTTAATCAATGTGTAATGAATTAATTATAGTTATTTGAAAAATAAATATTAATAAAATTAATATTATATTATAAATTTTTATTTTCTTCTCGATTTTTTAAAAATCAAACATGCATCTCAAATTTTTCAAAAATTTCAGTTATAATAATTTAACAAGGAATTTTAAAATTATTTTTAAAAATATTAAATAAAATCTCTAAATTAAGAAAATATTTCTGCTTAGTTTTAAATAAAAATAAATAAATAAATAAAAGAAATTTAGAAAAAAAACGAAAAATTATTTTCTTTTGTGAGATATAAATTTATTAAGATTAACAACTAGAATTAGAACGAAAGTATTAGGGGAAAATAATGATTATACAATAAAAATTAATGTTTTTTAATGCAGTTTTTAACTATTTGGTGACTTTTCTGACAAAATTCACAACTGGGATGAAACAACAAAGATAAATTATCGTAAAACATTAATATATTGTTTTGTAAGAAATAATAACACGGCGCTAATTTCTCTTTCCTTTTTGTAATTTATGTTATCTCATCTAAGAATTCCTCAATTAAAGTAAAAGCTTTTACCAATTTGTGGAGCTTTTTACTTTCTCCGAATACGAATGTATTTATAAATTATGTAATGTCTTCATCTAAAACAAAGTATATTGTTAAATAAATTTATAAAGATTACTTCAAAAATATTAGAAAAATTTTTAATCAAAAAACCTGAGTTAAACTCTTTTGAGTTTAAATTTGTTGAATGTATGTAAAAAAATTAAATTTCATTATTGTATTAAAATTTAAGATGTTATTTATAGAATTCCATTAAAAATCCAAATAACTAATAATCAAAAAATATTTTAAAGAGGGTTTTCACATTATAACACAGATATAATTATCACGTGTTATTTAATGCATTAAATTAGTAGCTATTAATTTAAATTAAAGAGCTCTATAATAGTTAAAGATGATATTTTCCAACAGTTACATCTCAATTCGAGGGGATTTATAGTATCTCTATTATTATTCTGAGTCTTAATGAACAGTTATTTAATTTCGTCTTGTCTTAAGCGTCAAAGAAGTGTAAGCGTCTTAAGCATATATTAAATTTAATTATTCTAATTAACACACGTCCTGAGTTTGTTATTATGGGTTCTACAAAATTATTGCAGAAAATATAAATGGAAGCTATTAGTTTAATGTATAAAGTGTTAATGGATATTATTATTTACAAAGACGCTCTTGTTTGTGTATAATACTATTGTATTATCAAATATTTTACACTTATTAGCATTAACGTTTGAGTGAGTGAGAGTTAGATACTACAGAGTTGCAATATAAAGATGCACGAGGGATATTGGTATTTGACTTTGTAATTCTGAACTATGATTAAGTGGCGAGGACGACACCTGACCTAGCACCCCTTCTCCTTTCATACCTCTCTAACTAGAGGACGCTTAAGTTTATATCCTTTATCTACCGACGGTACTTATAACACTCATTTTAAAATTACGTAGAATAGCCATCTTTACGAATACTCTGACTATACTTAGCAGGAATATTCTTTTAAAGCCACTCTTCCAACATATATGACAGCACGAGTTCTATAAGGAGTATTTTAGCGGGGAAGATGGATAGTTTTGTATTAAAAATTGCGTTTTCTACTGACATTTTGATCGAATTGCGAAGATTGTCACTTTTGTTCCTAAAAAGTAGTTAATGTCAAAAGTAAGTGTCGTATTTTTTTTGTATGTTAATGAAGACCTTAGAAAACGGGTTGACTATTTATTTTAAATGAACAGTGTATATAATTAATTTTACAGTTGATAACTTTATGGTACTTATAAGTGCCAACAGCATACTGGACGTTAGAGCAAGAACTTTTTTTTTAGTCGGGTGGCTTATTGTTGTTTTTTGTTGTGTTGTAGAGTCATAATTATAGTGCAATAGACTTATGCTTTTTTGGATTTTTTATTGTTTTATTTTAACGTTTTCAAAAAATTTTGAACTTTAAATCTCAGCTTGATATTTTTTGCCACACAACTAAATGAAAAATATTTTCTTATTTCAAAAATTGACAACATTTCAATTTTTTTTGTGTGTGAACAGAGATCTAACAACAATAAGAGGTTTTTAAGGTACTATAATTTTTTCCCCTCTTTTTACAATGTCTATAAAAAAGAAGCTCAGTCTTCAAGAGCCAAACCTACCATCTGAAATCAGTGGTGTACTAACAGATGATTTTTCAGAAGAAGAAGTCCCAGCAAATAATCTACCGGAATTTTCGTTAGATTCATAATATTTCGATCAAGCGACTGTACAAGACTCAAGGTGCAGTAGTTCATGTTAAGAAAGAACAACATTTTATACCTCATGATGCAGTGCTTCAAAAAAAAATTCAATTGAAACCTCAATCAAAATACACAAAGTGTAATGAATTTTTCTGTACTAATGAAAAGAAAAACTGCTTCTTTGAATTTTATCAACTCATGTTTATGTGTAAATGTTGTTTTTATGTGTAAACAAAGTAAATGAATTTTACAAATTTAATAATCTTTAAAAATAAATATTTTGTGCTGTAACATAATAGTGTTCTCTGGTTATTTAGCATTTTTAAGAGTTAAAACTGTGTTAAAAGAGCTATTTAGTCTTTTCGCATTATAAGAATATTCTAGAACTTTTGAGGACTGTAAAAAGTACCAATTTAATTAATTAGATCTAACGAATTAAATTTCACAAAGCAGAGTATTTTATTTATGTATACATCTTAAGGTATCCGACTACCCTAAAATCATGACTCAAAAATTGAAAAATTTTGTTTATGATTTTATTTTATAGTCCATCATATTAGCTTAATAAAAATACCAAGTTTTTTATTTTCCATTCACTAGAACAAAAATTACAAGTGTTTTAGTAAAAACAGATGCCTAACTTTACACAAGATGTCAAACTTTAAAATGCGTTTTACTCGAAATGTGTTCTTTGCGAAAATTTCAGACGGGGACAACGATTGCTCAAAAAGTTTTTAAAATAATTTGCTGAAAATTTTTGTGTATGTTCTGTATAACAGTAGAAGTATTTCGACCTTCAGATTTATCAATCAATGTTTTTTTTTCAAAATTTACAGTCCTTTATGTGAATATAATCACTGTATTTTTAAGCAATTTCATATAATCACTAAGATAAATTACTCTAATTTTTGTAAAAATTAAAATATTTCTTATCCTGAAGGTCATTTCAAACATGAATAATAAAGTAACACTTCAAAATTGTAAAATTGAGAATTTTCTCGTAAAGTTTTGTACAGAGTGGGCCACGTTTATGTAATTTTTTTGTACATTTTTACCAGTTTTATCCCATTTTAATAATAATAATTCTTTTTTCTGCTTTCAATTTTAGGATTTTTCCTTAAAATAAACTAAATAAATCTAAAAATCACAAAAAAATCCCCATATTTCTATTTCTTCAAAAAAAAGTTGTCGCAAGTAGTCGAATACCTTAATTTTTAATGTAGCGATTTAAAAAAATATTGCATGAAAAAAATTGCATTAAATCATAATGCGGTAGATAAAGGGTTAACATTTAGTGGCCTCCTCTACACGTTGGGTCTTCAGCGGTATTAGTCTCGATCTCATGAGTCACCAGTCATGAGTTGGTGACCTAGGCCATTAGACTGCCCTTGAAACTTGACCTACCGCGGCCACAGCATTAAAGTTTGAATGCAAATATTTTATATTCAAAAGGCTGATTTTTGGAAGCGTTTTCTATAGCATTACAAATACAAATTTTGAAATGTTTTCACTAGCTACAGTAATTCGAATTCTTTTGGATAAAAACAAAAATTCAGAATTTATATCAGAAACTTTTATTCAAATACAAGATCATTAATTATGAAAACAATTATGGTGAATATTTTCATTTAGTGAATACATAATATTAAATGCGTCATTGTAAAGTTAACAATTTTTTTGAAAAAAAATATTATGAAAACTTAATATGAAATGAGATAAGCTCTTCATAAATTCTTTTGTCAGAAGAAATTTCTTTTCCCAAAATTATTTGAAAAGAAAGGCAATTGCATTTAAAATAATTTGGAATGTTAGCTAAAATATAAGGACTATGTTCGTCAACAAATCCCTTAGGGATGTTTCCGAATTTTTAACAAAAATTATTTTGGTCAGAAATGTATGTCTGAATTATTATTTTAGTAATGAAACTTACTTAGGAAATAATGTTGCTCTTTTTTATTATAAAACTTTTTGTTAAGAAACCTTTACAAAAAAATGTAGTTGTAACGATAAAAAAATTAACCAAACATAGCTTTACAAAATAGCTAATGGAGTTTCATTGTTAAGAAAGAACACAAAAAAAAAAAAAAAAGTTCAGAAAAATTATAAATTGCTTTACTTTTTATAAGGTTAATTCTTAATGACATTATAATCTATTTTCATTTTTTTTCGTTACTATTATATTTATATAAAAGTTCTAAAAGGATAATTTTTCTCCAGTAAAAAGTATAACACGCACAACATATGCATCGCACACAAGCACAGTAAGTTACTTAAAATTCAATCGATTGCAATATGCAATAAGATTGACAAGACAAAAGATTAAATAAAAAAAGCGAGAACGAATAGATAAAATCACACCACGACTAAGTTTTTGAAAATAAAAAAATTTAGAAAAAAATCAAAATTCTAACGTACTTTATTAGTCTAAAATATTTGAACGCTAATTAACTCAAAGTAATTTTTGGGTTAATTTTTTTGAAAATTACTAATTAATTATTTTGATTAATTTTCTTAGCCTGGTTACTAATTTTGTTTTGAGCATAAGAAAAAAAAAGTATTTCAATAAAACAAGTGATATAAAACTTTTTTTTATAAAAGCCAAATTCTACTAAGGTCAATATAATGTAAAATTTTATTTTCTTTAATTAAATTTTCTTTTTGAACAAATGTTTGAAAAAGCTGTATCAACATCGTGTCATCCACAACAAGTTTAAATAAATATATTTGAACTTGAGTGATGCCATATGTTGCAGCTAGTTGTAGCTTCATCAGAAGTAACGCAGAATAAATTTAAAGTAAAAAAAAATAAATTTAATTAATGAATTAATACTTGAAAAAACTGTATTGACATCAAGTTTCATCCACTACAAGTTTAAAAAAAATGTATATATATATAGGAAGAGTGTGAACTAATGGTAGGAATTGTGTGTGTGAAAAATATATTAAAATTATATATTAATTTAGAAAGAAAGTGAATATTACCAGGTTAGAGGGCCTGCCTGAAACAGGTTCTTCAAGCAATTTTTTGATCAACCTCTATTTTAACTTTCTTGAAATGGATCATATCAATAATGAATCTCACTATTTTTATCGTTATATTAGTAATTTAATTGTGTTTGATAGAAATAGTAAGGTTTGATTAAATATTACATTTTAATACGACTACCTTAAATTTTTAAAAACTAATTTGAACTCTAATATGGATGAATTATTGGATTTGAGTTTCCATCTAATTATCAATAAAACAATTAGCAACATTTATGACAAAAAGTTTCTATTACATTCCACGTAATTTGAATTTCTGTTTGGAAAAGTAATTTTTATATATCAGTTTATAGAAGTGCTATATTGAATATTATACTTTGGAATACTAACTCACACAACTATACACACATAATAGACAAATTTCATAATATTAAGAAATTCTTCCGTTACTATTAAGTAATGGATCACGATTATTTCACAAACTTATTAAAGACATGTATACGTTATAAGTACATTAATCGTCTTGTAATTTTTGATTCCAAAATTACCACAAGACACTAGAATTGCAAAGTCAACTTAGTAGTCTTACTTTGAAGAATAAAAACATATTTCTGACAGATTACACTTTTCACACACATTCTTACACATCATGTATATTTACAAATTCCTACATTTTGAAAACCAACTAATTTATAATCTGCCAAGTTTCATCAGCACACATTTCTTTTCACATGCTGGTTTAAGTGACTTTTTCGAACCTATTTTTGATATTTAGTTAGATAACAGTGGCTACACAATCATTTCAAGAATTTTTATTTCTTTGAAAATTGTGTGTGTGTGCAGCGAGTACAGTTTTAAAATACTTTCTTTAAGAATTTAGGATATATTGCAAAACTTAAATTGATTATTTTCTCATTTATTTATTGATATGTTTTTCTTCAATGCATTCTTTTTTGTTTGGATTCTTTCGGTCTGTATTCTGGGGAAAGTTGGTAACTAGAATCTGTGTCTATTATTGCTTTTTGACACATTGGGTTTCATTCTTAATTTTTGTTTACTAGTATTTCTTCCTTTTAAACATTTATTATGTTTTATTTAATTTTGTATTTTGCTTTTATTATTTAGTCTTTCAAGTTTATAGATGTAGTTTATATTTTTCCTTCTTGTACATTACAATATACATTTTGTAATAAAACATATTTTAGAATGATAACATCATTTCAAACTTATGAAGAAATACTGATCTGAAAAAGTAAAATGAACCCTCGATAATATTCTATAAAACTAATAAAATTTTAAAACATTTGAGTAAAGTATTAGTTATTTTAAAAGTACAGATTAGCGGAATTTTCGGTTGAGGAAGCGTTACTCAAGACAAACGAGAAAAACAAATCACTCATGAGAAATACGAATTTAATTTTTATACCCGAAATAATGGAATGAGTCTCTTAAAATTTTATATCAGATGTTATAAAGATGAACATAATGAATTAATGCAATTTCCTTCTGAAGTTGATCCAGTCTTCTTCTATTCATGTTTGCATGAAAAGTTAAAATTTAAGCAACCTTTTGACTTCTGGCATTTGAAAGGCTTATTTTTAATTAGGATTTAGTTTAGTAGGAGAATTTTGTAGTTTATGTAATTGCAAATGAGATTTTAAAACTAGTATCTGAAGGAGAATAGTAAACAAAAAAAGTTCTTTAAAATAAAGGAATCGTACGTACTAGACATTATCTTTATATAATGACGCTCAAATCAGCAATCCTTTGATGTTACGGTAAATTCGAAAAATATTTGAATTTAAATTCTTTCAATAATATCAAGATTCAAAAATTTATATTCTGTGTCATTTAGATATGTCTACAGTAACATTATTTAATTAAAATAATGGAATAAATTTAGAAGCCGAAATTTTTTATATTTTTTTAAACGAATTATTCTAAGTTTTTAAGTGGATTAATGAAAGAATTAGTTAAAATTTTCTATCTTAATTCAAGCTTAGATATTATAAAGAATTTAATATCTATACGATAATTTAAAAATAAAGTATTTTCTTTTGCTTTTAATTTTTCTATACTTCGATAAATATATTTAGTGATTTGTTTGGAAGATAAAAAAATCAACATCAATTAAAAAGAAATAAAATGATTTTGTTGAAAGTTCATAGAAAAATATGCCTTTTAAATAGGTGGTGTGGGAAATAAAGAACAATATAGTTATTATTAATTTTATGCAATAAACTTTAAGGATAAAAATATTAGCTCAAACCAATGGATTGAAATAGTTCAAACTAACGGAAATATTTGAATATTTATTTTTTAATGTTAAAGTAATCGTCAATCACTTAAAATTTAAATGATGACTTGGAATTTTTATAAACAGAAATCGTTTTATGTAATATGTGTTCATCAAATTTGTCATACAATTAGTGGTAATAATCCCTTGAATTTCGTTTTGAAGTTGTCATTGCAGTTTATACCAAAGGTAATGAATATAAAGCACTGTTACTTTATGCTACGATAATAACAAAGCAATTGCAATATAAAATAAAGGTTTTATTTTTACACTTTCTCAATGCTTTAATTTCATTTTTAACAATGCTGTGGCATTTTTATATTATTTAAGTTTTATTCAACGTAACAAAAGGGAACTAATAAAACCACAGCTGAAACAAACAAAAAGAAAACCAATTTACTTATCAGTTTCATTTCTGATGACAAATTATCATTTATTGAAATAAGTACATTAAATTATTTTTTCTTTTCTCGTTTTAATGTTTCTACAAATTCGTAAACATTGTCCGCAATTTCCCCAAAGAAGATAATAACATTTTATGCTGCATGTTGAATTGTTCTTAAAACGGTACATTTATTAACTAATAAAATTTAATCGGGTGAAAAGAGAGTAGATATAATTTCATTAAGGCTCTGATTACTTTACATATTCCTATTTCATTTATAAACATGAATTCAGGTCAGTTTTTGAATTTTCTTGAATCTTTTTCTTAATTGAGACTAAAAGACAAGAGGCCTTTGATTAAAAATAAATTAATTTATTGACAGCTAAAGACTATTCAAATACAATGTTTCATTGTTGCTTTTTTTAGTATTTAATTGAAAGATGATAAAAATAACTTACATCGAGTATTTGTTTTATAGTAACTAAAGAGCTTCGAATTTTGTTTTTGTTGTTAAAGTTTAACTAACATAAATCAATGATTGTTAAACACCACTGGTTTTAGTTTCGATTACTGTCTGACTTAATTTGACTTTTCCAATTATAAATACTTCCCTTTTCAAATTTTTTTATAGATTCTTCTCTTTTTTTTCTTCTCAATTGGCATATCTTTTATTTGTTCATTGTAAATTGTATAATTCAGAACCATACATGGTTAGGTGTTAAGCAGTTTCTATGCCAGAAATATCAGTTGCTCTTTTTAGACAGAAATGTCAGTTTTTTATTAAGGGGATTCCGTACATTTCGTATTATGTTATATAGTTATTGAGCTAATTTTAGTTCTAATCACGTCTTATATTGATAAAAAAAGACTTTCAAAACTTTATTTGATTACCAGCAGGATTATCCATTCTTCGCATGGATGACTTTTTAAAAATAAAACTTATAATTTTATCCAGTTAGTTTTCTTAGAGTTTTTAATGAGGGCTTATGTTAAATCCAGTATAAGGCAATAAATTCGAAAATTTTAAATTACTTTTTAAATGATATAGCCTATCCATTATAATAATCTTCTAAATAACATTTGGAAGACTTGACTTTTTGCGAGGATTCTTTCAAAACGTAATCGTAATTCTGCTTCAGTGAGCAAACGGATTAATATAAAAATCTTTCAAAATGGAGAAAGAAATCATGCAACGAAATTATTCCAAAACTAGGCGAAGTGGTTTGCATTTTTTACTTCGTAAAAAAAAAAAAAAAAAAA
>BMAV01010413.1:81093-100872 GCA_019973955.1 Trichonephila inaurata madagascariensis
ATACATTTCGCAATAAATAATCTTATTGTCGTTTTCATTAAGATAAAAATTTTTTTGTATGTATGCCTTTTTTTCAGCTAAATAACATTTTAACCCCTTAACTGCCAATTAAACGTAACGCGATTCGTTCTCCAGTGAGTTTTTTACATAGGCGCGCGTATGCGGTGTATTATGGGGGAAATAATCGCGTAAATCAGCAAATTTTTCTCTTAAATAAGTGAATCCTACGCAAACACTCTCAAAGTCATTTTATTTTATTTCAAAGCCTTCGGAATAGTTTTACTGATAGCAGCGAAAAGAAAAGGATCACATTTTGAAAAGACGTACATATACGTCCGGCGCCATTACTGTACCGGTTGAGTCAGACATATATATACGCTTGTGGAAGTTGAATGATTAAATAATATTTATTAATTATTTAAGTTTTCTTTATTCCTTATTCCAGTGAAAAGACCAGCTCCAAGATATTGGTTGAATTACTGATATTCAAGATCATTGATTTTGTTAAAAATATCAAAGGACTAATTAATGTTTTTGATAAAATGACAAAAATTCAAGTGGTTTCAACGGTTAAAAGAATCTTCCAGACTTGCTTAAATGAATACAAAAATTTACTCTAGAATTTGTTTCGCAATTTAATTTAGAAATCATCATAATTGTGAAGAAAAGTTTCATCACTTATTTAAACTAAATCCATTAGCATTATAACTTCGCACATTAAGGATTTATTTTTAATATTAAATGGTACCTAGCTAATTAATTAAATAAAAACAAACATAAATATAACTATTTGTCTCCATATTCTTCGATTTTCGTATTCGAAGGGAAAAAAAAGATATGAGTTTGAGAGTGAGAGGAAATTATATTTGAATTCTTACACATAATAAATTTAATTCTTTGAATAAAATCGTCAATATTTTCTGCAATTGATTGCATAAAATTAAACATAATGTAAGTTACACACTAATAGGTCTACTAAATATTTTTATATTTTTGAAATGATACAATTTTGTTTTTGAATAGAAATTATTGTTATTAACTTGAAAACACTCTGCATTAAATTTCAAAAGTATTAAAAAAATAAAAAACGCTCATGAAAATTCAAATATTTACTTTTATGGAAAGTAAAATATTTTTCTTTGATTGCTAAAGAATTTTCTCAAGCGTTTATATTTAACTATATAACATTATTCGCAAGGTTGAGAGAATAATTTTATCAACTTGAATGACTTTTATGAACAGGAGTACACAATATGAAGTATCACGAAAGCATATTTGATATAAAATCAGTGAAATGGAAATTTCACTGATTTCTTTACGAAAATTTCTTTACAGAAAAGTTAAATGCAACAGAAAATAGAACAAGTAAACCTTTCAAAGAGTTACAAAAAGCATATAAATCTTTTTTAATTCCTTAGTTTTTGAAGTTTGAATTCTATTCTGACAATTTATACATTTTATAGAAATACATTAAAATTTGCAGGGAGCCAGTAATAAAAATGTTTTATCGAAACTGAAAAGTTAAAAATAAAACGAGAAGAAATGGTTAAATATTCTCCTTATTATTTCTGGTAACAGTATTTTCGAAGAAGTATTGTGAAAAGTATCAGGTTGAAATCAATGATGAATATCAATTTTCACTCTGTATTTTACAGCTGTACTAAAATTATTCTAAACACAATACATGTTTTGTAAAATAAAAACTTATTTTACAGATTAATATGAAAGAAATTTTGATGTGTTTTATTCAAATAAACGAAAGATTTCTTTTCATAAAAGTGTTAATCTTTAATAGGTAACACGCAATAAATGAGAATATAAGTTATCTCTAACTTTAATGAAAAATAGAGAAAATTATATTACCGTAAAATCTGCCATATAACGCTCACTTTTAACACAAAAAATAAGATAGAAATTTACGGGTGCGCGTTATTACGCCGGGTATAAATATGATAGCTTCAAAAATAAAAGAAAAATGTGCATAAATTCTTTTCTACTTCTACTAAGATAGAAATATGGTTTTTTAAAAAGAAATTCCACACCTTATGAGCTTAAAAGGTTGTTTTTTCAGAAATACACTACTGAACTACACTACTGAATATACTACTACTGAAACATAAATAATTTCTATAGCGAATAAGTATTTTTCAATTTCTACACACACACACACACTCTATTAGCTCACAATCTCTCTATATATTTATTTATTTATCTGGGTGGAATTTTCAATCGTTAATAAAATACATTTTAAAGCTCTCAATTGAGCTGAAATTTTATATACATGTTTATTTTGGATGACAATACAATGATATGAAAATAATTAATAAAAGTTAATTGATTAAAACTAATTATTTAAAGAATTGCAAATACACAACCACGTTAGCATCATTTTTGGTGACTTAGCGACTCTTTTGGCGACTTGTGTCAAAATTTGCAAAGGTTTTTTTCTCACGTTTTAAAGTATTCAGTTGAAATGAAATTTATATAAACGATTATTTTGGATGATAATGCGATACTTTAATGGTAATTAATAAAAATCAATGACCACTTAATGTTGTGATTCTGTCATATGTATATACATATTTATATATTAATTGTAACTATTTAATAAAAAGTAGCTAAAATAAAATTTTTCTTTGTTATCCAAGTAGGAATTGACATAAAATTTTTTTTGTATTACTTGTTATATTTATGTTGCTATTTGGAACTGAACTACAAAATATATTGCTGATCAATGGACTTAGGTTTAATAAACTTTTTCAGGGATAAAAGTAAAATGAGTAACTTCAAACATTTAATTCTAATTTATTGTTAAAACATATTCATCTATATTAGGATTAGAATTCTTGAAAATGCTAGCAAAATTATTGATTTCAGGTTTATATTAATTAAATTTGAGCGATGTTATGATTTTATGACGTTCGTAATAGAAAACATTTGTTCACAAACATATGTCGATCCAAAACTGCAACAATATCTGACAGCCAAATCGTGTAAATTTGGAAAATTGCATGTCGGCTCAAGTTTCCAAAATAAAATATAATTTAGATATCTTGAGTTGAAATAATTTCAGTTTGGTAAGGTGCTGCAGGTTAATAATTCTAATTTGGAATTCAAGGGTTGGGTGATAATTAACATATTTTAGAAAAAATGAAAAATAATTTCTGAATAGATCAGTATTTTGTATCATTTTGAAAATATTTCAACATAGCAATGAATGGATCCTTCAAAATGAATATTAAATTTTTTAATTTTATCTTGGAGCATTATTAATTTTGGTAGATAGTTGCTGTACTATTGTGAAACGTGTTAATCTTTTTTTCTTGAAAATAGAGACAAAAGATGCAGAAGTTTGTTTACAAAAAATTATGACATAATCGTCGAGATCCAAAAGCAACTTAAAAGCCTAAAAGATCAAAACACCTCAATAGATTTTGCATTTTTCGCGGACACACGGGCATTCTTGGGAATGAGCGAGCCGATTGGCTTGCAAAGCCTGCAACCAAGCGCAAAATTGACATTGACGTTAATATTCCTAAATCGTTTTACAAGAGGATCACGAAAGAAAAAACCATGAAGTCTTGGAACCAAGAATATCTCATTTCTAACAAAGAGAGCATAACAAAGAAATATTTTTTCCAACCATTAATAAAAGACTGTCATGCCATCATTTTTACACTAATTACAAAATAACCCAATTTCTCACTGGTCATGGTAATTTCAAAAGCTACTTGAACAAATTTAATTTAGCTCCGACATCGTCCTGTGATTGTAATATTGGAGGAGAGGAAAATGTAGAACATGTGCTCCTTCTGTGTTCCAAGTTTTCCAGAGAAAGAAAGATCATAAGACTGGCTTTCAAGGTACTTAATATAAATTGGCCTCCGAATTTTCACCAACTTCTCTCTACCAAAAATGCTTTCAAAAATTTCTGTGAATTGGTTGTAAATATTTGTATTTCTTCTTAACCTCAATATTTTTTATTTTATTTTTTGTTTTCCCTGAATGTGTGTTTAATACTTACTTTTGTAAGCCCCGTGTGATATTTTGTGGTGCACGTGGATTTTATAATTGTTTTCAATAAAAAAAATGACCAAGTAGAATAGGAAAAATACAATGTTTCCCCCGTAATCTTAAATATAAATTATTTAAATATACCATATTATTGGTAAGAAAAGCTCAATCTCTTAGCCAGTCCCATTCTTGAGTATCAAACACTCCTCGGAACACGCTTCCTCAAATTCCAAAATTTCACGAGTGCACGTCCTTTGGAAAGCTGGCGTACATATCAATGAATGTGAATATTCTTTACAGGATAATTTTCTAATGTTATTCTTTTAAGTGTGTTTATAAAATAAATATTGAGGGTTTTTGTCTGAGATAACCACATTTTAATAAAACTGTTATTTTTTCATTATATTTTTTTCCCCAGGTCTACGCGTGCCACTCTATCAACTCCGCCGTGCCACACTGTGAGTTGGTCACCCCTGGCTTAGACCTTTGGACTAAAAGAAAGAAAAGTATATAAGAATCAGTTAGCTTCTAATAATATACAAAATTTATTAACACATTATACTAAATAATTAATACTTAAAATACAATAACGTAGTTTCCAAAATGAAATACCATGAAAAAACAAAAATCTATATACCAACGGTAAAAAAAAATATTTAAATAAATACAAAATATTAAAAAGAAAAAAAAAGTTCTACACCAACAAGTGAAGTTCCTTACTTTGGGAATAATTATTAAAGTACTGTAAAGCATATTATAAATATAACTAAGAATATATAAAAACGTTAAAAATATTTTATTAATAAGAAAGATCTAGAATTAGTTTATTAAGAAACTAAATGAAAAAAGATAAAATAAAATAACCTGTTTAAACTTACAAGGTATCCCAGAAAAAGCACCCAAACTCTGCACAGCAAGATTCCTTTTTGGGAGCACATAAAAAGTGCCAAAAG
Organism: Trichonephila inaurata madagascariensis; assembly: GCA_019973955.1. Lineage (NCBI taxonomy): Eukaryota > Metazoa > Arthropoda > Arachnida > Araneae > Nephilidae > Trichonephila > Trichonephila inaurata. Next base: position 86,061 of record BMAV01010413.1, read on the forward strand.
AGCTGTACCGTTACGCACGATTCAACGTTTACGAGAAAAATACGAAAAACAAAGTATAACTTCACATCCAGTGCAAGGAGACAACACCGCATTGGATACATTAACAACAGTATTTGTAATTATTTAAAAACACGTTCACATAGTGTCCACTGCGCATATCGAAGCTGGCTTGAGCGCGCCGTGGAATGAATAAGTGCATTCGTCGCTGCAGCGCGGGGTTCACCAAAGTACAAGTAGCATGCAGATGAGCAATTAAGTCCGTTTATGTAATCATTAAGTCTGGATAAATCAATTCCTTGAAATTGCTCCATGGGAAAAAATCCAATGGTGTGAAATCTGGCTATCATAATGCCCATACAACCGGGCACCCACATCCGATCCAGAGGCTGGAGTATGCCATATCCACCCAATCACGTTCAGGAGCACAGAGCCTCATCATGCACCATTATGCATTATCATTCATTCATAATCATTTATCGTATTTTTCTTGTAAAAAATGGATCTTACAGGTACACCTGAGAAGACACCTATATACCTATACTGATTTGCCGAGTTTGGACGCTATTTTTGAGACACCTTGTTTATATTATGACACTTTAAAATTCATAAAGACATGCAAATTGTTCTCTGTAAGAGTATTAGTACAGATGACAGGTCTAATTACGAGATACGGTTTTTAGAAGTATTTTATTCAGGATCACAAGCATGTTACTATCTATTGTAATAAACGTAAAAAAATATGCTTCCATTTAAAAAGTATTTAACGAAAAAAATTCTTCGGACCGATCTCGCGGACACGCATATCCCTCGAACACAAAACATCTATATTATTTTGTCATCTGCAGTTGTGTATATATAACACGTCCTCATTTACGTTTAAGGTATTCGACTACGTTCGGAACCGTGATTTTAAAAAGGCGCATAAATGGATAATTTTCATGATATTTAGTGTCACTTAGATTAGAATACATGTATAAAATTGTTTTAAGGACATTTTGACAAAAAAAAAATCATTTAAATACAATATCCCGGCAAAAAAATTAACTTAGAATAACCTTTTTTCAAAATGTTCTCTTTTTGTGAAAAATGCTTCTATTAAAATAATATTTTGCCTGTATATAGCTCAGACATTTGTACAGAGGCTCAACTATGAATTTTGAAAAATTCACATTATTTCCAGAGCTACAACCATTTGAAATATAATTATCGGCGTTTTTTTCTTAAAAGTTCTCCCCTCTGTTGTCGTAAGACATGGATAAACCACTTCTAAGTTATATATTTCAAAAATTCTAGTTGAGCCTCTATACAGAGGTCTGAGTTATATACAGGCAAAATATTATTAGAATGGACGTATTTTTCACAAAAGGAGAATATTTTGAAAATCGGTCATTCTATGTTCATTTTTCGTCAAAATATTTTACTTAAACAATTTTTTATTGTAATGCTATTCTTAAAACAATTTTATATACATTTTCTAATCTATGTGACACTAAATATCATAAATAGTATCCGTTTATACGCTTTTGCAAAATCACGGTTCCGAGCGTAGTCGGATACCTTAAGGTTTTGCCAACTGCAGATGAGTAAACGTCCATGGATCGGGTTCAAATCGGATTCGAGAGTCGAATCTGAGATTACACCACGGAAATTGGAAAAATATTAACAAGTTTTTATAAACTGTCCAACACAAATGATATTTAACTTTCTGCTAATATACAGGTTTATACACTATTATAATATTAACAGTATACGAATATAATATCCGTAATACAAAAGACGTATTTATTAGAAACATTCTATTTTTCGAATATAGATTTAAAAGTGAACTCTCTCGACTCTACTCGTGGACAGAGTTGTCTTGTCCATGGTTCCAGTTCTGGTTAAGACCCATCTTGTAGAGTGGGTGATGTCTTTTAAATCTCTGAAGGCTCAAGTACTCACGTTTGCAAAAGGGAATGGGCTGCTACCTAATGTGCCGTCTTCCTCAATTGTTTAATTGATCGTGGTTCAATATTTCGAGGTCTGTCCCTAACTACCTTTGTGCAGCTTCAAAGTGCAACAATTATAAACAATCAATAAATATAAATATAAATAATTCTGGAAACTTTCTTGATGGAACAAAATAATATAAAACTTTTTATTTAAAAATACATAAAATAACATACCCCTATGTGTATTATAAAAATATATGAATAGAATAAGACTTCGACGATGCAGAAAATTCGCCAAGATATTTCACCTTGATAGTCAGAAATGCGATTCCATAGTTGAAGATTTTTTTGTTCTTTAGAAATATTCTTTTTTATTCCCTTTATCACTGAGATGTAAATTACACTTTTAGAGATAAAAATAATGCTTATACAAATATTTTGACAAAATTAAAATCAAGATATTTACTACTCAGATAAAATACACGTTTTCCCCATTGTTTAGATTATATGCATAGTATATTTTGAACAAAAAGAGCAAATTATTCCCTATATATATTCCCTATTATTCCTTTATTATATAATTTCTTTTAAAATCTTAACTAAATTTAAAATAAGGTTAATTTTTCAAAATTCCTAAGATTTTTACGTGTTTTTTTTTAATTAAGCTGTAGAGCTAAGAGTTAACTTACATTTATTTTATATAAATCCTTAAATGAATTACACATATTATATAATTCCCATTCTGAACGTTGTGTATGCTCTTTTTTAATTCTAATATTAGATAAACTTTGAGATATTTGAGGTAAATTACAGTTAGGGAATTTTTAAAAATTCATCATAAGTGATAAAAATTAAAAGAATCTAAGTGTAAATATTACTTCCGCGAAAAACTGACTTCATGTAAATGAGCTGTTTTGTGATATTGTCTGAGGTCTGTAAAATCACAGATTTCTCACCTGTGTAATAGAACACTTTAAAAATATTTCTTTCTTATATATTAGTATATTTAATTTATTTATATTATTTATATCCCACAATTCATATTTACCTAAATAAATCTAGCTATTTACTATACTACGGAACTTAGTACTCCTTGTATTTTTATTAATCCCTTAAATGATCATATTTTTTGTGCACATTTTTGTTGCATATAACTAAGTATAATAGTTAACAGAATGCGGAAATGGAAGTATTTTATTTTAATGATCAATTTTAAAGTTTTCACACTATATTTATATTTTGTGATTGTGGAACACATAAAACCTAAATGTTTGCTTTTTATAAGTACACTCCACATGCTATATGAAGAATGTTACTAAATATTAAAAGAATTTCGCTCATACTTAAAAAAATATTTTATATTCGTACCTCCTTTTCAAATGGTTGAGGATTTAGTGCGTGGATGCACTATACACACACAATTTGAAGCATGGTGTAATACTAATAGGGACAGAGATTATCTTTACATTTTCATTTCTTCTCAAGCATCAAATTGCACATTGCTTTGCCAATTTATTTTCTCTATAGAATATTTTCAAGAATCTAAATGCCTGTTTTCAATGAAAAAATTCCTGCCTTAACCACAAATAAAATCGTGGATGAGAAGTATTCCAGTACCATAGACCCAAACTGCATCTCTTAAAAACATTAGCACTAATAATCTCACTAGAAGAATCAAAAATATATGCAAATCAAAAGTAGAAAGAAGAAACTATTAGTGCCCGTACTGCGTACGGGCAAACTGGTTGCGGCTAGCCTGTATGGTGTACGATCAAACCAGTTAAGAGGTTAATAATTGGATCATATTATTACATTTATGTTTCAACTATAAGGCATTTGTAGTAAATCTTAAAAGAGGAATACGTAAGTATATATGACACGTTTCCAGTATAAAGTAAAGTATCATTCAGCTGAAGAACAAATAAAGGTGTTTGAATAAGTGGATTTAAATTATTTTTAACTTGCTTTTATTAGCTTCACCTGTATGTAACGAAAAGTTTGAACTCGATTTTTACCCTCTTTAAAAGGTCAGATTGATTCGAAATTTTGAATAATGACAATGACAATACAATAGTTTAATAATTTTGTTCCATTGTCCTGATAAAGATCATTAGGATTGACGATTTTCCATTTTCAAATTTGGCAACTAATTCTAGATCCCATTTCCAGATTCGGCGACTAAAAGGTTAAGTTACAACCCTAAAACGAAAAAGCTCATAATTAATACAAATACAACAAACAAAAAAAAAGTGTTCTTTATGTGAAAAAGGGGAGAATGCAGCAGAAATTCTTTAGTTCGATTAACAATAAAAGCGTGTTTTTTTAGTTTTTTTAAAGTATCATTTATTGTATATGATCTTTTTAAGAGGGGAAAAAATGAAAGAGTCAAATTCAAAAAAATGGAAGAATATATATTTTTTTTATTTCTTTGGATAAAGATAAATATTTTCCAAGTAGCAAAATATTTTATACGTTCTTTAATTTCTGTCAAATAAAAAAATTTGAAACATTCTTTACACATGAATAGGAATACGAAAGTGATGGATATCTGACAGAAAAACAAATTACATTGACTTAATTACAAAATATGTTTCCATTGCCTCAAAATGAACAGATTATTCAAATTTTCAAAAGTAGAAAAACTTATTTGTTTTATTTTCAGAAATGCAATTTAATATGTAAATACAGAGCAAAAAAAACTTTTATTTTAGTCTTTGGCATGCATATTTAATTTTAGGAAAAAAACTTAAAAAATTAAACCACACAGAAAACATTAATTTTATTTTATATTAAATCCCTTGATTTATATTAGAGAATAAATATTTTTCCTTTATCATTATTCAATTCTCATATATTAATTTTTTCATATGTAAAAATCTATATACTAATAACAAGTTGCTTTTAAGGAAAAATTATACAATCTAAATTATTTATGGCTATGTATTCGGACTAAACACATACTTTCTTCACAAGTAGTAGCAAATTCTGCAATCAAGCTCGAAATAGGTGAAAATAATTACATAACTATTATTTATAATTATCAATAATGCGCTTGATTATATACTAAAATATACTTAACATTTTGGTAACACATGCTGTGTATCTTTATTTTTTGAATATAATGTATTTATATTATAAACACATAAACAAAAAAAGTATTTCAAATATTTTTTAAGTATATATGCAACATATTTTTTTTTTAAATAATGAGAAATGTTGATTGTATTTTTAAGATATGAAGTAAATAAAAAATAACTATATATTGGAATAAATGGAGAAAATCTTTTAAAATTATTATATACTTTTTAACCGGAATATTACTCATAATTTATTTTTAATGTTGATACATCTTAATTTTTTAAAATTTTTAATGGCCAGGGTTACAAACTACCACTACAATACAAGTGGGTAGGAACAGAAACAAAAACAGACAAAACAAACGAAGTGGGAAAAAACAACGTGGTGAGAAAAGTCTATGCACCCAATAAGTCCCTAACTTAGTTTCTTAGTTCTCCCCTTTAGTGCTGGGCAGTGGCGAATGTGGTCAGTATCCATATCCTGCCAAATATCACAGAGAGTGCTGAAAGAGGCCTTGTGCGACATGAATTCGATGATGTTTAGGGAGACAGTCCTGTCCAGTAGCCAGACGAAACTCGGCAACTGCTTTACGTCTTAGCCACATGGGAAGATCTTCCACCAGATCTTATTGGAATTTCTTTCTGAATATTGAATTGAAGTGAGATCATTCATCTTTTCCTTAATAATACGTTTGGCACTGGTAAAAAGGACAGCTTTCCTTGTTGTCTGTTTAAGATATCCGACTACGTTCGGAACCGTGATTTTGCAAAAGCGCATAAATGGATAATTTTCATGATATTTAGTTTCACTTGTATAAAATTGTTTGAAGGACATTTTGACAAAAAAAAAAAATTATTTAAATACAATATTTTGGCAAAAAACTAACTTGGAATAATCTTTTTTCAAAATGTTCTCCTTTTGTGAAAAATGCTTCTATTATATAATAATATTTTGCCTGTATATAGCTCAGACCTCTCTACAGAGGCTCAACTAGAATTTTTGAAATATATAACTTAGAAGTGGGTTTATCCGTGTTTTACGGCAACAGAGGGGACCAATTTTAAGAAAAAAACGCCGATAATTAATTCAAATGGCTGTAACTCTGAAAATAATGCGAATTCTTCGAAAATCGTTGAGCCTCTGTATAGAGGTAGGCCTGAGCTATATACAGGCAAAATATTATTATAATAGAAGCATTTTTCAGAAAATGAGAACATTTTGAAAAAAGGTTGTTCTAAGTGAATTTTTTGCCAAAATATTGTATCTACATAATTTTTTTGTCAAAATGTTCTTAAAACAATTTTATACATGTATTTTAATCCAAATGGCACTAAATATGAAGAAAATTATCCATTTATGCGCTTTTGCAAAATCACGGTTCCGAACGTAGTCGGATACCTTAATGGAAATTCTCTTCTTTGTTAGGTGGTACACTAATTCATTACCAATTACACCGCAGTACGCAGAAATACACTGCAAGATGATTTCCTTAGAGTACTCAGACAGACTGCAGTATTTTTTTACAGTCAAGAATGGTAGAAGAGGCAGGAGTAGAATTTGAGTTCACAGCAAAAATCTCCGCTTTTGAATCACAGAAGACAACAACCCTAGTAAAGCTATTCAGATGACAATGCAACTGCGCAAGGGCTACTTTAAGGGCAGCAACCTCACCATCAAAATCAGTTGTGAATTTTCCAATTGATAAATAAAAAGAGAAAAGGTGGCAATATATCCCTGCTTTTCACTGTCAGAGTCCTTCAAAAGGTTTTTATCAGTATAGATGTGCACCCAGTCAGGTTCAGGATGCAGGGTGATAATGATATTAACATTTTGTTGATATTGTTTAGTTGTTTATACGTAGTATTTGTGTTATTATATAAAAATAAAATATAAGGATCAATCACAAAATTTTTATTAGAATAGTTTTAAAAGAAAACAAATGTTTATTAAATTGACAACACTGAAAATGCTGAAGCAAACTAAACGAAAAAGTAATTTAATATTTTTTGTTATTTAGTAAGTGAGAAAAATGTCTCAGCAAATTTCTTGCTATTTAGAAATATAAACAAAGGAACATAATTTTAGAAAGTTCCAAAAACTCTGGAAAAGTTCTGATGAAGTTAAAATAACTTTTTAGGAATATTTTGGAACAAAAAAATCACAAATAAGTGAATATATTAAAGTTGACATCTTTTGTAAAAGTTTGCAGTAAAGTGTAGCGTTGCATTTTTCATGTTAATACAGCTATATGAGAGTTCTATATTTGAACTGATATAAAAATAAAAAAAATCGAAGTAAAATACTGGGTAATATATATCATATATTTTACCTATTACTTGCAATACTTTACTCTAGTAGAATCCATATACACCAATCTAAAAATACTCCCCCTATAAAAATTTTCGGAAATGGGTTTCGTCAACTCCATCACTGTAGTTTTTATGTAGGAAAACCAGACTTTACCCAACAAATATTTGAATAGTAAATGCAAAATTTTACAGCATAAGGAATGTATTTTAAAATCTGATCCATTCGAAGTAAGTGTTTTTTTTAATAACAGTGAATTTAAAGCAGCCATATCTGCTTCGTAAATCTGCAGTTTATGTCGGCTAATATTGAAAGATTATTTTATTTTACATCAACTAAATTAAAAATAACCTTGAGGAGAATAAGATCAATATTTTATTATGCATTATTGTAGAGAAGCCTTCGAAATTTTAGAGGAAGCAATTGTTAAATTTGAGTTGAATAAAAACCCCGAGCGGTATTATTGATCTTGAAGGTTCACTTAATGATAAAAAAAACTAAATTTTAATTGCTAAAAGAATAATAATTTTCTTTGTATTATATTAATGGAAAAAGAACACTATGCATCAAATAAAGTATGGGCACTTCTTAAGGTATCCGACTACGTTCGGAACCGTGAATTTGCAAAAGTGTATAAATGGGTAATATTAATGATATTTAGTGTCACTTAGATTATAAAATGTATATAAAATAGTTTTATGAATAGTATTAGAATAAAAAATTATTTAAGTACAATATTTTGACAAAAAATGAACATAGAATGACCCATTTTCAAAATATTCTCCTTTTGTGAAAAATGCTTCTATTATAATAATATTTTACCTGTATATAGCTCAGATCTCTGTACAGAGGCTCAAATAGAATTTTTGAAATACATAACTTAGAAGTGGGTTTATCCATGTTTTACGACAACAGAGGGGAGAAATTTTAAGAAAAAAACGCCTATAATTATATTTCAATTGGTTGTAACTCTGAAAATAATGTGAACTTTTCAAAATTCATAGTTGAGACTCTGTACAGAGTTTTGAACGATATACAGGCAAAATATTATTATAATAGAAGCATTTTTCACAAAAGGAGAACATTTTGAAAAAAGATTATTCTAAGCTAATGTTTTGCCCAAATATTGTATTTAAATAATTTTTTTTATCGGATACCTTAATTTGGATTTAAATTTCTAAGTATTTGATGTATGTAGAATGTAAAACAGTGAAAAAAAATCTATATTAAAGTACAAATAAATAAAGTGTTTTAAGGGATTTGAAATATTTTACACACCAAAATAAAGGTAACTTTTGCAGAACTCAGTATAAAATTTTTTGACAGTATTAAATTTGGGACATATTTATCTACACCAGAATTTTCACCATTGTGATCCATTTCACATAAATTGTGGTTTTATTTGTGTGTAAAATTAGTGGTCTATGATAATTCTTGTAGAAATTTATTGATAATTACAGAAAACCACATATTTTCCAATTAAATGTCGCATTTCCTTTTTAAATAAACTAGGAAATCTCACTAGATATTTTTGAAGTTATAAATTGTTAATACAATTATCAAATAATATGTATGCACTAGCAGGTATATTTATTCTCGGACACGGGGGATTTGAACAATATGATAATATATGAGATAAAAGGATAAATCTTTTTAATGAAGTCAAAATTTAATTAATATATTGAATAGTTTTATATAAAAATTGCAATCGCAGTTTAAGGAAAAAATGTAGCAAATTAAACAACAAAGTAAAATACCTAAAGCGCGGAATAACTCGGTATTTCCTAGGTTCTTCAGTCTATCAATTTTAAATATCATCTAAAACAAATGTATATAAATATTACTTTTTAAACCACTGAGGGAGGCGATTTTTGTCAGAACCAGTTTTATCGCTTCTACTCAAATTTGGTAGCTAAATTTCAAAGCTGTAGTTGTAATAGTTTAAAGGCAGACTTTTTTTTAAACTTATAACATCTTTGTAAGCCCTCCAGGGTTAAAGGGATAAATTTCTGTAAAACCCGTTCCTAACGGATTTCTACTAAACAAAAGAAACATACGTGACAACTTTCAAGTTTGTAAGTCTTTTAGTTCAAAAAGAAAAGTTTTTTGTCCAGGGTGTTCCCACAGTCCTCTTAGGAAGTTGATTTGCACAAGACGTGTTATTATTTGATCTCTACTAATATTTTTCCAAGAAACATGCCTACCAAATTTCAAGGCTGTTGAACTAATATTTCTTTAGATCTCGTGATGAATGAGTATGATTCAGCTTTTATTTCTCTTAATATGTATGTAAAGGAAAAAATGATACAAATGTAGCTTTAAGAAATAATTTCTTCTAAAATTTAATGTCTTGAACAATATTTCTTTTTCATATTAAAGATTGTCCCCTCAAGTTTTTAAAGAAAGAACTTTTAGCAAATTTCTTGGAAAAAAACTATGCCAAACACTTTTGTATTTGGAAACTATGAAAAAACATGAAAACGTTGACTTTCTTTTTGAAATGTTTCCCCTTTTATTCCATTTTTTAAAGACAGATCTATTTTTTTTTCATTCTTAAGCCAACCGTGAATCTAAAGCATAATCCAATTCGACAATTGACAGGTTATCAATACTTCAACGGAAAAAGTATCAATAGAAAAAAGCTAAATGTCAGACAACATTATATTGCACAAGTTGAAGTTCATTTTTCTAAACTTTTTGACGCAATAGCCTTAAAGTATTTCTCAGATATTTATTGCAATTTTTACTCCACATGAAATGCATTCTCTACCATTCTCATATATAAATGAATATCTCAGTTTTATAAAAGGAATAATTTTCAAAAGTATAATTCAAAGCATCATTAATGAATTTAATAGTAAATTTATATATTGAAGATAATATGAATGCAATTATCTGACATTTCCTTGCGGCCGTGGTAGCCAACTAGCTACGGTCACGAATTCGTGATCAAAGTTGTTTCCTTGTTGAGTCGTGGGTTGGAATCCTGGTTATAGATTTCAGATTCTTCATGTAGAGCAGTGGGTCCCAAACCTTTTTAACCCTGGGATCCCTTTTTATAGTCAAAATTTGCCCAGTAACCACTTTTTATAGTCAAAACCTGCTCACGGACCCCTTTTTAAAGTCAAAGCATTCCCAAGGCTCCTCCAAGTGAAAAAGCTACTTAAATGCACAGTATAAAAATTACAAATTAAAAAAAAACACTTTGTGGAAGAATTATTTATTGGAATTATAACTTCTGTTTAAAATAAGATAAAAAAATGACTTGGATGAAGATGACATATTATGAGTGTATTTATGTCAGTCTCAATGTTAGTCAGATGCAGCCGCAAACCCCACAAGCACTAGTTTTGAGTCGCGTTTTTTTTGTGATGACGTTTTTTACGGCACTCAATCCCTCTTTTTTACCGAATTAGAAGACAGGAAATTAGTCAACAACTTCTGTATGATAATCTATAATGCAGGATATAAAATTGGGATCTGTTTTTGTAACCAGAATGTGTGGGGGGTTTCCTTAGTTTATAAGTCCCTCATTTGTGAATATTTCAATAAGATGCTCCTGTATTAGTATGGATTCATCTACGTTTGGGATCTGAGTTAGTCCACGCGCAAAAGGGTTCAATACCCAATCGGGAATATCCCGATTGGGATGTCGAATTGTTGTTATTTATTTAAATTTCAATAAAAATAAAAATGGATCGAAATACATTATTTAAATTTTTTATTAAACCTTGCGCGGACTCCCTTGACGTTGTTCAGGGACCCTCAAATCAATTTTAACTTTCCACGGACCCCTTGAATAATATCGGGGACCTTTGGAGACTTCTAGGGACCACTGATGTAGAGGGACTGAATCACGTTAAATCTATTGAAGTTCAATGATCTCATGTTGGCGGGGAAGTTTGAAGATCGTTTCATGACTTGACCATTCATCACCAATAGCTCTTGTGCAGGTTCAGGGTATAACTTTAATAAAAGATCTATCAATTAATCTGACACTTACTTCAACAAAAAAGTTTTTGAAATACTTATTATTCATGCATCACCATCAATAAATATATAGGATTATACGGCAGAAATTTTTCATGAATAATTTTTCTTTCATCTTAACGTTACAGCACATTTCAACGTTTAACTCAAGACATTTTAATTGTTATAATACCCTTTACAATACAAAACGTCATGCAGCAAGAAGGAGAAATATAAATAGAACACAATAACTGGTAGATGTAACTTACATTGTGACGGGGCTTTTATCGCGATTTCTATTAACTGTCCGTTTGGGGTTCTTTGGAGCCAGAATGGCAATTCTTTCTAACCAACTGAAGAAGAAAAACGTGTATATGTAAATTAGGAATCATATATATATATTGGAAGTTTAGCATTCGCGAGGTCACTGAGTAGAGTCGTTAAGTGAAGTCTCTAGGTGTGGTTGCTAAGTAGAAAGGTAGTCGCAAAGTGGTATGAGATATATTCTAGAAGAGGAATATTAATCTTGGAAATTAGCCTAACAGTGCCGGTGGGGATTACCCAAAAGGTGGGTCCGAGCCCAACGGAGTATAGCCTGTTTAAAGCCAGAACAGAAGTGATAAGGACCGTAGCTGTTTATCTAGGATATAGCGGTAAGATTGATTAGTTAAACTTTAAGTATAAAGCCTTTACTAGTGAGATAATATTTAATCTACAAAGTTCGATTCAGTGGTTAGTTGCGCCTTCGATTGGTAACACGTGTTGCGTTTTCTCGTTCTTGATCATACTCCTTAGATTATTCTTGTTGTTGTACTGTGTTTAAACTAAGATCTTAATAAACAGATTTTAGTATAAATGACTTTAGTAGTCCTTCGATCCTCCCCACAGAGACAGGTCACGTGGACAGTGTGGAACGGAGGTCCCCATCGGATGGGACCTCACAACATGTATGGATAACAAAACGCTAACAGTACCTTAGAAATTAATTGTTTTATTTAGAAAATACGTCTATAAGAGTAAATAATTAAATACATTATAACGTAGTGATTCATTACTGATCATGAGACAAGCTATTATTTATTTGGGTAATACAAACTCTACCTATTATTCCTACCGAAAAATGCACGTTTCTAATTGTGAGCTAGATCAAAGCGACCCAGAAACAATAGGTAATACAACATCATCAAAATTCAAAGATGCTCAATTGAGGAGAGTTCTGGCGATCGATCTGGGTATAGAAAAGTGTTGAAAAAAATTGAAGACAACCTTGAGAAACTGTCGTATGCAGTCCGTTATCAACCAGTTGAAGTATAAACTCATCAATAAGGCGGAAAAACACTACTAGATGTATATCTCGTTGACGTAACAATGTGTTGTTGAACTTATTCTCTTTTACATTAGTTCGACATTTGATGAAATTGCAATTTTTTCTACTCATTTATTTGTACATTATTTATTAAAAGCTTTCTTATGCAGCTGAATTTTTAAAAAGTTTTTTAAAAATTATATAGTAAAATTTGTAACTCTTCATTGTGGTTTACTAAAGACAATTTATGCTGGTTTATCGAGAATGTTCTAGATACATTAAATTAACTATCAAAATTCATCACATCGCAAGAAATTTCTATATTCTACAATTGATTAAAATTATTCATCAATGTCGTTCAGCTTATGCAATAAAGTTATTCCATACAGATTTTGTGTAATAATCCAAAGTTGTATAAAATGATATGGCACCGGCGAAATATATTTTCTTTGATATTACAGTTTTAACATTCGCTCTTACAGTGAAATGAGTTAACTAAAAAGTTAAGAAGATTTTTTAAAAAAGAAAAGAGAATGATATATATATTAATGAAAAATCATTATTTAATGGCTTTTAATCTTAGGAAAAATTATGAATTACCAAAAATTGAAAATAGTGCATTTTACCGAAGCTAAAACAATCGAAAATGAAATACTAGAATGCTTTTTCTGATAGGTCTAAACCAGTGTTTTTCAAACTTTATATACTTGCGACCCAATTTTCAATCATAATTTTCATCGCGCCCCCCTCCATCCAATAACATGTATTGAATTCAATAATAATATACTTTGACATAAAGCTATACAGAAGACTTTAATTATAAACCGTACAAATTATCAAGATAAGTATTAAATTTTGCATATAACTTGATGACATTCCCAAAGGGTCACTGGTAATTATTAAACTTGTTCTTAACGTAGCACTGTTAAATTAATTATGAAATACATTGTGCAGTACTGATACATTTATAAGTGTATATTATCAGTGTAAATCTGTATTTTATGATTCCAGAATGTATTTTGCTTTGCTTCCTTTCAGTAATTTATTAATTTTAAAAAAAATTATATCGTTTGTTTTCGACTTTTTCATATACTCGCACTTCTAGGGTTATCACGCCGCCCTAGGGGGCGCACCCCACAGTTTGAGAAATACTGGTCTAAACATAAACACTTGTTCCAAAATAATCCCAAGGTAAGATGGTTAGTCAAATGGACAACACACTGCAGAATGGCTATTCGAAGTTCAGATAAGACACAAGTCGAAATTTAAGGATTAAAAGCTTCCGGCACTCAGAAAAAATACCCCCGGGGATGACACATTCCAAACTTTTAATAACGTACTAAAGAAGCCATTCAAAAATACTTTGCTCACAGAAGTCAATGCTTACATAGAAAATAGATTGGAAAGAGAAATCAACACATAAACATTGCTAAGCCTAGATTCCAAGGGATCGTGACTTGGGTGAAGATTTCATGGAATAAAATAACAGATAAATGCTTTTGAGCAGGCTATATAGACAGGAAATATTCATTTAGAAAGATCTCTATTGCTTAACATGAAGGGTTATGGGTCTTAAAGAAAATGGAATTGCAAGAAATTCAGGCTGGAATTCACAGGATTTGGAGTTTACGACGATGTTTCAGAATAAGATAACATGACTGTTCTTGAATAAATGAAAATTCCTGTGCATCAATATATAATTAAATGAGAGTCTTGAATCTGAATAGATGTAAATTATTATGCGCATGAAATTAAGTTTCAGCAAAATATAGCATAAGATTTAACTCATAGGGAACCCGGTTTACTTATCATTTGAAATGAACTACACAAATTATTTTCAATTTATACAAATGAAATTAGCAGATATTGTCAAAATTAAGAGAAAATAGTGTGAAAGGACAACAGTATGGGAAATAAAATGTGTTAATTATGATTAAATGTGAAAGTATGAAATTATTAGAACTTAAAAATATTTTACTGTAAGGGGTCTGAGGGGTGTTAAATTTCTTTAGAGGTCTGAAAATATAAACGATTTTCAAACAGGTATAATTCTTTTAAATTTAAATTAAATAATTCGAATCTTTTACACGTTATTTATAAAGGAATGGGACTTCAGAAAAGTATAAAATGTTTAAAATATAATCATAATTTTAAAAATTATAAGCATATGAAAATAAGAAACTTTTATTTATTAAGTTTTACGTCGCGCAGGCTATTTTTT
>BMAV01010413.1:143184-187478 GCA_019973955.1 Trichonephila inaurata madagascariensis
CCCCCTAATATTCATTCATGAGCATTTCAATAGCTCTTTATTTTATGAATTATTGAACAATTTTAAATTCACAAACAGAAGTTTTCCATGTCAGAAGTAAATTAGTGATAAGAGTTCGATGAATTTTATTGTCAACATATATCGGTACCACGAAAGAGAAAAAAATGGTTTGCTCACTTGAATTCTCTTTTAGGGCATTTTCAGCTACATTGAAACATTAAAGTAAAAGTACATATCTTTTATTCATTTTACGTTTGAAAAAACAAACGAGGAAAGCAAACATTTTTGTTTTATAACAGAGCCCGCATTAAATTATTATTTAAGATAATGGAAAATCCAAAATGGGGCCATTCCAATGATGCAAAATATAACTGTAATACATTTTTCAGTTTAACATTCAAAATAAATAGAGTGAGTAAGACGGTTGTTTTTGTTGATACGCACATAGGAAAAAATAATTCCGACCGAAGAGATTTGATATATGAATAAAACAAGTATAAATGTTTACCACATAGATCTATAGCCATGTGTGTGTATTCTACACTAATAATAATCTTATATGGTTATAGTTTACCGGTAAAACAGTATGTGTTCATTATTTTAAATTCTACAAACGTTTGAAATGATGATTGGCATAATTTTCATATTAACTAAAGTATAAGATGTTTTAAATATTTTTTAAATATAACAAAAACGCATATTCATATTAGTATTTAATCTACATTTGATAATTTTACTTAATAACAGAATTCTCTGAAGTATAAAATACTTTTAAACTTTTATTTTATTACATAAATTTCAAAATCTATGATTTCTAGCAATTTTTGTCCTAGTTCATTAAAATTTGGTTACCAAATATTTATTGGTCCCAGTTTACATGAAGGAATTTATTTTTATATCTGATAAACATAATAATTTTTCTGTAAATAATTTATTGTTTTCAATAACAATATATAGCTTCTTACTCTTTTAAAGGTTAATTTATAATAGAACCAAGATTGAAAAGTTGTTATTTTGTTTCATTGTGTATGGTTTGACTTATTATCAATAGCAAATCTTATTTAACATTTCTATCACATTTCTATTTAAATTCGCATGAAAGAATGTTTAACTAGATTTGCAGAATATGTGTTCTAAATGCTATTGAAAACAATGATCAAAAGTAAAACATTACAAATGAAACTTCTGGAATAAGTTTGAACTTTATTATACTTGCATGTTTATTCGATTATTCGGGAGCACATTGCACTCGTAATTTCCTTTCATAGGGTATGTTTCTGTTTGTTTGGGGTCACTTAAATTCCTTTTTCATTTTCGGATATAAAAATAGAACTAGAAAACAATTTTATTTTTTTAAATTACTGTGCATGTATGAGATATTTAAAAAATGCTGTACATTTATAGTTATATTTAAATGTAAAATTTTATTTATAGTATTTAGAAACATTTAGAAGATAGTGAGTCTGCACACATTCCCCCACACACATGAACGCGCCCGCGATTGTTTCGCAGTAATGTAAAATGTTAAATGGGGAGGGAATAGTCACTGTTTTGTACATGCTAAAATTACATCTTATTGATAATCACGTTGATAAGATTAAAAGACAGAATTTTATGTTATTTATTGAAATGCAGGTTTTAGAAAAAAAAACCCAACCAATTAAGAAAACCTATTTCAAAACGTGATTATTAAGAATTCTTATACCGAAGGAACAATATTAGAATATAAATAATCCGAAATATAACATATGACCTCAAAATATCAAATGTATTTAACTTTTCTAGTAAAAATATTTTTAACAACAGAAAATAACAAAACATAGACCGAATAGAGTTTTCTTTAAAAACAGTATAAATATTACTTTGAAACTTATTTGCATTTAAAATTTCTTCCACACGCTCTGTTTCTTTTATAGAGACAATTGTCAATAACATTCGGTCGTTCTGTAAGGTGTCGGTTTTAAGTAATAATAGAATTCTAAATCTCCTGAAATATTCCAACTATTGTTTTGGATTTCACACAGAAAACGAGAAGCATTGAAGACGCTTATGTAGAACAGATTTATTTCCCGCTATATTTGACTGTTTTGTACAATTTATTCAACTCTTTTTCAAAACACTCATATTTTATTTACGTCAATCAATATGTTTTCCCTAAAACTTTTCGATTCATCTTCTAAAATTTTCAAAAGCTTAGATGTTATACTATATATATGGTAGTAACTCTTTTCTAAAATACATATTCTCATGCATCGCAACGAAAGAGTTACTATTGATTTCCTATGCATTTTGTTCTTCGTTGACACATTTTTCTAACATCTGCATCATAAATTACAGTTTAAACTGACAACAAGAATGTTCATAAAATACATGTAAGCTCGTTAAAAGGATATTTACTGCGTAAGAAACTCTTTACTTTTAAAATATTTAGTATTTTATTTTTAGCCTTTTGTTGTAGAACAACATATACTGTCCACTACTTTACAAGCACTTTTTTCATCAAAATGTTTTCCCTCAACATTAGCAGTATTTAAATTTCATTCAACTAAAGCATTCTTAAAAAAAGTACATTAGCGTTAAATTCGTCAAAACTCTGTTGCATATTCACGAAATAGTCTGTAATAAAAAATGATGTTTTCATGTTTGAGTTTAGCCATCAACTTTTTAACGAGAGTAAACTGAGAATCAATTTATTTTTTTTAACTTTGGCTTTTTACTTAAGGAAATGCATTATTCAAATCAACATATAATTTTCTTTTCATTGTATGCATTTTTTTGCCATCAAGGTTATTGTCGAAGTTTCTGCAACTAAAGTAAATAATGCAGGATTTATGAAGGAATATAAAATCAATATACTTTCTTTCGCGCTGCTTTAAATTGAATAAACTAAGGAAACGTTAAAATATTTAAATAAAATAGAACTTAACATGAGATTTTATGAGTTACTTTTAAAAGTGAATACCTGTTTAAAAGCTATATCAATGGAGTTTTCTACATTCCATGGAAAAACTGTGTTGTTAAAATTTGAAATATTCTTGTGAAAAGGTGGTACAAGAAGAATTTACTGGAACGAATGGAGAAATATCTACGTTAAATTTCCCAGAATAAAAGACATCTAGATGTATTCAGTAATGAAGAACGTATATTTCCAAATTGTTTAAACCTCATGTTTTGAATTGCAGGAATCAGATGGTAGAGTTGACGCTCTGAAATATAGTAACCACGTAAATCCCAAATTTTTCTTCAATACTTGTACCATGTGTTATGTCATTTGTTTTTCTGGTTGTTCAACACAATAATTCTGCATTAACGCACTTTGAAACGACACAATTGACTATTAGCGACAGATCTCGAAATTTTGAACTACGAGTTGAAGTCACATGACGATAATTCAAATAACAATGATTACACTTGATGTGCCACCCCTATTCCAAAGTTTCTACATCATGTCAACATAAGAACTTTGGAAATCGACTTCAGGTCTTATTCTTCAGGCCATTTGCATCCTTTTTTAAACAAAAAACTTTGCACTGCCTTGTAGGTTCATGTTTTGCAAGAATAGGAGGAATATGGGATGTAAAAGGTCGTTCTCCAAGAAGAGCAAGGAGAAATCCTGGAAGGAATCCTTAAGGATTCCTGGCAGGTGGTCTGCCAGGATTCCTTAGTCTAGACATCGCATCATCTTTTTTTTTTTGTGAAAACTCTTCTACAACTTGGATTCGAAATTCTAAGAATGTGACATTCCCAATAACATATTTATAGAGAAAAATGAGTTCCAGAGAACTTTTTCTATATTAAATACAAACATTCCTTTTTCAATTTCTACTATTAGCTCGCACTCTGTCTATATATTTATTTATATATTTGTATATTTATTTATTTATCTTGGTGGAATTTTCAATCTTTAATAAAATACATTTTAAAACGCTGAATTGAGCTGAAATTTTATATACAGGATCATTTTGGATGACAATACAATAATTTAATTATAATTAATAAAAATTAATTGATTAAAACTAATTATTTAAAGAATTACAAATACAGTCACGTTGGCGACTTAGCGACCCTTTTGGCGACTTGTGTCAAAACTTGAAAAGGTTTTTTTCTCACGTGTTAAAGCATTCAGTTGGACTGAAATTAAAAGGACAATACGATACTCTAATGATAATTAAAAAAACTAATTACCACTTAATGTTGTGATTCTGTCCTATGTATATACATATTTATATTAATTGTAATTATTTAATGAAAAGTAGCTAAAATAAAATTTTTCGTTGTTGATCTAAGTAGGAATTGACTCAAAAACTATTTTTTTTTATATTACTTGTTATAATATTTTTCTAGCGTTTTAGGTTAATCAAATGAAAGGATATTTTCTAATCACAGTGGTTTACACCACCCATCGTTAGATTGTAAAAAACCATCTTTGTCTTGAATCTATTTTTTTTTTTTTTTTTTGTTTTTTTTGAGGTTGATCATGGAAGTATCATGATTACCGCTCATCCAACAGTCTATTGAATTGAGCCCAAATTAACTTTTCCCGATAGAGTCGGCTTTAACAAAGAGAGGGGGGTGAAGTAGAAATAAAAAATTTCTTCCGATATGACAGTAAGATGCACTAAAAAAATTACCCCCTATAATGACACATGACATTCTGGAGCACTAGGCATGCCAGTTAAAAGGTTAAAATAATATTTTTTGAAAAGCAGTTCTTTTGTCGAAATATCCATAAATCTAAAACAATTTTTATTATCTAATACTAATTATGATGTAGTATTCCTTAAGAATAATAAATAATTACATCAATATATTTTTATAAGTGCAGTCCATTAAGCATTTTAAAAATATCCAATACCATATCGCTTACATTACCATAAATGATTAAAACATTTTTTAAATTTATCAGGAAGATAAAAAAAGGAAGGTATCTCAAAAAAAAGGAAGATAAAAAATGTATTTGTTTTTAGGAGATGCATTAAAAATAAGAGTATAGCTGTTTCACAATGTTTTATGTTACCAATCGTATCTTACACTTTTTTTTTTAACGACAAAATCTGCACGTCTCCTTAAATATCCATTAAAACGATTCGTTGCAAACATTTTACGGTTCTTTAGTTCTTTATTATGAAATGAATTGTAATTAACTAAAGCATCCATTAATTACCTTAACACAAAAACTTAACTCCCAATGAGTAGAAAAATCTAGACTTAAATAATAAAAAATGCTAAAAGACAAAAATGGCGTAATATTTTCATTGCGATAAAATTTTATATACATTATTTATTAGAATTAATACCATTAAATGTACATTTTATCGATTTGTTTCCAACTCTCTTCTAAGTCAACTTATGTGTACAAAAAAGAGGAAAAGAGAAACCCTTTATTTTTTTGTAATTAAGAAACACTTGAGAAAATTGCGCTTGTTATTCATTTTTAACGATGATGGGATGAGACTCATTTTATAATCAATCCTGCATAAAAGATGTGTGTTTTTATGTGTTTATCATAATGTATTATTCGAAATAAACCTACGTTTCTTTAAATATTGATTTATTTTTTGCGGCCAACCTTAGGATAAAATTTGTTTATTTGTTCCAAATCAGCCTTTGAGGTTGACACACTTGGTGTACAGCATACGTAATTGAATCCCCTGGAAATGATGATACTGAAATAGTTTCTGGGATTTCACATTACTTTTAAACGTAAAAATTTCAAAAAGAAAAATTACGTTTTGAAAACTTCTCATATGTTTCTCAAATATTAAAGACTATAACAACCCTTTTAGAATTTATCAAAGCTTATACTTTAATAATGAAGATGAGAATTTCTGTATAGAAATTTCAAAAGTGTAGGTTATTAAACAATACTGTTCATTAAACGCCACGAATCATTCTTTTTGTTTAACCAAAATCCACACATATATTCACTTCATTTCCTTATGATAAATTGAACATTTCACTATTTACATACCTCTTCACGCAAAAGTTTTGATCCATTAACTTGTTGTATCGCTTTTCTTTCTTTTAATATTCAAGAGAAGAATAGTCTCTTTCAATTATTATTAAAATCTTTGGCTTCATCTAAAGTGCTTGGTTTAGTTTCCCAATTGATAAATGGAATACATTTATAGCAATCCTTAGTTCGTTATTGGTCTAATGCTTTTCTCAACTTTCAATTGGAAATTGAGTAGATTTCCATAATTTAAATGCTCCTGAAGCACTCGACTCAGTCAGCTATACGTCTCGTTTCTGATACTTGCTCATGAGTAAGAATCACCCAGAAGCATTATTTATCAATTGAAGTGGATAAATAAGGAATAACTTTATCTGTATATTCATTGTAAATAACGTAAAAGTTATTCAACTTCCCAAAAGTTATGATATTATATAATAAATAAATCCATGCAAGAGAGCATTACAAGTAAATCAAAGCTCTTGATTTTTAAACTGTAAGAAGTAGCCAGCCGCATAATCGTAAAATATGTTATTGATGTATATGCTGCATAAGAGATAAAAATTTAATATATCTTATATATAATAACTAGGATATAATATAATATAATATTTTATATAACATAATATTTTATATAACATAATAATAAATATAATCAATAATATATTATAATTATAATATAATATTTTATGTAAAGACGGATTTCAGCAGCATATTTTTATAATGCAAATTTTGCATTGTATTTTAATCCGTCACTAAATACTTTACTTTAAACTGCTTATCGTAGTCAAGATTTTTGTTCTTTTTTAAATTTTAAATTTTATTATTGTTTATTTTAATTCCTTCATTTCATTTATAAAAAAAATAACTTTTTAATAATGCATTTTGTCTATGATGTTGATTTTTTTTCCTTTTAAATTTTGTGAATATGTTTAATTAATGGAAAATTATATTATATATAAAATATTGTTACATAGATCCGGTTCGAGGATTTTATACAAAACAATCACAAAGAAACTAAACACTTCTTTAAGAGAGCGATGTGAATTTATTATCAAAAATCCAATCCCTTAAATACAGGATTCAGCAGCGATATTCACAGAGTAAATCTCCGAAGGTCTTCACACCTTCAACAGCAATCAAACACAATCATACACGTAAGTAAAAGATTATTCACAAGCACAGCCGAGCTAATCGCTAATAAAAATAATGTTCACTCCTCGCTTCTTAAAATCAGACTCATCGCCGTACCGGCGAGCATCTTTATTTATAGGCATGACAGAAACTTCCAGAAATATAACCGCTCGTGTCATTGAACGTGACACTAGTGGAGAGTTCCACTACTTTCTAGAAGATTCCAGAGGGTTCCGAACTCACCAACATGGTCTCCAATGACACTAAAATGGTCGCCAAAGTCGTAAAATTGGCCGCCAACTTAGTCGCCAAAAATGATGCCAACTTTGCTCTACCGCCAAGATTTCGCCAAGTTCTATTGAATCGCCCTTATAACGTAACGGCATTGCTTGCACAATTTTAACACAATTTGAACATGAAATAAATATAAAATGGAGTAATATAAATGCATTAAACACTCAAATACAAATTATTTACACTATTTACACAAAATTCGTAACAATATGTTCATATAATGTATTATTTTCCCTGTATTTAATAGATAGAAATAAAGACACACATTTAAATAACGTTCTGCTTGAAAAATAATTCTTCCACTTACGTGGTTTATCCTCCTATATACAAAAAACATTTTTATGATAGTTACTTTGTGCATGTGATGGATTATAAATTTAATAATTTATAAATAATTTATATCCTTTTTTTATATCAATATTTCCTGGAACACTTTCGTTGTGAAATTTAAAAAAAAGAGTTGATATTGTTGAAATAATGCCATTATTCAAACTCCTATATTATTTTTTAGCTTAATAGTACTTAATTTTAATTTAAAATGTGTGTCAACTTTCTCATTTTTTTTAACTTCAAATATATTACAAAATTTTAGATAGAAGTAATAGAATATCTATTGAGAGAGAGAGAGAGATTGCAATAGTGAAATAACTAACTTTTAATTTAAGTGGCAAACTTTATATTTCTTTGTGTTTATGATTTAAGTTGTGAATTAAAATATAAATATGAACATCTAAAGCACACTCAATGGGCAATTATGTTCTTGAATATTATATTGCGCAGATGAAGAATCTACTGCCTTAAAATTACAATATTTTAGCACTTTTAATTAAATATTTTGTATGAAATGATAGTTATCAGCAATCATTATGTGTCAAACGCTTGCTTTTGATTTCATCTATAATTAAAATCCAGACATAAATTTACATCATTTCTAGATTCATGAGTTTTTACGATTCTAACTTTATCGCCTAAAATCAACACAACTAAAAGAATTAGAGTTCTAAAAATTATTCAAGGACTTTCAGAAATTCAATGAAATTACTAAAATAAACCGTTGATTCTATACAATTTTTTCTGCATCCGAATGCTGCCATTCTTATTTACACTGGTGGCAGAACAAATCTTCAATCCCACTCTGACATTGGAATTTTAGTTGAAATCGCCTCATATCATACGTATGGATTCCTTCAGATAGTCGAGGCTGTATGCTTCTTTTTCTACTAGAGCTTTGTGAATGATAAAACAAGTCTCATAATTCCAAAGAATTTGATTCAAATTTACAATAGACTTTCGCACCGAGGAATATCTCGGTAAAAGAAATGACCAGCATTTTTGCAAAGAATAGCATTTATGATCTACTTTCTCGAAATAATAATAAAGCATTGTCGTTCCTCGAATTTCACACTATTCGAAGAAATAGTAGAATTGGTTCAATCTGATATCGGTTCAATCATGATATCATGGGAAATGTTAAGAGCAGCTCGCCCTTATTCTAGGGAGTAAAGGTAGACCGAGATAGCAATACCCAGCTTCTTCAGGTGCTAAAAAAACCTTATTTTTTATTGTGGACGTAATACATGTTATGGTCCATAAGTATCAGATGGATAAGGATTCCCCATTTTGCACCCTGAATTACTGGAGCTGTCCTGTGAAGACTTATTTTTATATCCACTTCTGGTCTATGACTTTTATGTTGGCGAGAAGATCTGTGGAAATTGTTTATCGGAGGTTTAACATGAAAATAAGTAACAACGAAAACGATCTTTACTATGTTACTGTTTTAAATCAAAAAGCGAATATTTTTTTGAAATTCTTACTGGTCTAAATTTTACGCCCTATGACCAATATTAGCTAAATCATTCAATTTTTTTTTACTTTTTCTAAATGCATGTTATCATGTAAGAGTCAAACAAAACCTTTAATTGGTGACTGTTGAAATTGAATTTTTTGTTGTTGTGCACTCTTTTGATGGGAACGGAACTTGAAACTTGACCATAAAACAAAATTAGAAGGTCCGGCTGCAGCAGAGATTCTGTTACTACGAAGTGTGACGATAATAATCAATTGACTAATCGATTTGTTGGAATTTTTATCTTCACAATAACACAAGGGAAAATGAATAGTTCCCGCCAGCTGTGTCGGAGCTGATGTTGGAATGAATGGTATATTGTGCAAAGAAAATAGAGAAAATAAGATGGAAAAATTAATTTGTATTAGAAATGCACTAAAAAAACTAAATAAGAACCTTATACTAAGACTTCAAAACTACCAAAAAAGTTTGAGTGGTTGCGTAACTAGAAAAGTCAGTCTTAAATTATGTTATTACTTTTATTTTTTTCTTGAATTTCAACGAATTAAAATAGTTTACTGTACACAGTTCTTTGTATTGTTACATCTTATTCACAAAAAAACTTTGAAACTACAATCTCGCAGTCAATATATTGTTATTAATTTTGTTAAATAGTGTAAATAATTTGTATTTGAGTGTTTAATGTATTTATATTACTCTATGTTATATTTATTTCATGTCAAAATTGTGCTACTCACAAGCAATGTAGCCCCTTACGTTATAATGACGATTCAATGAGAACTTGGCAAAATCCTGGCGGTAGAGCCAAGTTGGCATCATCTTTGGCGACCATGTTGACCAGTTCAGAACCCTCTGGAACCTTCTAGAAAGTAGTGGATCTCTCCACTAGTGTCACGTTCAATGACACGAGCGGTTATATTTCTAGAAGTTTCTGTCGCGCTTATAAATAAAGATGCTCGCTGGTACGGCGATCAGTCTGATTTTATCCAGCAAATAGTAAGGATTGTTTTGACTAGTGATTAGCTCAACTGTGCTTGTGAATAAGCTGTTACATACGTGTACTTTTAAACACTGGCAATTGTGTTTGAGGGCTTTTGAAGGTGTGAAGACCTTTGGAGATTTACTCTGTGAATATTGCTGCTGAATCCTGTATTTAAATGATTGGACTTTTGATAATAAATTCGCATCGCTCTTAAAAAAACTGTTTATTTTCTTTGTGATTGTTTCTACGTAAAATCTTAGAACCCGGATCTACGTAACAATATTTTTTAAATAATATTTAAATTTCATGCGACTTGACTCTTATCATATTTTACTTAAATGGATTTTTCTCTTTCTTCTTTGCTTATTTATCGCTAACATGTGAAATTTAATTTTACTCCGGAGAGGATGTCTAGACACCTTTTTGTTACAGACAAAATTTGCAAACTAACAGATGTCGTTTTTTAAAAAAGAAAATGTCAACTATTTTAGGAGAAATATCGCAATATGTACGAATTCAACATGCATAAAGACATAATTCGTTACATTTATTACATCTGACTTCAGCATTGCAACTAAATTTTGTTGTATATAGTTAAATTATATTACTTGTATATAATTTTTTTCTATATATATATATTTCGCATTCATGTATAAAATAAAATTCGAATCTTCAAAGCTATTAAGGAGATTTTATTAATCATCAGTTAGATTGAACTATAAATTCTTTGATGTATGCATCTCAAATTATAAATAGATATTCTTAAGCAAATACTCATATATGACTGAATAAGAGTTGACGAAGTAATTTGGCTAAAGCTTTGTGCTGAATCTTTCCAAATGATTGCAAAATATGATTTTTCACCCAGGTATTCGATTACTTTTTTCCAAAAATGTAACAAAAAAAATTTAGATAGTTTTTTCTGGAAAAATTTCCTTTATTTAACAAAAATGTAAACTTTGTCCATTATTTTTATTAAAAATTTAAGTAAAATACTTCATATTATTACGAAACATCCTTCTAACTAATAGATATTTTATCATTCTTCAAATACGATGAAAAATGTTAAAGTTTATGAAAACGAAATCTAAAACTGAAGTTATGAATCTGAAATTTTAATCAAGAAAGTTGTTGGATAAAAATAAACTTCATATATTCCAAATCATCCAAATAAACTTCATATATTTTTCTTATACCATAAAAATAATAAACGACAGTAACTGACAGAATACTTCTTCGAAGCAATTCTAATTTTCCTTTAAAAGTAATTAATAATTCTTCTACACACACATTAGTATAATATTTGTTTTTATTACTTTATTAATTAAATAAGGAATAAAATGTAATTTAACACATTATACAATTTAATTTCAACCACTAATTTAAGAAATAGGAATATTTTTCCTGAATTTTTTTAATGTGAGAATAAATTGTCCTGCTGAATGGATACAGTTAGCAGGAAAATGCTCCTTGTTATACAGCTGACATTGTTACCAGATGGTTCAAAATGCCTGATAGAATCACTACCTTTTTTAGTTGGCTTGCACAATCACAAGATCTCAATCCAATTGAGTATCTGTAGGTTAGGGAGTCATTTTTAGCGGCGTCGCCTTATTCAGATACACGATGGCTTTTGGTGACGGATCTCGTAATTTTGAACCATGGTAAAGTGACGAGGATGACCCCTGAGCTGGCCCCTCCTTTCCTAACTTTCACACACTATCAAAGGGAGGATGTTTGAGCTCTCGATAGATTTAACGTGCATCGTTCCCGTACACGTTGGGTCTTCCACCGTACTAAGCTCGAAACCATGACACGCTGGCCACAAGTCTGTTACCTTGAACAATAGGCTACCTCGGCCACGATTATCTGTAGGATGAGGTCAAAAGGAGAATCTGGCATTTGGATACACCACCATCCAATCTGAAAACATTGAAAAGTGCAATTCATCGGATATGGTCTCATATTCCTCATACCATCTGCCAACAACTCATAAAATTCATTCAAGGAAGAATCTTCGCAGTATTAACTCTCTCACGGGCACACAGTTAAAATACAATTTTCTGTGATAAAGTACTTGATAAATGTAATATTCTCATCCTCTATAAACATTATTTAGTCACAAAAAAATCTAATTGTGGGTTTTTTTCCGGGGTGGTGACTAGATGTTATAGCCACTGCGCACTTTAGACATTTAACTTACTTTTGAGGACAGAAGTAATGAATCATAACACAATAAACTTTTTATGAAAAATTAAAATTTATGCTGATAACTATTTCAATAACAATTAAATACAAAGTATAAGTGTAATAAAATAATAATAGAATAATTGTACAATACATAGAATACTTACTGAAATATACATTGAAATTGGTATATATCCACATTTTATACATTATTTAATTTTAGTGTAAAAAGTTAGAACTAAAGTAATATTTTCAAGGATTTAAATTTTTTATTTCACAAAATTTGATAAGCTATTCACTGTGGAACTTTTCAAAGCAAGTAGGACCATTTGCTTGAAGGCACAGTAGTACGTCAGGACCGACACAGCCATCGAGAGCGATGAACGTCTGTTCTGTTATTGCAAAGAGAGCATCTCCTGTACAGATAATCTGTTTCGACTCTCTGAAGTGGAGGAAGAGCGAAAATTTTGAGGTCATTTTTCTGTTCTATGTGGGCAGTGGACAGAGCCTCTATCCACATATTAATGCTTTCCAAAAACCTAAATAAAACCTTTTTTTAAATTGTACAATTGCTTAATTCATTCAGATAAAAGAAAAGTATACTTAAGACATGTCGACATTTTTTTCAAATATCATAAATTTTATTTATAGTAATCAAAATACAAGTTGTAGATTTACACCGAGAAAAACTGTTTTTAGCTACCCATAAGAGGACATGAAATGCAAAAAAAAAAAAAAAAAAAAAAAGTATCGTGCTGCCATCCGTATTAATTTGTATGCGTTTTAGCTTCAATTAAAGCATAGATAGACTAAATATCCAACACCCGCTTGGAGAAAATTTTTTTAATATGTGGCTAGACGTATTAGCCACTGCCCACTAAAGGGGTAAGAGCAAAAGGTGATCCAATATTGTATTGAAGACGTGGTCATAATAATTTGGCCACTCATTCAATATATATGGTGCTTGTAATAATTCACGAAATATTTTTAAAGTTTTCATAAAATTAAAATAATAGATCATTTGACTTTCTTAAGAAATGAACTGTGTTTTTTATTCTCTTTTTAGTCCCTTTTATACTCAAAATTAGCTTTTATTACTCGCTATTTGTTTTAAAAACCTGTAATTTATTTTATACGAAAAAAATAATAAATTATTCAAATACTAAAACGTAACGGAATTTATTTATTAGATGGAAATAAATTATGAATAGATATTTGAAGACATAAAGGTTACTGTTCTCCTATTCAGCCATAGATGTGAAAATATCTCGTTATCTTCTAAAAGAAATACCTTGAAGGAAGCAACTTTGCTGTAACGTCTCGAATGAAAGGTTATACCATGTTAGTGAATATTTTAGAACATGGTATTTTTCCTAAAATAATTTATAAAATAGATATCCTTTGCATATGTTAGAAAGGCGGGTAAGAGCTTTTACACCTCAAAATGATTCTAATAATGCATATGTTTTTCGAGATACTTTAACAAAATTATGTAATGATAACAAACTTGTCAGATGAAAATATTCGTGTTAAAATAAAGAGCTTTTTTATAGTTTTTAATACATATTACAGTAGAAAAAATTATAAAAGTCCATCACATACATTTTTATCACAAACTGAATGTGCATAAACTTAATATGTTTGCGAGCCATGCAGTATTATTAGTATGAACTTTTATGAAACATATGTATAGATAAAAAAAAATAATCTATTAAATTATAATTGATTTAGTTTAAATTTTGTCCAAGGCATAATTGCTTAAGGGGACGGTGGACCAATAAAACTAATTTCTTAAATTGTTAGTTAAATTAGCTGAAAATGGAATCAACACTTTAAATGATTGTTATGTTTCACAATTTAAACGTATTTTCTCAAAAAAACTATTATCAATTGATTCTTTTTAAAAAATTAAATTTTTTAAAACTATTTTTAAAAATACTCTTTGCGCATTAGTTTTTAAGATATGTACCTAATTTTTGTTTTATATATTTACCAACTACAACAAAATATATCTGTGCATGGATTTTAAATTCTGAATAAAATTTGATGAAAAAAAAAGGAATTTTCTATACTATAAAATATTTCGCTAATTATCACACATTCCAGGTATTCAAAACAGTACAAAATATGATCCGTTAAATTTTTTAGAAAACTAATGCACAAATTTGTGAATTGTATCTCTTTTATAAGTTGTGAAAATTTCAAAGACGTAATTTAAAACGCAAAGAGCAATTTAAGTAACAATGCAAAGGGAAAATTTGAGAGCTAAGAAAAGTGCATTTTAAACACTTATTTGATTCAAATAAAAAATAATTCTGTAGTTATTAATTAAAATGACAAAAGACTTTGACATAATTATTCTATGAAATATAAGGAATAGTATTAGTATATAAAAAAAATCAAAATTTGCAGGTTTTGACCGAAATCTGACATTGTGAAGGTCCACCATCCCCTTAAATAAAGTTTTTCTCTAAAAATGGTCAATATAGTCTGTCAAATATAGTAATAAAATCAGAGAAACAATTTAAAATCACATCACTTGCCTCTTATTTCAGGTTGTCCATCTGAGTAATTTATCAGTTCATTTCCTCTATTTTCCACTATTTTTAATCCTCCAATTAATACCGTTAAAGATTCTAGTGGGAAGGGATAGCCATTGACTCCAATTATTTGAATAACAACAAATTTATTAACACGTTCTCTGTAGCTGGCGCATCAGGATATATGTGAATGTGTTAATGGACACAAGAACGAGCAGAAGACTACACGAAAACAAATCGACGTACGCACATAAAGAAATAATATAGTAGATTATTTACAATAGTTGAAAACTTTGCTCGTTTTATAAACAAGCTACACAGCGTGCTAGAAATAGCTCTCTAGAATAGTTCCACCAACAGGAGGCAGATAAAGCCTATCTGCCTTATTGCAGTCAAAACAAGCAGATTATGACCTCGACTGAACTGACACGATTTTTGTCTCAAAGGTCCCTTATATAGTCTAATAAAAATTTCCAGAATTGTTGAGACCAGAGACTTCTCAATGGTTCCTTGGAAATATCAAATTTTCACCAAATTTGTCTCCAATATAAATCACCAATACCAATCTGGTAAAATCGCTGTTACATCTTCTAGGATTGCAATGAACTTATGTTTTAAGTCCATGCTGGGAAGTGAATTTCACTTGTAAAACTCAATTTTCCCTTAACGACATTACCGCCACAGGGAAAACAATACACGTGTGTATTTCAATACCTTTTTTCAATCAGTGATATATCCCTATTTATTATTCAGAGTTTTGAATGCTTTTTACTTCAAGCTTCTGTTGCGGTTGAGTAAAATGTCTTCCATAATATTAAGGTGACTGCCTATCTTGAAAATGTCATTTTTCGTCTACATAAGGCATTTTTTAAAATTTCTTAATCATATAATTTGAACATTTTTCTTTCCAAAGCAGTTTTTCTTTTTCCTTTGCGTAAAATAGAAATAAAGTTATCGTGATTATAAAAAACATCACTATGCAAAAAAGGGCAGTAAGATACAACTTTAAATGAGTTTTACTCAAAATTATGTTTTCAAAAAAATTCTTTACCAGGTACATGATATCTTAAGAACTAAACCAGATAACGTTTTGAAATTTAGTGGGAATGTTTATTATACCATTTTTCATAAAGTGAACCTTAAAGTTTGTTGTAGGCTTAATAGTTTTTCATTTAGGGTAGTTTTTATAAAGAAAAAACAAAAAATATCAAAGTTTTCCTATTATTACGTATAATTGTCTTTTTTTTTGTATTTTAATATTTTTCTTAGATTTTGGTTCATTTTGAAGAGCACCGTAATATGCATGTTGTGTATAAAGAAAATTATAATTGTAATAGAAAATTTTATACAGTGTTACTCGTTTTATTAAAAATTTGGTAAAATTTCCTTGAAAACAACCAATTTTTCTAAAAGTACAATATTTATTTAAAATTTTTTATGTATTTACATATTTTTTTATTTTTCTTCTTAAAAAAAATTTCTTTTCAAAAATTTGTTTTTATAAAAAAATTGGGTTCGTAGGTAGGCAGTCATCTTAATGTATCAGATTTGTTTCTTGTACAATTTGGTAACTTAACTGCTCAAAAATTGTTGCAGATTTCTCTGGAAACAGCGTATTTTACTTACTTTTGCAGAAAATGGGGGTCAATATTAGCCCCACTTCATTTCATTTGTGTACAAGAATTATGGTAATGATTCCAAGGTAAAGATCAATGATTTGTTTTGGATATACCAATGATTTGAAGAGAATATGAAAAGAATACTGATGACAACCATTTTTGAGCATGAAATGTGGAAAGTTCTATTCTAAAAAACAAAGACTTCACAGATTATCTGTCTTAAGCCCTGTCCTACTCGGAACAATTATACTTTTCGAAAGCAGTTATTTGGCTTATTCCTATTTTATACTAAATTTCCCCTTTTTCTTCCTGTGAATGGGATATCCGCAATATAAATGATAATTATGTGAGGGAATAATGTTTAAAAAAGAAAATACTGAACTCTGAATTAAAGAAAAATTCAAAGGGAAAGTTTTATTAAATCAAAAAATTTTTACTTCTCCCACTTTTAGTATAAAATACTAAACCCTATTTGTTTAGGCATTAATAAAAAAAAAAAAGGAAATGTTTTTCAGATATTTTCCAACTGTTTCCAAGTTTATCCGAAGTAAAATTGAAGGAAGGAGCTGTTGTGAAGAATGACATGAGAAAACTGATGATGAAGGAAAATTTGAATTTAAACTGGAAACCAATCCGGAAAGATCCTGGACATTTTTAGAGCTAGTAGTAACACAATTTCATGAAAACCAAAGTGCGACAGCAACAAAGTGTGTATCAGAAGATATGTTAGGAAAAGTTTCAAGATACTAGGGTGTAACATGAGTTTTAACGTTGGTTTTCTCCATTTGAGCCAGAACTATTTCCCTCAAAATTTAGATGCAGTCAAAGAAAATTCAGGTGGAAGTTATCTCCAAAAGATGAGAAAAAGAAATGTGATATCATGGAAGGTACAATATCTGCAAGAAAGTTGACTATTACTAGGTATAGAAAAGGGTTGTAGTAATAAAAATACACAAAAAGAAATAGAAATATTGCAAAAACAATTAAATATGGACTTGTAACATTCTCCATGGACTCATTATAATTTAAATCATGGCTAATGTAAATAAGATTTTATGTGGTTTTCAAATGAAAAGAAAAGAAAATATAGCAAAATATATTCGGATCTGTATACAGAATATTCAGGTATTTCGCACATACAGTATGAAATTCTTTTACCTAAAACTCTTCCTTGATACAAAAAAAAATTCTTTTTTAAAAATTAACAGTGAGAAAATAATATAAATATCAATTATCAAAATTAAAAAATTAAAATTTTTTTTTTCTTTGTTGATTTGCGTAATAATTATTATCATAATACAGTAGAACCTATTTTTGTGCGGTCTTTCTTTATGCGATTTTTTGTGTGCTATCTTTTTTTTTATGCAGTGTATGAATTTCAATGGCTTTGGCGCCACTGTAATGTTTTCTATCTATTTTTCAGTGGCGCAACGGAGGATGTTAGGACCCCCCTATGAAAGTCAGGTTTTGCCTTTAACACTTTATAAATTGGGTAAGTACGTACTATTTAGCGTAAGTCAGGCCTTAGGCCCCTAGAGTCCTGTCCCCTCCGTGATATGGGAGTGTACGTTAAACCAATGAAATGTAGACACTTCAAGACGCTCTGTTCGTTTGTTATAAACAGTCTCCCAACAATGCGCATTCAGTTGCTTTCTCTCAATGCTCCAGCAGCCGCTTTTGATTGAAGACGAAACTTTCAATGACAGTGACATTATCAATAATTTGATAGATTATAAAGACGGACAAAAAGAACCGGATTCTTTGAGTGCGGATAAAAATATGCAGGGATCCAACTTTCCAACAAATTGGAAAAGTATTTTTTTAAAATAGATATCAATTTGGAAAGGAGTATAAAATTCCAAAAAGGATTCCAATCATGTATATCTGGTTATCGTGACATTTGCAAACAACTGTGTGACCACCCGACCTTCGTCACAAAAACTTATCTCTTACTTTATGTTGCCAAGAAATAAATCAATTGAAATTGTACCTTCAAGTGAAGAAAGCGACTTTGAATTTATTCATTACAGGGCTTTGGATTATGATGCGTAGCAATGGATTAAGTATGTGCAGTTTGAGTGAAAAATTATCCGTGTATACAATGAGAAACTGTATGTTTTTAAAATGTTTCCATGTATATTATATGCTCATTTATTTTGTTATGGCAGAAATCTTACATAAATTTCGTAAATAATTTAGCACATTTTATAAATGCGACTTTTTTTTATGCGACCCCTATCCACCGTATAAAAAAAAATTTCTCTGGTATTTCCACGAATTAGTTTGTTTTATGTAAGAATTTATGAAAATTTGGAATATTTTTTTATGCGTTTATTTTTATGCGGTCCCTATCTACCGCACAAAAACAGGTTCAACTGTACAGGATTTTGTAAATTTGTTATAATTTTTGAGAGATCACATATATTTGATTATATTTTTGAGAGATAAATCCAAGTGACAAATGTAATTTTTAATTAAAGAAAAAAATTTAAAAAAAGAGAAGATTAATTAAATAAAATTAAAAAGTAATTAAAAATATAGTTAAAGATTAGATAAAAAAATTAAGTTTTAATTAAAATTACAAGTTGATTAAAAATTTAAGTTTTAATTAAAATTACAAATTGATTAAAAATTTAAGTTTTAATTAAAATTAAAAATTAATGAAGTTTTAAAAATAATTAAAATTAAAAATTGATTAAAAATTAAATATTAATTAAAATTAAAAATTAATGAAGTTTTAAAAATAATTAAAAAATATTAATTAAAATTAAAAAGTAATTAAGTATTAAAATAAATAAAAAAAATATTAATTAAAACTAAAATTAATTAAATATACAGGTGAATTAAAATTTACAAATTAATTAGACTTTGAAGATTAATTAAAAACTAAAATTAATTAAAAATTAAAATTAATTAAAATTTAAAAATAATTAAACAATAAAGATTAATTTTAGAAAAAAGGAACATGATTAATTAAAAATTAAAAATAACTTAAACATCAAATTTTTATGCAAAGCTCAAAGCTGGTCAAATATTTAGAGCAAGGTAATAAAGGATTTATAATTATGGAATTTAAACATAAAAATAGTGTCATACGTTGGATGACTAGAAACTTCTTTTCTTTTTTCATTTTTTAGAATGTTAAACTTACTGACAATTAAATATAAAAACTATTCAGAAATGTGTATAGTCCCCAAAACATATTTTTATCATAATCCAGATAAGTAGATTATGCTAAAAACGTTTTGATATAAAGGCTTTTGAGTTACCTGTTAAAGAAACCTTATTCAATTAAATTATATGTGTGAGATGATAGAAATCGAAAACGGGATTAATACGACGAGATAGGAATGTTCCTTTAACCGGTGTAGTGAGATAATTCCGGATTTTATATGATAATTTCTTTGCCATCTTTTAAAAATGTTTTTAAAACAAGAAGTAACAAGAAAGACATTAAAAAAAGACAGATATAAGCAAAATTATATTTTTGATTAAAACAAACTGACTTGAATTCGTACGCAAGTATCTTCTTTTTTACATAAATATCAGTCTATCCTTTATTCATGATTATTTTTAATCTTCAGAACTAATCAAAAAAAATTTTTTTTTAAAGAATAATTTGATGCAATGTTGATATTTTTTACAGAAATTTTGAAAACAAAACAATAACTTATTTTGTAGAAATTATAGGGATAATTTGGATATGCATCCTTATACAATATTTAAAGGAAAATTATAGTAAATGAAAAAAAAATATGCATTGATGGTTGAAAAAATCCAAAAAAGACTTGTGTTTAATAAGCGAAATTTGATAAGCATATTTATACATCTGAAAGATGACATCGCTTCAAATTTCGCGCTTGAGTGTGACTTTAGTAGCTCTATTCAGATCTTGCAACTCGAGGTTACTTTAAAATATCCGACTAAGTTCGGAAAAGTGATTTTAAAAAAGCGCATAAATGGATAATTTTCATGATATTTAGTGTCGCTTAGATTAGAATACATGTAGAAAATTGTTTTAAGGACACATTATGACAAAAAAACTATATAAATACAATATTTTGGCAAAAAATTAACTTAGAATAATATTTTTTCAAAATGTTTTCCTTTTATGAAAAATACTTCTAAAATAATACTATTCCGCGCGCTTATATAAAGTAAAGACTTCTCCAGAGAGTCTGAACTATGATTTTTGAAAAATTCACATTACTTTCAGAGTTATCACCAATTGAAATATTTATCGGCGTTTTTTTTCTTAAAATTGCTCCCCTCTGTTGTCGTAAAATATGGATAAACCCACTTCTAAGTTATATATTTCAAAAATTTTAGTTGAGCCTCCATAGAAAGGTCTGAGCTACATACAGGCAAAACATTATTATAATAGAAGCATTTTTCACAAAAGGAGAATATTTTGAAAATGTGTCATTTTATGTTCATTTTTTGTCAAAATACTGTATTTAAATAATTTTTTATTGTAATACTATTCTTAAAACAATTTTATATACATTTTCTAATCTAAGTGACATTAAATATCATAAATATTATCAATTTATACACTCTTGCAAAATCACGGTTCCGAACGTAGTCGGGTATAACTTAAATGCGCTTTGAAAGTTCGTGAGTGTTATTTGTCTGTGAAATTTAACGTATTAATTTGATTTTAGCCAAGAATGCCTTGTAGAAGACGAAGAAGCCATTATCAATAGCTCACCGTTTGAATGAGGTCATGTAATAGGGCTATTAGAAGGTAGTTTTTCTTTCCGCCTTATTGCAGAAAGACTGGGTCAGAATATATTTTCTGTGCATGATCGTTGGGAGCAGTGGTCAAGGGATGGTACTACCTCAAAAAGACCGGGTTCAAAACGGACAAGTTGCACTACTGACAGGGAAGACCTCCATATTCAGTGTACGGTTGTGGGGCATAGTACTGCGTCTGTAACAAGAATTTAAGATGAAGTTGGTACCACAGGGAGACAACGAGCTGTTAGAAATCAGTTACTTCAAGGACAGTTCCGAGCCAGGAGTCCTGTAGCGTGTATTCCACTGGCTCCAAGCCATTACCGTTTGCGACACCAGTGGTATCAAGTCAAAGTTCACTGGAGGGAGATCAGTTGTGTTTTCTGATAAAAAAAGATTCTGCCTTGGCGCCAGTGACGGTCGTGTGTTCGTCAGAAGGAGGACAGGGGAACACCTGCAACCAAACTGTCTGTGACCTAAGTACACTGAACCTACACCTGGAGACATGGTTTGGAGAGCAATTTCCTATGACAGCAGGATCGCTTTCGTGGATATCCCAAACATACTGACTGCAATTTTTAATTTGACTGCAATTTGGCGTTATCCAACAGAATAATGCTCACTTTCATGCCGCTGTTATAATGCAGCGTACTCTACAGAGTACTGACATGTTATCTTGGCCATCAGATCTGTCACCAATTAAGCATGTATGTGATATCATTGTACTACAACTACAGCATTCCCACAGCCATTACTTACCATCCAAGTCTTGACACAAGTACAACAAACATGGAACTCCATACCACAAAGTGATAGTATGACACAATGCATGCACTCTTCTGGAGGTTACACGGTTATTAATGTAACAGCATTTCACAGATGTAATGCATCTTTTTTAGCTTAAATTAACATGTGATCTTGAAAATTAATCAATTAAACAGGTTAACTAGACAATTGCATTGTCCAAATTTCATTACTCTATAATAATTTTTTCTTGGTGTTGGGATTTTTTTTCTTTCAGTGTATTCATTTACATGAACTTTTCGTAAATCATACTTCTATTTTGAAATTTATCTCTCTGTTTCTCAATGACAAATTGATAATTTTACAAATGTATTGAAAAATAATTTAGATTGCTTTTCTCTACTTATAAGATTTCAATTTCACATAAACGAATATTATGTAAATTTCTATATTAAATTCATAACTTAAATAAAGAAATGTATTTTTAATTAAGTCTGTTGTTCGAAATTTTCGGTATCCCTTTTAAATTCTAATAAAAAATAATTCTCGAAAAACAATTCCACATGTACAGTTCAAGATACATTTCAAAATTCCTTTCAAATAATAAAAATCAGGATTTCTTATAATTTATTGATGCAAAATTTTATATATTTTCATTTTAGGACTTTAAAGACGTTTTCTTTTAAAAGGTTTTTCTCAGAGGTTTGTGTATGAATATATTTTTAATTTAAAATGAATTCAGTTTAACTAAGCCTTATTTCATTTCAAACTAAGTAACTACTTTTAGAATTTTCAAATATTATTTCTTTAAGAATCGAAATAACTTTAGAACACGAATAGAATGATTTATGAGTTTTTTTAATGAAAAATATAAGTATAACATACTAATAAAAATTAAAAGGTAAGCTTTTATTTAAAAAGTAAATACCTTGATTAAATAACGGTGAATTCCAGCATTTTCTGCAGAGTTTTAAAGCAATATTTTTACTTTTGGAAGCAAATTTTTTTCATTTATAGAGAGGAAAGGAAATAGAGGATTATAGGAATATCTGAGAACTCCTCAACCATGGAATTGTATTTTGACTTTTAAGATCAGCCTTTCCGAGAAATTTTCTGCTTCGTCGACATCATATCTATTGGAATGACATTTTCGATTTAGATGTATTCCTTACTGACACCAGGTACATTGAATAGGGTTGTTCAATTTCTATATTTCTTGCCTCGTATTACTATTTTACGTATTAAAAATGTACCTTAAAGGTATTATTGTTTTACGAAAAGAGGGAGAATTCACGATATTTTCTACATTCAGAAAAATTTTTTTTTCCTTTTTTCCCATTTCTTTTTTCTTAGAAAAACTTTTCCTCGTATTATGGGTCTTCAGAGAGCATTGCAGTTTAACCCTTTATCTACCGCATTATAATTTACTGCAGTTTTCTTCATTGCAATATTTTTTTTTTTTGAATCGCTACATTGAAAATTAAGGGATACACATAAACAAAACATTCAATTTTGGGAAATTTAATCCGTTAGAGCTAATGAATTAATTAAAGATAATCAACTGTGTAAAATTAATTATATACACTCTTCCCTTAAAATAAATAGTCAAATCGTTTTCTAAGAGGTCTTCATTAACATACAAAAAATAAAACACCTTTTGGAATTTACCACTTTTTTGGAACAAAAATGACAATCTTCGCCATCCGATCAAAATGTAAGCTGAAAACGCAACTTCTGCTATAAAACTATTCACCCTCTCCACTAAAATACTCATCATAGAGCCCGTGTTGTCATATATCGAAAGAATGGATTTAAAATAATATCCCTGCTAAGTATTCTCAGAGTATTTGTATAAATGGTTACTCTATGTAATTTTAAAGTGAGTGGTACTGTCGGTAGATAAAGGTTTAAAACTTAAGTGTCCTCTCGGGGTATCTACCATCGGTAGATAAAGGGTTAACACTGTCTGACTTATTTTGCTTGTATTTGAATAATTCTTTTCAGATATACACCTTATCATAAAAAATGGAGCAGAAGACAGCATCAAAGTTTTAGCACAACACGAAGAGGCCTTCTACTTACATCCTCTTCTCCTTGACCCTTATGCTTTTTAAATTTCAGTATAAGTCTTGATCTTATTCATATGAATCTTAAAAACGAAATGAGTAATTCCCCTTTAAATTGAATCGCGATGGAGTCTATTAGTGTTCTCTAGCGTTTTAGTCTATATACTCCTTAAAAAAATTGTCTCCATTACTTCTATTGCCTTTGATGACGGTCAAAACAATTGCAAGCGCTATTCAACAATTGCAGATTTATAGTTACTCTTTTGTAAAGGAAATATTGTCAAACTCAAAAAGTGCGCTTTAAGCCCTTCCAATAATCAAAATAACACTGAAAAATTTTTGGATTGTAGACCTTTGTTAAATGTCTTTGAAATAATTTTTTCAATGGATTCCTGCCTATTGTGGAATTTTAGGTAACGAAACAGCTGATGCACTGGCTAAGAAGTGAGTTTTGATTGAGTGAACCATTAAACGATCGCTTTCTTTTTATACGGCTAAATTGTCTTTTAATCCAGTGCTTCTCAAACTGTAGGGCCCGACCACCTAGGGGGGCGTCATGACCCTACGAGAAGGACGCGAGCCTCTTGAAAAACCGAAAAAAGAAACTCTTTTAAAAATTGTTAACTTATGAAAGTAAACAAATACATTTTAACATAATAAAAAATAAAATACTCATTTACAATATAATACACTTATAAATGTATCAGTAGTGCACAATCTATTTTATAATTAACTTAACAATACTAAATTAAGGACAAGTTTAATAATTACCAGTGACCCTATATAAAATTATATGCCAACATTAACACTTATCTTGATAATTTGTACGGTTTATAATTAATCTCTTAAATGCCGATTAAAAATTATGCGATTCGCTCTCCAATGCCCCCGTTTAGCACGTAGGTAAGCGTATGCGGTGTATTGAGGGGTTGGGTGGTAGAAAAGGAATAAATAATCAAATCCTCTGAAATAAGCGAATCCTTCGCAAACACTGTCAAGGTCATTTTATTGCTTTCTAAAGACTTCGGAATAATTTCATGGATAGCAGTTCATAGAAAAGACATAACTTCAGAAAGACGTACATATACGTCTGAGGGCAATAAACACAGTGGCTGAGCGAGACGTTTGTATACGTTGGGGCTTAAGAGGTTTAAGTCGTATTGCATGTTTAACCTCATAGTATTATTGAATTTAATGCATCGCTATTGTATGGAAGGGGGGCGCGATGCAAAGTATGAGTGAATATATTTGGTCGGAAACATTGGAAGTTTGAGAAGCACTGTTTTAATCTAACCCTTAAGAAAACATTTAAGTAAGATATGATAAAATGCGCTATGGATATAAGATGGGAGATTCTGAGGAAAGGGAAATCTGTGTGTCTCCAGTCTACCAAGTCCACACAGTGGTGGTTCTCTTTAGAGCCTGATTAGACACGGTTGTTTGCATAACTATCTCTACTGAATTAGAGTGTAGACTCCACAAACTGGATCTCCGACCAGCTTATGATATGGGAACATTTGAATAATTGTATTGCACTTTCTAGTTGTGAGAATATAGTTTTAAAGCATTGGAGAGCCTGTGAACTAATGACTTATGCGCTAATGTGTTCAGCATTTATAAAATAAACATATACACTGCCACCCATCCAGTATAATGATTAGTGATGCTGACTGCCGTGTCGTAGGGCCTGGATTTAAATCCCGAAGAAGACATGCATGTTTGTAAATGTATAGTGTCTTTACGGCATGGGCGTGCTGTAAATAGTCGTCGAGCAGCAAGTCCTCTCTTGAGGTTGGTGGAAAGGGAAGATAGGAGGGAGGCCCCTGACTACCTCCAGGGTGTTCTGCCTCAAAATTGGGGTGGAACCGAGCGAAATCGTACTGTCATCTGTATGGTGCTCAAAGCTACCACTGGCTTAAAAATCTAGCCCTTTGTCAAGATGAATTTCGTGGGCCTTGATCTGATGTTGTTTTTGATCAATTGGCATAAGTAGCAACAACAACAACTTACACACTTTATTTGTTTGAATTATTTTCGGAAGACTTCACTTTATGACTGCATATTTTGTTAATAACATTAAAAAAAAACAACTGCTTTGATGCAATAAAAAAAATTAACTTAATGGGAATGGTTTTTAAATTCCTCTTTTCAGCTTTCTCTATTAGTAAAATGATGCCATCAATATTCTTATCAGTTAATAGTAATTCTAAAATTGAGACTAAGATTTTCATTTAAATAAGATAAAAATTAGAGCGTTAGATCGACTTTTTAAAACTTTTTGATTCAGGAATTATTTAAATTTAAATATTTCGTTGTGAGGCTCGTTGAGATCGTTGATGTTGATTTCATTTGAGATCCCTTTTAGCTCACAAAATTTACATGAAAATGATTGAAGTTTTCCATCCTTTCCTTAAAACCTGTTTTCCAATTTCAAGATATGATCTTAACTTTCACTTTCTCCGTTTTCTCAAAAAACTAGGAGCATTGAATCTGTTCATCTTGGTCCATTTTATATAATCCAAGCCAGACTTCTTGGTAAAGAAAATTAATTATGATATATTTTGTAAGCAATTTTTTTCGGTATAAATTTTTAGTTCATGAAAAGTAGAATCTGTGGTTGACCAACATGAGTGACCTTTATGGCGCATTACCTAAAAATTTGAGAATAAAACCTTGTGATATAGTTTATCCAAAGTTATAAATGTACATTAGACCTATTATTTTTTAATCATGCTATGAATAAACATCGGAGTCGCTTGAGAATTAACAGAATACAGTCTTGTGAATGGAAAAATAATTAGTGAACGGAATATTGATTCTAAACAAGAAAAACTGCACGAAATAAAAAATAAGCAAATAAGTAAATATTTATGAGTCAACAATTTTTGAATGAACACAGATACTCTTGTTATTGTATATATATATTGAAAAGCAATTATAGTGGATTTATACATTTTAAACATCTTTTCAATTGATAATAATAGAACATAGCAGTCATTGTTTTGGTAGTATTCTACATTTTCAAAAATAGCATCCCAAAGGAATATTTGGAGAATGCAAACTTTTAGCAAAATATGTATAATTTATAAATGATAACCATCAAAGCTTAGATAAATTATATCATACACGTATTTTTCATGTGCTTTCATCTATTATTTTTTAAAATTTTGTTACACATAAAAATGGTTTTTTTTTATCATGAAAATCAATACATTACAAAACATTTTATTTCACATGCTTAATCTCCTTTATTTGTTGAATAAGAAGTTATGACTCAATAATTTTGGAGAAGAATAGCTATTTGCTTTCCGATAAAATAAAGTATTAAAAAAAAGGAATGGTTTTTATGAAATGAAACTTGATCAATTCAAATCTTGGAAAAGTACGCAATTCACTGAAAGGAACTTTCTTTTTTGGTATTTTTAGAATTTAGCAAGGAATTGAAATGAAATACGTTTGTTTATAGTGTTCTCTCTCAAATGCACCATTAATTATGCTTTGTCAACTGTAAATATTATTTGC
Source organism: Trichonephila inaurata madagascariensis (assembly GCA_019973955.1). Taxonomy (NCBI): domain Eukaryota; kingdom Metazoa; phylum Arthropoda; class Arachnida; order Araneae; family Nephilidae; genus Trichonephila; species Trichonephila inaurata. The sequence goes on from BMAV01010413.1 coordinate 170,773, forward strand.
AATCGTTCGTTTTTTAATTATGATGCTCCTTTGCAATCATTTTTTTTCTTGTATAAATGCATAAAGCTCTTTTCAATTTGCGAAGAATTTCATTGTGCATTTTCCAATTGAAAGAATATTAGAGGATTGAAACTTTGAAGAAATAATGAAATAAAAAGACAAAATTTTGTGAAAGGATTCAGATGAAAAATTGGTTTAGTTTTCAAAAATTGTTTTTTAAGTTGATGTTTTTTAAGATATTAAAAGATAATGTGTGAGTGATTTAGCATTACAAAATTATATTTCAGAGCATTTTTGTTAACTATAAATTTGAATTTTATAATATTTGTACATTTTTATTTCGATGCACGTGCACTTTGCTATTTGCTACATGTTTATGTTCAAAAAGTTTCATATAATAAACATAATAAATGTATTTGAAAAGCCTGTGTTGTAAATAAAGAACTAAATTTAGGCTTCCAATCATTTTTAGTGCTATTAGTAAATGTCTTTTCAGGATTCATTGAAAATATGAGGGAAAAAACAAAAACATGATATCAATAGCCATAATAATAGAAATATTTCGATTATTTTCCATTATTTTTATTTTGAAGAATTGTTTCATGATGAGATATATTTTTACTAGATGAAAGGCTTTTAATATTTACTAATTTACTTCTGATATTTTGAAATATTCCTTTCATCTGTTACTCATACATAACTTTTTAACGTTCAATATCATCAAATGTTTTATTATTTCATCTTTAATAATTCATTTTAAAGTATTGCATCCATATTTTAAAAGTTTACCCGAGGATTACCCCCTTTTGATTACTGTACAAAATGATATGATTGATATATAAAACAGCAAGAATCTCTGAGAGAATTTCGAATCTAAAATTATGTCCCAATAAACAAGCTTATGGTTTTTCATACTAATAAATAATTCTTCAAGAGATATAACTTATACATTACTTTCTCGTTCAGCATCTTTTCACAAAAACGTATACACACCAAAGAAGGAGAAATTTTCATTTTGTTCATTAATATAGAATTGAAAAAAAAAATGATTTCAAGTAAATTATAAATGAAATGCAATTGCTATGAAACTCGAAAGATTTCGATTGAAGTAATCCTTTCGGGATAATTTAACTACTTTTCCAACGTCGATGATATAAGAGAAAAAATAAAAATGCTTTAAAGTATATTTACAAAGAACATATTAAAACATAGTTCTGATGACAAGCGAAGTCTGTCGCCAAAAGTCCTAGAGTTGCTTTTAAGTGTGATTTTAATTTTTTTTTTAAAATCAAGTATGTTCATAAATAAAAAAAAATATGCTGAAATGGAAGTAATAATTTTAAAGATTTCAATGCTGAATTATTCATCACTATAAGGTGAAGAGTAAGGATATTATTTATGAGAGATCTTACTGTTATGTAATAAAAGGTTTTAGTAAAAAGTAACATCGAGTGTATTATAATCTCGAATGAAGAAAAGTTAAAAATATATAAATGAAACCTACTTATGTTTTAGAATCAGGGATTCATTCAATAATGCAATGCACGTGTGTGTGATCTTTCTCTGTATATATATATATATATATATATATTATTTCTTTGAAATAATTTCCGAATGATAAATCGGTTAAATAAAAGCCATATTATAAACAATGTGACCGTAAAATCAATTCAACGAATAACGGATTCTAATAAATTCAATTCAATGATAGGATATATATATATATTTATATATATATATATATATATATATAAATGGATCTTATCATTGAATTGAATTATATTTTATATATATATATATATGACATGTTTAGAGCCAGAATCAGACTTAGTTTTTAAAAAGGGTCTTCTTTATTCTAGAATTAGTAGAGGAGACCGGGGCAAGGTGACGAATGTCTTAATTTTTCCGTTTTCCGCTAGGTAACAAGATCAACCGAACACTACTGGCTCTCTAACTGGCCGTTCGTTAAAAAATAGTATAGAGAAGCTCAAATCACCATTTTTGTGTTAGTTGTGAAGCTTTGATTGTTTACCTCTGCCCCGATATAACTTTTATGCTTGTGTAAATAAGATCTGTTACAGATACAGGCAAGATATATCATTTATCTTTCATATTTGTGAGTAACTTAGTTTAAATACTACATCTTACCACGAATAAATATCAATTAATTGACTTCCTTCATGGAAATGGAAAATAATATTTTTAAATAGGCAGTCCGGGGCAAGATGACGAACTCGTCATCTTGCCCCGTCATCTTTCGGAATTTATTAAACTAACTATGTTGTATATTCTATTAAATCCTGTAAAACACTAATTTGTCTGTGTTTTTGTCCGCTCGACCTTGCGCGTCTATCTCATCTGGAGCAAAGGGGTGCATTTGAAAGGGGGCGACCAGAGGAAGACATTTTTGGCTTCCGCTAACAACTTTATGGTCGCTCATCCAGGACAAACTATCACAGACAAAAATATTGGTGAGCTCTTGAGCACCGCTTACTTCAGAGCAGCCAGCTACAGTTGAAAATGCGGTTAAAGGGTTTAAAATTTGTGAGTTTGAGACTCAATCCTCTTGTGTTTAGCAAACATGACTTTGCTGCTTCAAACGCTACTGACCATGATGTTGTTGGTGATGAAATTGGGAATAATAGTGCTAATCCTAAGACTCTGGTAGTAGAAAACCAACATATAAATCCTCCAGAAGAACCAGAACATATGGCAAATGCTGATTACGATGCACTAAAGAAGCCTGTTTGTGTGTTTTTTTATATTTCAAACCATTGCCTGAAGCAACACATTGTGAAAAAAAAAGAAAAAGCAAAAAAGTGAGCTCAAGTATTGTTACAAGCACACCTATCAAAGAAATGTTAGAACAAAAGGAAAAGCAGAAGGAAGAGCAGGAAACTTTAAAAACACAGTGAAGAGAAACCCGTGAATCTAAAAAGGGAGTAAAAAAAACTCCAACCAAGTTCCTGTAGGCCTAGGTCTATAAATTCCAAACCAAACTGTCCATTGGCATCAACTTCAAAGGATAGTGTTATAAGATGTCCTGCTTGTGAAGAGGAGTATTGTGACCCTCCAATAGAAGAATGGATCCAGTGCTGTAAATGCCGAGAGTGGTGGCATGAGGAAAATTCCAATTATGAAAATGGCATTTTTATTTGTGACTATCGTTAGCTGCACAACTAAGCACTTCAACCTAACGTTACAATGCATTCTGCTTAGTTTGATACTTTGTAAGATGTAAAAACCCAGTTATCATTTGTTAAAACATGTAACATATTCCAAAGATAAAAGCTGTTCAACCTTTCTCAGTGTCGTCATCTTGCCCCAAGGCCAAAGTCATCTTGTCCCAGTACTGGGGCAAGATGACAATTTGTTAAGGTTCTGAAACAATAAAATTATCCTTTGTTTTATTTTATTTGAAAAATTAAATGGGAATGTATTTAATACTACAAAGAACTACTCTAACACTTCATGTAAAAATAATTTTTTTAATCTTAAAAATAAATTAATAGACAACAAAAACTGTTAACATCGTCATCTTGCCCCGGACTCCCCTACATCTCTTCTGACGCTAAGAGCAGGGAGGAAAAAACACGCCACGGTGTGTTTTAAGTGGGTTAGCACTTAAAACACCGATGGGGTAAGTATCGCGGATTTTATGATTGTACTTTAAAGTTAATGCTGATATATAGGGCTATTAAATATAACGATTTGGAATTAGACATGTTTACTGGCTAGGCCATATGTTCGGAAGAAATAAATGGGTGATTAGCTTGATACTTGAAGATGAAATGAAAAATATAAGTTAAGTGATAGATAGGAAAATTAATTTTTAATCTAATTTAATTATCCTTACATATATATATATATAAATGGATCTTATCATTGAATTGAATTTATTAGAATCCCTTATTCGTTGACTTGAAGCAAAATTTTACCGTCACATTGGTTATAATATGACTTTTATTTAACCAATTCATCATTCGGAAATTATTTCAAAGACAAAAAACCATCTAAGAATTTTTTCTTTTGTACTTTCTACTCAAACATTAATTTTTTTAGTTAAATTTAACCGGGAAAACTTTCTTGCATCTTTCAATTATTTTTGAACTTTCTTTTCTACGAAATTTGATAGTTGTTAGGAATTGTTACAAAATTAATTTTTGCATGCTATAAAATGTAGGTATCGGGGAATGTAGCCTTTCATTAAAGAAAAATATTCTATCTTGAATTAGAAAATAATGAATTAATTTCATTGTATATGGATGCTGATGTGGTAGATTTTATTGAAAATGAATACCCAAATAAATAAATTTTGCTCGTTTACTAAAAAAAAATATTCAAATATACTAAATTAGCTTTTATACTGTATTATCTAGTAAAATACTAAACGCGCGCACGGCATAGTTGAATTATAAACATATAAATTCTGTGAAAAATTTTGATAATTTTCAAAACTTTTTGGTGGATTAATTATTAATTTTTAATGTGTTGTATTAAGGAAATTGCAAATTATCATAAAAGGTATAAAGTGCCACGAGAGAATATTCAGTTTTTTAAAAACGTCGTTCTAATTTGATATATTATTTATTAAAAAAAAAGTAAATTTTTCTCATATTAGACACAATGAGTAAAATGAAAGAGGATATTTTATTTTAAAAAAAATTCAATTAAAATTTTAATTTATCTTTTTAATGTTAAAAAAACTAATTGAGGATTTCATGCAACTTTTAACTATTACTATACTTTTTTCTTTTAGTTATAATATATATACATTATAAAACTGTTAATATATAATTATGTTTAGTTTTTTGTGAATTTATTATACGTTTTTGAAATCTTTCCTTACACTCTTTTTATTTCAAATAATAAGTACATTAGTTGTTTCAAAATAAAATATAAATTAAATTACCTTTATTCTCTTAAAGATAATAAAATTCTTAATTTCCTAGTCTAATCAACAAAATTAATACTTCTTCAAAGTAAATTATTCGTGGCATGTCCGGAAACTAATAAACGCTTTGAAAAACTTCCATGAATAATCCTTTTTCAAAACAAAATTTATTTCTACGTGAAAGAGCTTGTCCAACACTATTTTTATGCATAATTACCACCATTTTTCAGAAGTTTTTATATTAGGAAACCAACTTGTTTATACCCTCTTCAAAGAAAGATGCCGCCAGTAAAGAGCGCCAATGCTGAACAGCTCTTAGGGGAAAATCATCACAAACAATCTTACTGTACACCGTCGGTTTTCATGAATTTTCTGCTTCATTTTTTTCAACCAAAACATCATTAACAACGGAAAGCCAACTACTTCGGGCTTTGTCATAAGCATTGGTGCCACATCAAGGAGAATCGCGGCGAATCTGCTTCCTCACCCAATTCCACTCCTTATTAAATTTTAACTATAAACTTCTTAAAAAACGGATTACAGAAAGCATATTACAGTCGGCGGGACTGGCAACCGTCTTAAACATTTTGAAATCTCACTAATAGGTGTAAAGCAGCGTTTTTCAAACTGTGGGGCGTGAGAACTTTACAAGGGGGCGCGAGCATATAGAAAGTTCGAAAACTAAAGATTATTTTTAAAAATTATTCTCATTGAAAGTAAACAAACAAATACATTCTGACATAATAAAACATAAAACACACTTTTACACTGATATAATACACTTATAAATGTATCAGTATTGCACAATATATCTTACAATTAATTTTAGATTAACAATACTAAGTTAAGAACAAGTTTAATAATTACCAGTGACCCCACGGGCTTGTCATATATAAAATTATATGCAAAAATTGGCCCTTAACTTGATAATTTGTACTGTTTATAATTAATCCTTTAATACTGTCAATTAAAAGTGTTACGTGATTCGCTCCCCAAAGCCATCGTTTTCCGTGTAATGTGCGTATGTGATGAATTAGGAAGGGTGAGAAAAGAAATAAATAAGTAAATCCATCGCAAACACTGTCCTTTTATTGCATTCCAAAGTTATTTTATTGCGTTCGGAATAATTTTATGGATAGCAGTGTACAGAAAAGATAGTACTTCCGCAAGACGTATATGTACGTCAGGGACAATTATTGCTTTGGCTTAGTGAGACGTTTATAAACGCCAGTAGCACTTAAGAGGCTAAATTTTATTGTAGCTTTAGCATCCAAGTTATAGTATTATTGAATTCAATACATTGTTATTTTATGGAAGGGGGCGCAAGGAAAATTATGATTGAATATTGGGTCGCAAATGTTGAAATTTTGAGAAGCACTGGTGTAAAGTCAATACAATCTGACTGTAATGGCGTCACTGTACTCACAATCAGCATAGACATGTGTGCTCAAAGACTGAACTGTGATACTACCGCTGCGATTTAGGTAGAACGAAACGATACTTCGATTCTGGACACGTATCGTAGATATTTCTGAGTAGATCGGGGCTCGAAGTTTGTATGCAATCAATCGCAAAGAGCAAAAGAGTTCTTCAGGAGCGATGGAAATTTTCTGTCGAAAAACAATCCATCAGATACAGCAGCTATTTTCGCTGAATAAATCTCAGAAGGCTTTCACGCCTTCTACGGCGTTCAGACACAACTATCAGTGTCTAAAATAGAAGTATGCTAAAGATTATTCACAAGTACTCTCTCGTTCTATACAGCAGCCGAAGTAATAGCTAATCGCTGCTCAACTCTTTACGGTCAAATCAACACCAACTAATCACTAGTCAAAACAACACTAACTCTACAATGGCCAAAACAAGACTAACTCAGTTTCAGCGAGTGATTCCATATTTATAGGCCTCATGAATTTTTCTCGAAAAATCCGCTAGCGTCATAGATCGTGATATTAATAGATTTTCCCGTAATTTTCAGAAGAATCCATACGGTCGTGAACTCACCAACAATGATGCCAACTTGGCTCTATCACCTAGTTTTCACCAAGTGCATGTTGCATCGCCATTATAATGTAAGAGACGGCGTTGCTTGCGAGTATTACAATTTTAGCATTAAATAAATAAATGTACAGTAATATAAACGTATTACACATCTATATATAAATCACTTACACTATTTTAAACATTCATTACACAAAGTTCGTAACAATATAATACCTGTAAAATTGAAATATATTTAAATTAAATTTTTATTAGAGTATCTTTAAAATGTATTATAATAGTTGTAGATATAAATTACAGTAAGAAACTTGAATTACTTTAATAAAAGCTTAAGATAAAAAAAATAATAAAGGACTTAGTTGATTGCATGAAAGTGGTTATTACTTTAAAGCAAAATAATTTATATTAAAGAGATTCCTGATAATAATATAAGAATATTGTTACGTAGATCCGAGGGTTCGTGAATTTTATGCAAAACAATCACAAAGAAAATAAACAGTTCTTTAAGAGCGATATGAATTAATTAACAAAAATCCAATCCTTTAAATACAGGATTCAGCAGCAATATTCACAGAGTAAATCTCCGAAGGTCTTCACACCTTCAACAGCAATCAAACACAATAACCAATGTTTAAAAATACACCTAAGTAAAGATTATTCACAAGCACAGCCGAGCTAATCGCTAGTCAAAACAATCTTCACTACTCGCTGGTTTAATCAAGACTCACCGGTTGCGGCTGGCACTCCGCTTTATAGGCGTGGCAGAAACTTCCAGAAATATAAACGCTCGTATCATTGCACGTGACACTAGTGGAGTGATCCACTACTTTCTAGAAGATTCCAGAGGGTTTCGAACTCGCCAACATGGTCGCCAAGGTCACCAAAGTCACCAAATTGGCCGCCAACTTGGTTGCCAAAAATGATGCCAACTTGGCTCTACCGCCAAGATTTCGCCAAGTTCTCATTAAATTGCCATTATAACGTAAGGGGCGGCATTGCTTGTGAATGGTACAATTTTAACATGAAATAAACATAACATAGAGTAATATAAATGCATTAAATATCCAAATACAAATTATATACACTACTTACACAAAATTCGTAACAATATAAACTTTTGAATCTTGATACTTTTAAAACTAGTTTTCTTCACGTATTTTTATATTGAATGGTTTATTGATATGAGTCAAAAGTGTTCTATTGATTTGATCGAACAAAGGTGTGACGTCTTCAATTGATGTGAACCCCACCCGTCAATTCATCTGAAATTCCCCTATCCATTCATCTCCAAACAGATGTTGGATGACAGGTGCAGGTGGCCATGGGGTCATTGTTTGTTGACTGGCCTCGGACCAGCGCAGACATCTGGTCTGGAATATACAATGGCTAAGGAATGCCGATGTCGATAGGCATTCCTTTATGAAAGTTTTGAATAGAAGTCGATGCATTGAGAGTGGGGCTGTGAAGCCCAGGTGTGAGATGAATAGATGTGAGTTATGGCGCCCTTGGATTCCAGACGGATGGGGAATGTGTTCGTGATTTCCGCGAAAATGAGAGACGCAGGTGGCCCGGAGACGAGGGCAGACCTTTTCTTTGACCTGCCAATGAGGAAGACGAGGACAGACCCTTTTCTTTTTTGACCTGCCAATGAGGAGAACGAGGGGCGCGTGGTGGACCCGCCCCTGGTGTTTAAAAGGGGTGAATTGAGACGGAGAAGAGAGAGAAACGGACGAGAAGAGAAAACCTGAAGCGACTTGGACGGAGAGAGAGACTTGGAGAGATAGAGCCCTGGAGTAAACTGGAGCCCGGAAAAGCTATGGACTGACCTCGAGTGATAAAGACTGTCCGCCCGGCCTTGGCCTATTTAATGAATATTATTTTTGAAGCTATTAAATTCTATTTAAATATATTAAAGTATGGCTGTAACAAATTTTCTTGTGTACGAATGACTGACGACGTTACAAAGGAGAATACAGGCAGAACTAAATCTCTAAATCGATAATACATGATGTGCTACTTTTATTTCAAATGTAATCAAACACGATAAATTAGCTAAATCAAAAGCTCGTGGCTAAAAATATTACCAACAAATGTGATTTATTTATTTTAAGCAAACTTTAAGCTACAAGTCTTTTTTAGAATACTGGTTTTGAACTTCAATGGGAATTACTTTAAGTGCATAAATTTTTAACAAAGCTACGTGGAAATAAAAAATGATTTTTAAACTAGCTAATATTAAAAGCCAGTGGGATGCCTTAAGCGTTTGCGGAAAGAAAAAAAAGAAACTTGATTCTGCGGTGAAAAGAAATTATGCTAATATGTCACTTTCATCTTATTTTGGTGTACATTCTTACACAGCTTACATTCTCAAATGTTCGACATTTTAAAAATAGAAAAGTTCACATGTCTTTCGTTCCAAAAACGTTTTCCATTTCTTTTACATTACGTTATTTCTGAGAAAAATTCTTTAATGGGAATTAGTAATTAACGGTTATTTTATTTCACTGTTATAAACTTTTAACAATGAAAGTTCAGTAATATAAAATGAGTAAACTTCTTATTATTTTTCAAAAAGTTTTTGCTATAGATTATATTTTAATATAAATTATGATTTAAACCCTTGCTAATAATTGTGTTTTTCTTTTTTACTGCAACTATTATTATATAAGAATTATTGCTATTACATAAGAAAAAATTGTGTGACATGTTTTTGAATTTAATTACCGGGCTTGTTATTAGTTTGAACTAGAAATATTTGAGATTGATGCTTTAGAAGTCCATAATGTTTATGTCATATCACATTGCAACAATAAAAAAAATATTTTGATAAGGATTAATACCTACGGTTTCTCAGTTCTAATTTCTTAGAGTATATAGGACATTTCTGATAAGAAAACTTTCCATATTAAGAACATTAGTTTTATAAAAAGTATACATAAAAGTTTTAAAATCAAAATGTCTTATTTAAGAATAAGGTTTTAGCTTGATTTAAGACAACAGTAACTATTTTTAATAAGTTTAAAGAAGGTTTCTTTATGGTACGAAGTGCTAAAATTGAATATAAAATGGATAAACCTTTGTAGAATTACAGAAATAACTTACTATTCTTTATAAAAATTAATAAAATGAGAAAATACACTTCTTATAAAAAACAACACATCAAAGAAAATGTTTTTTTGCTCTTTTTTTTAATTCAAATAGTCACCTTCTTTTCCAGCAAATTATTTTTTGAATAAAAATTACCTAAATTTTCTTTTGATTTTTTTGTGTGCTGCAGGAACAACTTACCACTAGTGGAAAGTAATTAAATTGCACAGATCGTAACATAAAATATTCAATGAATGTTATCGAACAAAAGCATACATTTTAAAATAATTGTTTTTATTCTTCATACTTATTCGAAGTAAAGCAATATCAAATAAAAGTATATTTTACAGCGACGAACAAAAGGCAAGAAAGAAAATATAGAGTATATGCAAAATATCAAATATTTTATGTTTGAGGAAGCATAAACAAATCTTCCGTACAATTCTAGGAAATAAATATAAATTTTTATTGTATTCCTAAATTTTAAATTAATTAATTAATATATAATGTATATTTTACATGAACGATATTTTCTTTGTCATATTAAACACTGTTTACACTTATTTATGATTAAATAAGCGTTTAAATGCTAAACAAGCTTTTACGCAGTTAAAACAATTTAACTTTAGAAATGTCTATTACTGTGTTTTTTGAATACATTTTAAAAATGTAACTGCATTTAATATTAAATTATCAGATTAATTATTATTTTATTTAAATATTTATTATAGAAAGACAAGTAAAAAAAAAACGATTTTACTTTGGAATAACATTTATTTTAGTGTACATATTAAATTAATTAATTATGCATAAGTAGTTTTACAACCGTAAAATATCTCTAATGTTTGTTTCTTTGATTTCAGAGGTACTGAATTTGTTGTGACCATAAATGAAATTTTTGAAGGGTAGATATAACAGATAGATATATAATTCAGAAATTTAGAGAAATACAGGTTAAAAAGTGAAAAGTATTCTTTATATAAAAAAAAGAAAATCGAAACATGAACCCTACAGAAACTAAAACAAATAAAGAAACAAAAACAACGAAAAAAAAATAGGAGAAAAAATTGTAATAATTTCTTTTTTCATTTGCTCTGTTATTTTCAGCAAGTAATAGTATTTACTTTAACATCAAAAATTATTATTGCTTATTAAGTATTTACGACAATGTTTGCATTATAATTATAATTTTTGTTCTGTTACTTATCATATCTTTTGAGTTATTTCCCTTAAAGTTTTTTCCTTCTGTATTTGTATTTTAGAGAGACAATGTGTGTAGATTTATATATAATAGCAAGAATTGCAAATATTTGTAAATTTGAGCAGAGATTTGAAAAGAAGGCTATTTATACCAATAGCAAAGTAATCACAAAAAAACAGAGGTCCTCAAACTGTGGGGAGGCGACTACTTGGGAGGCGACAGCATATCGAAAATTTGAAGATAAAAGTGTATTCAAAAATTATTAATTTACTGAAAGGAAGCAAAACAAACAATATACATTCTGACAAATCCTGAGGGATTTAGGCTGGATGTAAAATGGATGAATGAGAGAGGAAATAAATAATTAATTTAATTAAAAATTATTTTGCAATCTCTTCCAATTTAAAAATTATAATTAAGCATAGCACTTATCCTTCTTAAAATAATTTACTTAAAAGTAAAACATACAACAGTTAATATATATCTTGATAATTTGTACGGTTTATAATTTAGGTCATATTGCAGCTTTAGTGTCAAAGTACAGTATTATTTCATTCAATATATATATATATATATATATGTAGGCTTATTCTCTACAAACAAGGGATAACATCCAACAATCACATTCGAAAAACACATAGACAGTAGGAAAATCACACAACGAAGGATATATGAGTAACCGAGATTAAAAATTATAAAATGGATGCTGCAGTGTTATAAGTATTGCTGACTTAGGAACAGCTAATATATAAAATAATTTATATAAAAGTAGGGTTGAGCATGTTTTTTGGCCAGCCAATCTTCCCCCTTTTACTGCACACACTCACATTATGAAATACTTTTTAAAATAATTTTCCTCAATGTGTAGAACATTTGTTTTCAGTTATTTAAAATATCTAGAACGCATAAGATTTACTTGTTAGAATTATCCGATCAAATGCCAATCTTCAATAAAAGAAAAGTGAACCATTTGCTGTAGGTGTAATATCTTAAAAATGCATAGATGTTCATAAAATTCAAGGCAAAATATGGTAAAAAATTCAATTATCATGTATTTTCCATAATTCGTTTTAACTAAAAGGAAATTTTTGTCAAAATTATTGCTAATTAGCAAATTACAGATAACTACTGAATGGTCGAACGATTATGTTTGAATTTCGAAAGATTTTTTAAAAGATTTAATGAAGCGTAAAGGAAAGTAATTACTTAGTATTATCATTTAAAATGTGGAGGTAAATTTAAATTTAAAATGAATTTGAGTGCATTTTTCAGACACTTTTGTTACATCTCTCAAAGACAAAGACATTTTAGAAAATGATATCATTTTAGCGACTAGATAAAATTTCGCCTCAAGCAGTTTTTAAATAAAAGCAAATGGCTAAAGCTGCTAAAAACTGTTGAATATAAAGCATACCTCTTTATTATCTTGTCAATCAAAGAAGAATGACTACATTGAATTTTTTCGCATAGTTCTGGAAAGTTTAAAAGCCTAAGGACGTAGCAATGGAATTTAATGGAAGTTTTTCATTAATTTGTTTTGGGACATTTTTAATTCTAAATGCTTTTTCAGATAAAATTCTAAGATGCGTTTCTTAATTCATAGTTTATAAAAATGGAAATATACCGAATACTATAAAGTAAAATTATAAAGTGCTAAAATACCATAAGCAAACGATATAAGCAAAAAGGAGATTTATACCTTCAAAAGGGAATCTTCTGGGATTCTTGATGAAGCAGCATCTAAATTTTCTATTTTCATGGATTGCCAAAAAAAATTGTAAATATATGATTTCAATTAATTGTTGCAATTAAGAATTAAGCTAATTCCTTTAATTGTGTGTGTGTGTGAATTAGGTTTTCTGTTCTTATACAGTGTCTGGAATTTTGGATAAGTCTGGATTTTGAAATAAGTAAATTAGCAGAAAGGCTTAAAAGAGAAACAGTGAAGACCTACAGACCCATCAAAATACTTCGAGTGAGACTCTGGAGGACTACTAACCAGAACACATCTACACCGAGCAAATAAAAACACATAAGATATTTGTCAAATATTATATAATGTAATAGTGAGAAATTCAAGCCTCCGGTATCGTAACAATAAAAAAAGTGGCAAAACAGAAACAACTTAAAAATAATATCATTGGTCTGTAATTGTTATGAAGACTGTGTGACCAGAAATAGTTGAAATCCTGTCATTCTTCAAGTTTATAGTGTAATAAATGACTCAGTTAAGGATTTCTAAAGCTTAGCCATTACACCCAAACGGTGAAATGCTGTGTCCAACTCAGATAGAAGCATATCGATATTTCTGGAATATCGAGAAGCATGGCGATAATTTTACAATATTTCCTTTGTAAAAGATCCACATTAAGTGTCAAAAATATTCGAAACGTAATAAAATAAGTCTACCATTTATTTAGTTCTGTTTATTAGATGCAAAAAATAAAGTTGAATAAAATTACAAAAATTAATAATTTCACAAAATAAAAAAAATAAAAATAAATAAATAAAAAATTAAGAAAAGTATTATTTGAAAAAAAAATTACCAACAAATCAATTAAATCTATATTCCAAATTTTCTGAAAAATTCAAAATTGTTAAAAAATTTTGCAAGTGTTTTCTTTGATTATGCTTTGAAATTTTGAAGTAAAACTGATTTAGCTACATTTTTTTTAATAACAAAAAAAAGATCATTTCAGCTTTATATTAAATTCTTGATGTTGAATTGAGGAAATCATCAGATTAACTACAAAAAATATTTTTCAGTGGAAAAACATTCGGTAGATATGTTTTTCTTAGAAGAAGAATTGTTATATATATAATTTGGAATTTCAAATGACAAGTTAAAAATAAAGGACATTTTAAAGTTATGATTTTTGATATATGAAAGAGAGAGAGAGGAAAAATTTACCCACAACTAAAGCTCACCGTGTCGTAATAAGGACTAGTGCTTTTAAAAATAAACTTCGCTTCTCTTTCCTCATCTATTATGAATAGATTGATTAATTGTTCTTTAACATCACAATTCGAAGCTACACTAGGGCATAATTCAACCCTTTTGGGGGCCTTGGGAAGATTACTTCCCATCTACATGATCTTCCCATCTACATGATCTGTGGGAAGCTCAAAATTCATTATAATATATTGATATTGCTATTATGATGATGATGGGAAGACTAATTCACGCTTCAGTTTTGTGGCACTGCACATAATGTAGCGATTATGACATCTGTAAATCGGACAGCAAAAATATGGTACTAAAGAAAAAGTACTTTGTCCAAAAGTTGTCGCTGTATATACCTATGCCATGGGAGAAGTTGATCGCTTCGATCAAAGATAAGATATATACCAAATAAGATCTGTAAAATGGTGGGATCGTATCTTTTTTTTTTCTTATTGACCTTGCCATGATAAACAGTTTCATACTGCGGAGAGTGAACAAAAGAAACAAAAGTTAAGACCAGTTAACATTTCATATAGCATTAGCTCGTCAGCCGATAGACGGATATTCCTCAAGAAAAAAGAAAGGACTTTCTGCTAGCGTCCAAGAAAAGAAGTGTGTTGTTCCGGATGATGTGCGCTAAGCTAGTGTGGGACATCATATGGTAAAGATAGTCTACAACTATAGACGATGTAGGAAATATAGAAGAAAGGGACAAGGAAAGAGAATCCGTTACATGTGTGCTGAATGCGATGTCCCCTTGTGCATTGCAACATGCTTCTGATCTTGTCATGCAAATATTCACCATTAAATTTAATTTTCTTTATGACGATGAATGGTTCTTTGGAAAGTATTCATTCCACCCCTAAAATTTAAATGTAACATAAAATTCGGCAAAATAAAATATATTTCCTTAAAATCTATTGTTTAATAGTTGATAAAACATTAAAACTGCGATAAATTCAAAAGAGAAACAAATGGCCCACGACAATGTTAAATTTAATTTTTTTCAAGATAAACTCATATCGATATACAGAAATTAAATCTTACTATAGAAAAATAGTAGTCGATCATTGGCAAGTATGTAATACCATAAAGAAGATATAACTTAATCTTTCTTTCCAGTGCAATATGTTGGGCTTTTTAAAATATTTAAACAGAGAATCATTTTTTTCCCTTTTATTTTATGCCTTTAAAAATACGATCACCGAAAAAGTGAAATAAAATAAGAATTTTTTTTTTTTCATAAAATAGATTCATCTGTGCAGTACGTTAATGGAAGCTTTATTGAAAATTTCTATTTTAAGACGACCTATAATTTTGCCTTTTCCTTTTTTGACAATAAAATACAGATCTTAGTTCTATTCTAAGCTTAATATTAAATTTTTGTGAAGAGAAAGCGCTGAATTATAATAGCATCCTGGCACATATTTCCATTGCACTATTCACTTATCGTTTCAAGGTATATTAAAAAATCCTTCGTATGTGAACGTAAGAAGAAAACTTTAAAATTATTATTTTTTTTTTTATATATATAAGATATTACTTTACTTTTAATCCTCGATATCATAAAACGGATTTTTCATTTTTTGTAGGATGCTTTTACTATTGCTCTTAAAGATAATTTTTAATACCAAAACAGAAAACGAAAGTCCCACACATACATTTTTCTTATTTAAAATTGGACACTCTTTCAAAGTATGGGGTAATATTAAAAGAAAATTTTACATCTGAATGTTATGGAATCATTTTATGATAATAGAAATAAAAAAAATGCTACTGTAAGCTAAGAAAATAGCTTTGAAAATATTCAAATCATAAGAATACCAGGAAGAAATTTATTTTAGTTACATTCTATTCGGCATTTGTATATGACTTATATAAAATTATTTTACAAATTCATCTAAATGTACAAATTTGCGAATTATTAATATAGCCGTAAAAGTCATTCATTTCTTTTAAAAACTTGTAGAAATTTACAAATTTTTGTATTTTTGTTTTTGTTGTTGAATTCAATATTGTGAAGGAATTAACTGAAATATTAACTAAACAAAAAAATTATATTAAATAATTTAAGACTAAAGAGACATGTTTTATACCATAACATACGTTCAAGATGGTTATCCAATCAGTGTGTTAAAATTGAAGGAAAAGATTTTAATTATTGTAGTATATGATTTTAAATTTTTAAATAATAATTGTTTTGATTATTTATATAAATTTTTAGAGGAAATAAATTAGGGGTATGATTTATACTAGCAAATAAATAGAAAAATAATTTTAAATGTATCTAAATTTTAATATGATCGTGGATACAAAAATTTAATTTTAAGAGTGAGTGAATATTAACGCCACACTGTTCAGCTACAGGAGGGCTTTTGGTGACGGACCTCGCAGTTTTGAACCATGGTCAAGTGACGTGGACGACACCTGAGCTGGCACTTCCCTCGCCCTAACACTACCACACCACACCAAGGTTAGGACGTTTGAGCTCTCGACAGATTTAACGTGCATCGCACCCCTACACGGCGGGGTTTTAGTGGTACTGGGCTCGAATTCATGACATGCATGCCATGATCCGT
>BMAV01010413.1:196192-218763 GCA_019973955.1 Trichonephila inaurata madagascariensis
ACAATAGAGGAAATGGAAAAACGACTTTCTATATGAATTGACGATGAAATTGAGCGCAAAGTCCCATTAAGCCAATCTACCTTCTCGATAAAATGGCAGAAAATCGGAAATACAGAAGAGACTGAATGATCTGAAATGTAAACATACTGACTTAGAATTTTATTTATTTTTAAATGCATATTCATTTATTATGTTTATATATTTGTAAGAAATAAATTTTTGTTTTATTGTTATAAAAAACATAATTAATAAACTTAAAATGATAAAATAATTTTCTACCCATCTTCCCCTAACCTTATTATTTACATGATGAGATAACCTCGTTTAATGCTGTTTCATATTACGTTCTACTTTGATGGAACGTATATACCGCGTTAAGCAGGGTCTTACGGTATAATTTAAAATTATGTAATTATAAAAATTATAAATTGGCTTATGGAAGGGCAGAATAAAAGAGATTTTTTTCTTTATTCTAGTAAGTACTTGGTCTGAAGAATAAAGTGCCACTTATATGCTAATATTATTCTATTAGAATTTTTTTGAGATTAAAATTTTAGCACACTCATTTTACATTTTTAAAAATATTTCGTTTGATATTTTAAAAAAAATATTATGCTTTTCATTATATTAAAATAGTGGATTTGTTGTTTGCAGTACATTCGAGTTCACTTCAAGCATTATTCGTTTCTCGTGTTCACATGATCCAGCTTTCTTTCAGAAAACACAAACGCATTAATAATTATTTTCTAGTATTTTTTACTGAATTAACTGCTGCATAAATATAATTATCAGAATATATTTTTTTTTAATTTTAAATAGAAAATAATCTTTTCCTATTCATATAAAATTCAGTGAAAATTCTGAGACTATAATTAGTGGTTTGGACAAATCCCTTTGTAGAGAATAATGAAAGATAGAAAATCATTTCTTGAGAACCAATTCTTCAGGTAGTTAGATATTTATGTGTTATATTTCCCTAATGAGATTTAATTACCAATTCATAAAAGCTGTTTCGAAACAGGTAACAAACATTAAAATAAAGTTTGGAAAATTTTGAATAAAGCTCTTTACAATTAACTACTTCATTGAAAATCAATTCAGAAAATGAGCTTTGAATTATATGCTCTGTTATTCATATTCAATTCTAAAATCTTATTCAATTAAGTTTCAAAAGAATATTAAATAACAATTATTTACAGTTTAAGTTTCTCGTGTATAATGCCGGTACTTAACTAAAAGCCAAATACTCAAAATCAACAAAGTTAGCTTTGGGTTTACTTGTATTATTGATTTACATTCAAGTTCCCATTCACATTAACCATCATAATTGTAATACTTAAAAAATAAATATTGCAACAAAAAATGTCGACTAACTAATGGAATAAAGTAACATTGTGTTAAATAAATTATGTTTGAAAAGCACTTCTATATTTGCCTGAAAATTTTGCATAAATAAATAAAAATTGGGTTGAATATTAATTTAATGTTTTTTTTTAAAAAATTATTCAGATGCTTAAAATAAATTAGAATAATTAAATATGCTTCCTCTTAACAAAAGTTAAGAAAATCAATTTACGTGAATAATTTTAACAGTGTGTTTTAATTTGTCTCTACTTTTAAGATATTAAAACTTTCTTTATTTAGTATTCAGAATAGAAAATGAGGGTTAACTGACAAAAGCTTAACACTAATTGCGAAAATTGAGTTACACTGAGAAATTTCCATTACTCTTTTGAAAATAAAACTACGGATATATTACACGAAGATGTATATATTACACAAAAATACAATTACAATCAGTAAAAAAAAAAACACAAACCTTTTGATTTAACAATATAAACTTTTTACACTGGAAAAAACTTTGTAACGATAATATCAGTGTGAATGCGCTATGTGGATGCAACTCTGACTCAAACTTTCTCTAATGGTTGCATTATACAACTTATTAAAAGGATAAACAATCTTCTAGCAATATCGGTCAATGTTAGAACAGCTATCAATATGACCTGTACTTCTCAACGTTTTATATATAACCATTCATCTGTATATCATATTTCTTTGGTAAGATGGTTTCAAATAATCTTTCTCTATCTTACCTTAAAGACCCCCCCCCCCCCATGTTAATTCAAGACGAAAATCTCTCGAGATAGCCAGTTGCAACTTTTCTTGCTGAAATTAAAGTTAAAGAACACAGTTAAAATTTATAATTTGATAAATAGGTATAATTTTTTATATATTTATATATTATATATATTATATATATATATATATATATAACTAAAAGTGATTCTTTATAAATATACTCACACACATACTACAATTTATTAAAATTAATACGAAAAAGAAACACATCATTGAGTTTATCTCAACAAATTAAGAATGTTTCAGAAACCATTAATGTATTTAAACAAGTAAGGGACAAAATGCATTTCAATAAAATTTTCGAAATTGATCGCATTAGTGTTTGTGACCATAATCATTTCTGGTAACATTCCCAGTATCTCGTATAATTAAATATTCAACTTCAATCGTTGAACGGGTGGTTGTTTGTTGTATTCACCACACCAGACCGTCCTCAGTTACTTAAATGTAGTTTTCTGGAATGAGCTGGAACTCCTGGATAGTTATTAAATGAACTAAATCAAGCGCCTTTTACTTGCTTAAGGTATCTCATGAAGCGTTCTCTATTGCAGTTTTAAATTTACATTTTTCCTTATATTTTCCATCTCTTTTCCAATTTCAACTTCTGAATTTCTTCTTAGATTAAGCTCGCAAAATAGTTTTAAGCAGATCCTCATTTTAAAATGAAAAGAATTAAGATATCCGACTACTTTCAGAACCGTGATTTTAAAAAAGCGCATAAATGAATAATTTTCATGATATTTAGTGTCAATTAAATTAAAATACATGTATAAAATTGTTTTAAGGACATTTTGATAAAAAATTAATTTAAATAAAATATTTTGGCAAAAAATTAACTTAGAATAACCTTTTTTCAAAATGTTCTCCTTTTTTTAAAAATGCTTCTATTATAATAATACTTTTCCTGTATATAGCTCAGACCTCTGTACAGAGGCTCAACTATGAGTTTTGAAAAATTCACATTATTTTCAGAGTTACATTCCATTGAAATAATTAGCGGCGATTTTTTCTTAAAATTTCTCCCCTCTATTGTCGTAAAACATGGATAAACCCACTTCTAAGTTATATATTTAAAAAATTCTAGTTGAGCCTCTGTACAGAGATCTGAGCTATATACAGGCAAAATATTATTACAGTAAAAGCATTTTTCACACAAGGAGAATATTCTAAAAATGGGTCATTTTATGTTCATTTTTTGTCAAAATATTGTACTTAAATACTTTTTTATTGCAATACTATTCTTAATACAACTTTATATACATTTTCTAATCTAAGTGACACTAACTATCATAAATAATATCCATTTATACGCTTTTGCAAATTCACGGTTCCGAACGTAGATGTACCTTAAATATTGTAGAAAATGAGGAAGCTATAATGAAAATGGTTACTTATGTATACTCCGTAGCAGTGCTTAAATTTTGGAGATTAACTTTCTTAAATTATCCTTTCGCTTCAAACTACTTTGGAAAAGTATTAATGAAAAATTCTTGAAATGAATTTCTCCTTTGAAAATTAATGAATCTCATCAATTATCTGAATCTATCATGCATCTGGGAAGAAACGGAAGATACGAAATTTTTCGAGAAGAAAAAGAAGTTAATATATATTCATAAACAAAATACAGTAGTATATTTTCAAAGAAAAAGAACCTTCCTCTAGATTTCTACGATTTCTTTGTTTTTGAATATCTCTATGGCTTATCTCGGATGCTTTCTGCCTGACTTCTACAAAGGTATCATAGAGATCTGAATTGATAGAAAACGACTATTGTAAATGTACTTTCTTGCTTTATATATTTGATAAAATTAATCTATCACTGTTGGGAAAATTATCTTGGATTTCTTATTTGCTTTTCATCTATTGAAATAATTTTTCTTAAAAAGGTGTTAGACAAAGCTTTTGTATTTAGTAGAAAATCCTCTTTTATTTCTACAGTAAAAATGACATTAATACACTATTAAAGTAAGTAATGAATGTTCAAGTGAAAAATAATCAGCAATTAATTAAGTAAGTAATTATAAGTATTATTTTATAAATATTAATTCATTAATTTATGTTTCTTATTTTTAATTAATTAATTGATTGATTAATTTAATCTTGATATGCATACATTTTGCTCCAGTTTCTTATTATCGAACATTTTTCCCAATTATATAATATATTCTATTATAAATCTATTGAATTTATCCTAAATACAAGAAATAAATATTTAATGTAGGGAAATGTTGGACTGGGGAAATTACTGGTTTACATTAATTCTTAAGAAAAATATTCGGAGTGACTCATTTTTCTGTAAAAAATATTTTGAACAATATCCATTCACCATTAAAAAGTAAATTAAATTTGTTGTCTTCGAACCCTATAACTTTTAAATTTTTTAAAATAAAATTTTAAAGGGGTTCTTATAACTTTTTTTAGGATAAAATTTAATCTCGTTCTTGTAGACTTGCGTACTAATTGCTGAAATTTAAGAAATAATTGAAAATTTAAATAGAAGAATTGTTTAACATTTTAAGGGGGTTTTAAAGGGAATTTAAAAAACTTGGAAAACTTCAGAGATAAGGGGTTTACTTTTGAATGTTCTTTAGAGAATAACATAAATGCTTCATCGGGGGTTATCGGGAGCGTGCTGACCCAAACCACAAAACAGAAAAAGGGTTTTTCGAAAAATTAAAATTTTTTTCCCCTAAGTTTTTGGGTTTTTATTATTATTTGAAAAGTTTAAAATTTAAGAAATAATATATTCTTAAGATTGAATCGAAAATGAGTTTTTATGCAAATAGGTGTTTGTTGTTCTTTGTGAAATTACTTCCACTCAGGTATCTCTGGACAGCACATTTATTTATATGCAAATACAAAAAACGATCACGGAAACTGCACACAGCAACCGGTAAACTAGAGCAGTGATCCACAACCCCCGGTCCGCTGACCGATAACGGTCCGTGGACCAAATAGTGCCGGTCCGCACAAGGAATATTAAATTATTTTCATTTTATATACTGTGGTGTATTTCTCTAGGTTTTTATGGTAATCATTTTATATATACACCATGTTAAATAACTTAATATTAATTTCTTGGTATAACTGTGTTTTATTCTAAAGGCCCAATTAAATACAATTAAACTAAAATTATTAAATAAAAGCAATCTAAATTATAAACAATCAATGTCCCCTTCTTCAGTGGGCCGCGGTAAAATTATCAAACGTTGACCGGTCCGCGGCGATAGAAAGGTTGAGGAGCACTGAGATAGAGAACCCCGTAGAAAGAATGCGTGGGAGTAAAGAGGGGAAAACCGTTAGTTATCACACAGTTATCCTTCCGCCAGAAAAAGATAGTTCACTCGCTTCACCTCAACAGCATTAATGTTGCTTTTTGTGACTTCTTGGTTAATACAACTATTCAAACAAAAACCTTTGTAACACAGATACTGCAATCACTAAATGAAAACTGTTACAAAAAATCTAGACTAGTTAGTAAAAAGTACCGAAAACCGACTTGTACTTTAGTATGTATGTGTGCACGTGCCCAAATAAATTTTTCATTTCAATGGCTTAGTGTTTGGTGTACACAAATGCGCCCAGCATTCTTTTGTAAAGATTTCGGCGTACGTTTAACCTAGATATCAACCTTTATGTAGACTCCAAATAGTTGATAGGTCTGCCTGCCCTGACCAGCATCGGAAAGATCAAATTCAACTATATTCCATTCCCACTTCTTCACACCAAGCCTAATAGCTAGGGCATGCGCATTCCGGGAATTTAATTGCCTCACCTTGTATATTTATTTATCTCTGCATTGACAACCGCATTAGAAATAAATAAATAAAAAAAAAACACAGCTTCCAGTGGCTGCTAATAGAGAAAATCTATGAAGGGTAAGTATAGCAATTTTGTGCCTACTTACAGTTTACTGGAAATAGTGATCAGTTATGACTATTAAGCAAATCTAGACCACAGTGGTCAACAATCTCTTTTTTTAACTGTGGCGTGCCAAAACAATCAACCAATATGATGCAGCTTGCCACACAGTAGGATATTTTTGAAGCACTTCTATTCCTACGAGAGCATGCAGAGTTAGAAAATAGAGGTCAATAATATTTACACAGTTACATTTTTTGTACATTAGTTTTGCATTATTTAAAGATATTTTTTATTATAAAAGTAAATAGCATAACATATAACTATTTCTTCAATGAATATAAAAAAAATTAAAATTGTGCATATATTATACATTTTTAAACATATTTATTAAAATAAGAAATAAACAATATACAACATAAATATTTACCTTCATTGTAAATAAATGAATAGAAATAAAATTTTAATGCGAACCTAGTATTTGCATTGCTTTGCATTCATATCGCAAAATCAGGTGTATAATATGTGACTTTTAAATTCATACGATTTTGAGCATTCAGTTGTTAAACGATTTCTTCACGGACTCGAAATACTTTTCACTTGAGGGAAAATGTTTTACTTAGATATAGGAACAAAAGCTAAAAGCAGTGTACATGCAATTTTTCTCTTTTCAAACTCTTAAATCTATCCAATAATGACATTTAATAATTTACAAAATAGCTGAAAATTTATCTTTAGAGTTATCTTTTAGATTTTTTCGTTAATTCCGTTAATGTTCATCATTCTGAAAACGTTTGTCAAGTAAGGTCTATTACAAATTTATCAACTTTTTATCCACTCAAAAATTGACAAATTTGTGGAATGCAGCGTGCCCCATGTAGCACATGTGCTACAGGTTGCCGACCCCTGATCTAGGGCTTTCTCCATTCTACCTGCAAGGAATTTGCTGTATTCCTAAGGATGCAATTCTCAGAAATCATTGTAGCAAAAAATGAACTGTTCATACAAAAGTAAAATAACTTGCTTGTACCCGCATTATAGTGATTAGTTCTAGATTAGTAACATATCATTAGAAATGATTTGAAAAAAAAAAATGTTCTCTTTTTTTAAAGTTTTAATCAATACAATAATATTTTTTGTCTTAAGTTCCTATTTTCGTAAACTTACGATTAGAGGCTATTGAATTGACTACCTTACAGTTAAAAAAAATATTGTTATTAAATACATTTCAGACATTTAAAAGCTATTAATTGATTCAAGCACATTTTCGCTTATGATAAAAAAAAAATTAGAAAATATGTTATAAAACTAGAAAGTAGATCTAAAAAATAGTAACTGTATAGTTAATATTTAATTATATAATTTAATAATTTTAAAATTATAGCAGTCTGCTGAGAAAAATTACAAATTTTCAAGATTGTATTATATACAATAATATATCATTAAGATCTTAAGGTGTTTTCATACTAAATTGAAATAGGATTATCTCTGTTTGAAACAATTAATAAATCTAATTTTTAATGAAGTATTTCAAATGTCACATTGCCTGTGTATAAGCAATTGAAAATAAAAAAAAATCATTGAATTATCTTTCGTAAAAATATGCGTCAAATACTTAAAATAAAAAAAAATAACTGAATATGAAAGTGCGTGGTGATAGTTTTAAATTAAAATTTTAAATGTGTAGCAAAAACAAACAAAATTTACAATTCTCAAGTCATTTAAAATAAACCAGTATCATTAATTCAAACTAAGATTAATGAAACTCATGAATTATAATATTTTTGTCCAAGTCAGTTGGCCTTGTACGCCCAAGTTTGCGGGTTCGACCCCGGTCCATTATGGTGTATTTTCAAAAAAATCGACAGCATCTACATAATATGATTATGCGACATGTTAAAGATCCCTAGAGTGCCTCTTTGACTTGGGTGCTCTCGGGAAAATTAAATTCCTAGTGCAATTTCGTATTGTCAGAGCTCAGCTGCTTCCCTCTGGCAAGGAAACTTGGCGTTAAAATTTCGCTGTGGCAATTAAAGTCCATCAATATAATGCCACACTAAAACATGATACCAGTTCCCGGGGATTGTACTTTGTTTTCAAAGTTACAAATCGGCAGCTCTATTTGAAAGAAAAAAAATTATACTAATCATTCGAACAAAATCGTTAAAAATCATTCATTAGCAATTGTTTGTGTAATATATATTCATATTTCTTATTTAATCATTATCTACTTTATGAGATTCTTTAATTTCTTACGTTATCTGAAATTGCTTAAGTAGTTAATATAATTTTTGCATTCATTTATTACTAATAGTGGTTAAAAATCATACATATTGGAAGAACATGTCAAAGAATTTCTCTCGTAGTTTATACATAATTATTTAAAGATACGTTGCGTTGAATTATTTTAGGCTATATTTATTCACCCAATTGTTCTTTATATTATAAAATTATAGAACTAAGAATAAAGTTTGATTTTCTTTGTATTTTTTGAAGTATTTTCAAGGTACTTAGTAAATTACATTGTTTTTCGTGTGGTTCAGTTTTAGTAATTATTTCAGATAACACTAACGTAGTCTTAGTTAATACGATAATAGTTGTAAAAAGTCAAGAGCTATCTACAGAAGCATTTGTTATCTAAATATCCAATTCGTACTTGGTACAGTTAGTAAAAGAAGTATCGGTAAAATTTATCATGTATTCCGTTAGTTATTTTCCCAATTCGATATGGCTCTGAAACAAAAGCATAAATCAATCAGTCAATCTACTATTAACAGTAGGTTCATTCCCTCCTGGTAACTGAACAGATGGTCATCGGCAGAAATTAATGATACTATAATATGTTTTATGTTCTGTAGTAACAGAAGCCAATGTACAATAGTTTGTGTTTTGGATATTACAACAGAAGTATATTTTGTTACAATAATTTGTCATAGGAACATTATAACACAGGGAATGAGTTTTCTCAAAACGTTAACTAGGGTTTAAATATATTTAATGTGTAGGAAATTTAATTTTGAGCTTATACATAGTAAAATCATCATTCATAGGAATTTAAATGCAACACAAAATGTCAAACGTATGGAAGAATAACAAGAAATATTCAGTCTATTAATTGGCAGAAAATCTGAAAATATATTTTTTAAAGCAGAAAATTTTAGGGACACTATAGGAAACATTACGAAACCAATGCGTAACAATGCGTTACGTAATCAATGCAATACTTCTACAATTCTTCGATATTTTTTCAAATTTTAATTTGGTTTAATTAACATTATTTTATATTTAAATTCTACAAAGAATAAACTATTTTGTAAATAATTAAACCTATACTTCAAACTCGTCAGCTCCGATTCTTGGGTGCTCAAACCGACATTCCATTTTGACTTACTGGACTGTATTCCCATTTTGTGTTTCATTTGACTTTTATATTTCAAGCTTTATATATATTTTTTTGATGTTTCGATGAATTTCTTGACTAATCTTTACACAAAGCACTACACACACAGACATAAAATATAGGTTGAAAAAAATCAAACACAAATGATTTAATTCCGGCAATTTAAAATTCTAAAAAATGTTAAAATTTCACCTTTTTATCAATTTTTTTAAATAATTATTTAAATTATGAATGTTCCAACTTCTTAATTTCATTGTTCTAAGCGGGATGTAGGAAGAACAGGACAAAATTAACAGGACTTATTGTTCAATAATTAAAAAGTTTAAAAATACGTTTTCCTTAAAAAAAAAAAAAAAATTAGTGGTGCAATAGCCCATGGAGGTCCAAGGTCTACTCAGCTCATCTCAGTTTTTTGACCTTGGGCGCTGAAGTGTATGAGCAGATGTTCCGTTCAGGTGGTTGGTCTGATGCGGAACCCTCCGTGTTTAGTTCCCAAGCATGCGTTGTACCCATTTTTCAAACCACTGAAGGGCTAAAAGGCTGAGTCAGCCTTGCCCAGCCCGGGGTTTGAACGTCGAACCAGTGGCGGGGAAGTGCGATAAGCTACCATTCAGCCATAGGGCCTTACCTTAAAAAGGTAGTAAACTTTAATATTTTATTCAATTTTATATTTTCCCGTTAAATAATAAAAAAATACTTAAACAAGTAGGAAATATTGATTTTTATTAAAACGTTGCACTTAGAACTGCACGCAAGCTAATGAGTATGACCTCGTAATTGTGAGCGAGAATCAAGTATGGAAGATGATACCTGAGATGATATGCCTCTCTTCAAATATCCACACCACAACAACGTGATGACTTTAAGCACAACAAATTTGACTTGCATCAGCCTTTCTACAATGCGAGTCTTCAGCGGACACGTACTCACAAATCACCGATATCTGCCACTAGTATGGCCACAAGTATGCCATTGCCTCATGATACTTTTAGGTTTTACTTCTTGAATGCTACGTGTTAATGTCAGATGAGTGTAGTAAAGTAACCTTGTAACAAACTTATAATTCGAAGGGTATGATCCCTATATTTTGTTATTCCAGTGACATTTTGCTAAGAAAATTTCCTTATCCCAAAACTTTAATGCTCTTTCCGATATGAAATGTTACTACGATGTACGTTTTAAGAAATGTTACAATCCAACAACTAATGTACGAGTTTTTATAACATAGCTGAAAAGGTGAACTTACCATTTAAATATTTGTACGAAAAAGCTATTAATTAATGAGGTTTTCAGAGAAAAAATATGGCCATACTCTTTAATATAAGTGTCATGATAATTATTATAAATTAACAAAAAGCTCTGTCATCGTAATATGAACAAAGTTCAATTAATAAAAAATTGGCATCTTCAAAAGTGAATCTTCAAAGATTTCTGATGTAGCAGCATGTAAATGTCTTTTTTGTGAGAAATAACGTTTGCTATAAAAATTCCAAACATGCATGATTGCATATCCATGATTTAAATTAACTACCATTGTAATAAAGTCAATCAAGGTACTTTAAAAGAGTTAATTTTCATGGTTTTCTAAAGAAATTATGAGTTTGGAAAAGTTTGAATCTTTTGACTTGCAAGAAAAAACTCACAAGCCAGCAAAGAGGTTTGAAAAAAAGAGTCCCAGACCCAACAAAATACTACAAAGGAAATTTTAGGTACCATTCAAACCGATTTGTTGATATTTTAAATACGCAGCGATTCTCATATTTGAGATAATGATGATGACCAGATAAAGACTCTCACTTGATGCCAATTAAAAAAAATTCGGCAAGCAAGAATCATTGGTCGCTAATAGTTATGGAGTGTGTGATCCAACAACATCTTCGATTGAGCCATTTCTCATTCAAGAAAGATTACAGTACGATAAAGGCTTCAAGTGCATGTTTCCAAAGTACAGTAATACCCCAAAGTTATGCAATATGGGGGACTGAATGATAAAAGCATAAGTCGAATTCGCGTAAGTCGGGTTATAATTTCGCAAAGAAAAGGTGAGGAAGAGAGGTGAAAGAAAATAATAAATTAGGAAAAAATGTTTAAAATAACCTTAAATATATAACACAAATACAAAATCGGAAACCGAAGTTATTTTGATGTAGGAGATTTTACAAAATCTGATCAAGTAGTAATAGGAGAAATTTCTCCAGTTTGTAGGATTTTAGCGAAAGTATATTTATTTGAAGTACTTTTTTATTAATCTAGACGAAAGTCAACTCTTCATGTTTAAGGCTATTGAAAAAGAAAAAAAAGTCTCCCATAGTAATATATATATACCTAGAAAAAAGTGTACCTATTTTATTTGAAAATATTGAAAGATAAGAAAACTAGCAGAGATAAAAAAGTTCCAGTGTTTCTTTAAATTGAATTTCATGCATTACCGTCAGGTTTGAGAGTAATATAAGCATATTTTTTTGCTGAAATTCGGTTAAACACAATTGAACTAACAAAATTATTTTCAAGAACCGATAAGAGATTTTTAAAGTGAATAAAAATAGGTTTAGAAAATATGGCAATAAATAAATTATTCCTGAGATAAACTGATTTATTTTCAATCCTTTCACAAAACTGAAGTAAAATAATGCTTATATTTGATATTTACTCTTTTGAGAAATGCCTATTCATTTACCAAATTGTACAGATGGACAAGATCATTTTATAAGACCAAGAAGCAATTGGAAAAAGACAGCAATTTTAGCCTATGAAATATTTAAATATAAATAAACAGTTCAATATGTGGATCGAAATTTGTATGACAAAAACAAACCATTACTTAAAAATAGTTGTATTATTTTTTATATAGTTAAAATACCACTTAAAAGTGCTTTGGGCTTCTTTTTTGATAAGAAAATTTTAAATTATTAAAATTTGATATTTATGGAACATTATTGTAGATATTTGTTAGATATTTATAGAACATTATTTCAACTTATTCAAATAATATTAATTCAGTTGCTTATCCAATGCCTATTTTTAAATCCACATTATATTCGGAATCAACGGGTAACAGTTAAAAAATATTCCAAAATGTTAAGGAGTGAAAAACAATTTATAATATGAGTCACACTGAAAAACACATTATATATCATTGATTTTTGTTTATTTTTATATTTAATTCTGAAGGGACAATTCACTAGTTATAAGGGGAAAAACCATTCTTCTAATTATGTATAAATTATTTAAAATTATTCTATTATTTTTTCATGTACATTACTTTTTCTATAAAAATTCTTAAAAAATGTAAATCATTCGAAACACAATGCTAATCATTCAACAATTTTTTCTCCAAATGCTCTTCTTAAGTTAGAGCATTTGCTTTTAAGGGATCAAAAGTCCATTTTAGTGAAAAAAAATTGCTTTGTTGATTCGAAATCTATGGAGTTTTAACTTAAAATAATTTTTTAATGGAATAAAAAATATAACTCTGCTTTATATAAAATGACCAACAATTGTTTTAAACTTATTTTTGTGTGGTGGATACCAATAGCCATTTCTTTGCCTTTAAAGTTAGCAAACATAGTGAAGAAATAACTATAGTGTGTCAACTTATATATATATATATATAAATTATTTCTTTCTTATACTTAAGAATTTAAAATATATCACAATTAAAAGTTACATTTTAACATTATTTTTGAAATGAGAAGAAACTGGAATCTAAGAAACTTTTATTTTTGTAATATTTTTTTAAAATAACTTTTTAACCATATTTTTATCTAATTCTGCATGTATGTACATGTATAGATTTCATGTATTGAAGATATTTTTGCTATAATTTAATGTTTTAGTTCAGAGATGCAATAAAGAGGGATATATAACCATTTAAAGATATTTAATATGTAGATTAAAATTAGTAATGTACGTTTTGAAAAATACTTTGAATTTTTTCAAAATGCTTGTCCAAAGTAACTGTTTTTTAAAATGAGGGATTTTAAGATGTTTTTACCTTTACTCATATTCAAATGAATATATATATATATATATATTTATTGGTTCGAGTAAAAATGTTAAAAAGAATAAGTAAGGGAATGTATTTCATAAACGAATATATTTTAATTCCTAACGTATTCAATTGTCTTTTGAAACTTACTTTAATAACTAGATCCTTATAAAATAAAATAAAATGTAAAGCATTTTGTATAGTTCAAGCTAAATATCTCGTTTATATAATTCAAACAATAACTCAAGATATAATTGATTCATAACACCAATGAAAAGAAGCTAAATGCAATACTTTTAAAAATAAAAATAATAATTTATCAGAAAGTGTATACATGTACATATTTGAATTCATACTGATAGGGTATTCTATCCATCTCAGTCAAGTCTTTACAAACCATGTTTCAATCAATACCAAAGCAATTGCCTTAAAATATTTTAGCAAAGAACAGATGTCCTCTGTAAAAATAAAAATAATTTATACATAAAACTTGAACAGGTTTCTTTCACACATTATTTATGGAGTAAAATTTTTGAAACTATCTTGAAATCTCTTTAGCCCAGATATTTATCAATCGATATTACTTCGAAAGCATCTCGATGAAACATTTTAAAATTATAATATGTAAAATATTTCAAGGAGAACTATTGTTCTAACAATTCGATAAACAAATAACACGTTTACTTTTGACTGATAAATAACTCTTTTATTGAGCAGAAATATAGTTTTGAAAAATATAGTTGATCTGCTTTTAGAAAAGTATAATAATAATAATAACAATAATTTTATTTTGTTTCGATATTTGTATAGTAGCAAAATGTAATAAAAATTCAGGTGGTAGTGGTATTAGTTACGAAACAGCAATCACCTAACTGCAGACAATTTCTTTAAACTATCGAGTATAAAACATTTACTAACTATTTACAGATGAAGTACACAAGTTCAGGAAAATTGGAACAAGTTTACAGCAAGTAATCAAATTTTAAGAGAAAAAGTTAGTCTAAAGAGAATTATAGAAAACGGTGATACGCAGACGATAAAAAAATAATAATTTGAGCTTTGGAAAAAGGAGAAAAAAAAATAGTAAGAAACTAAAATAAATCTAAGGCATTTCGTTATTACAGAAACAAGACTATGCCTTATTGATTAATACTGAATGAAAAGAGAACTAATTAAATTTTTAGAAAAGTTTCGATGTGTTTTAGAAGAAATTTTACACATGATTGAAAGGCTTTAAAAATAAATAATTTAATGAATATTGATTTAACTGAATTCTTTTTGTGTGATTTGTAATATAATTTGTAAAAAGCTAGTTGTGAAATTATTGGAATTTTTATATATTTTATTATATTCATACTTAAATAAGGGCTATAACGTTTTATTGTGGCATTAGTGATATATTGCTACGTTAAAATATAATTAATGAAACAAAGTGCTGACATATTAATCAAATGAATTTGAAAAAAAGTTCAGATTTTGTATAAAATGATACAATTAAAATATTATTTGCACATTTTAAAGACAACTAACTTATTTAATTAAATCTGGGAACTGTTTACCTACGCTTTAAAATCATTAAAAAAACAAAACAAAAATTGAACAATCTTCATAGGCTTTACAATTTTTGTAACAGTAGAGCAAAATTAATATGATCGTTAATAGATTAATATGAATTAAAAATTATGTTGTCAATGAATGTTAATTAACACAATTTTACACATACATGCACATATATATATTATTTGTAACAGAGTATTTCCTTTATTTAACTATTCAACTCGATTTCTACAGTGTAAGAAACTGTTCAAACACAGTGAATGTTCTTTAGTTTCAGAAATATTCGAGAAAAACTGTTAGGGGGCAATGTATTAACGCATTTCAGAGAACACCCTTTCTTGATCATTTACCCATCCTGATTTGATACCATTTCCTGATCTCCTTTATAATCACGTAATAAATGAATCAGTCCTCAAAATTCCGAGAATTCAATGGTAAGTTCATTATATTAAAATTCCTGAACTATTGGAGAATATTGCAGGAATTTTGAATTTAATGGTTTCATTACGTAAAAAGTACAAATAAGTAAAAATTTTGGTATATTATAATGTTATAATTCCCTTTCTTCGCAGCTAAATCTTCAAAAATTGAAAACAATTAACTATCGATTTGTGAAAAATATTTTGAAAATCTCGAAGAAAAAAATTTTTTTTTAATCGTCAGCTTCTGAGACATCCGTTTAGCATTACAAAAACTGTTCTTAAACCCATATCTTGAAATCTTTTTAACACATTTGAAGAAAAAACAGTTGCGTGTAAAAACTATTTTTATTAATGAAACATTTCTATAGAAGTTAATTAATCAATTAATTAAAACATGTTGATGTGCTCTAATTGAGCCATTTATTGATACCGACTTTTTTTTATCTGTAAAAAGAGGATTATGTAACTTAATAATGTTAACCAAATTTTGGTGATTGTATCAAATACATAAGCAAATTGAAATATAAAATTTCAAAGGAATCTTTCAATGACAGTTATCAGTTAAACAGTAGCAATTAATGAATTGGAATGGTGTCGAAATTAGAAGTAATTTATTTGCTTCTTTAAACGTACAGTTGAACCTGTTTTTGTGCGATAGATAGGGACCGCATGAAAATAAATGCACAAAAAAATACTCAAGATTTTCATAAATTCTTACATAAAACAAACTAATTCGTGGAAATACTACAGAAATGTTTTTTTTATGCGGTGGATAGGGATCGCATAAAAAAAAGTCGCATTTATAAAATGTGCCAATCATTTACGAAATTTGCGTAAGAGTACTTCCATAACAAAATAAATGAGTAAATATTACACATGGAAACATTTTAAAAATATACAGTTTCTCATTGTATACACGGATAAGTTTTCACACAAACTGCACCTACATAATCCATTGCTATTCATCGTAATGCAAAGCTTTATAATGAATGATTTTAAAATCGCTTTCGTTACTTGAAGGTGCAATTTCAATTGATTTATTTTTTGGCAACATAAAGTAAGAGATAAGTTTTTGCTACGAAGATCGGGTGGTCAGTTGCTTGTAAATGTCACGATAACCAGCTATACATGAATGAAGCCCATTTTGGAATTTTATACTCCTTTCTTAATTGGTATCTATTTTAAGAAAATGCTTTTCGAATTTGTTAGTAAGCTGGATCCTTGCATATTTTTATCCGTTCTCAAAGAATCCGGTTCTTCTTGTCCGTCTTCATAATTTATCAAATTTTTGATAATGCCACTGTCATTGAAAGTTTCGTCTTCAATCCAGCGCTGGCTGCTGGAGCCTTGAGAGAAAGCAACTGAATGCGCATTGTCGGGGGACTGTTTATAACAAATGAACAGAATAGATTGAAGTGTCTACATTTCAGTGACGTAACGTACACCCCTGCATCACAGGGGGGAAGGGGGTAGGACATTAGGGGCCCAAGGCCTGACTTACGCTAAATACGTATTTACGCAATTTACAAAATATTAAAGGCAAAACCTGACTTTCAGGGGGAGGGGTCCTAACATTATTCGTTACACCGCTGGTAAATAGATAGAAAACCTTACAGTGGCGCCAAAGCCATTGAAATTCATACACCGCATAAAAAAAATATCTTACATATAAAATCGTACTAAAATAAAATCGCATAAAAAAAGACCGCACAAAAACAGGTTCTACTGTATTTTTATAATAGTAACTTTCAAAAGATTCGATTATGTACTAATTGTCCCTTTTTGTATGTTTTAGAAATGTATGAAATTGTATGTGTGCATGCAAGTATATTTGATATGTATAAAATTTGATTCAATTTGTGAAAATTAACATAACTCTATAGATTGAAAAAAAAAATTATAATCAAAATTTTTTTGTTCCTTGAATTGAAGATAAGTGAATGACAATATTT
The DNA here is from genome assembly GCA_019973955.1 of Trichonephila inaurata madagascariensis. Lineage (NCBI taxonomy): Eukaryota > Metazoa > Arthropoda > Arachnida > Araneae > Nephilidae > Trichonephila > Trichonephila inaurata. The sequence goes on from BMAV01010413.1 coordinate 213,515, forward strand.
TATACAGTCTTACAATTATTTAAATGTTCCAGTATTATTGCATTGTTGTCAACAACAAATTAAATAAAAACAAATATAGGAAAGAAATATTAAAAGTTTACGTTAAATTCAAAGTAGTCTCAAATGGCACTGTTTTAAAAAGCTGGGAAACAGAGATAATATTTGGGATATATATTACCTTCATTAAATTTTACAATCTGTCACTAATAAATCATTTTTAGTTATCATCTAACATTAAGTAAGCATAATAAAAATATGAAATATTACGCGATTTCTTTCATTAAACTTTATAAATTACTATCAAGTATATTTTTAAAAAATTATATGAACAATTAGCTGACATAGAAATGCATTCAATAAATAATGATTTTTTTTTAAAAAAAATTGCAGCTCTAATATCACTCTAAATATATAATAATTTTAAGTATTGATTTATTTGATCTTAAAAATATGAATTAATCGAAACATATTTGGTTATTGAAATTTATATAATTTAACTGTTTTTCACTGTTGACCATCCAAAAACAACAACAAAATGAACAAGAGATATCAACTCAAAATTTTTTTCAGAGATATCACTGAATATAAAGTTGAAATAATTGAAAATTCTGCCTCCTACGAGGTGTGTCAGTCGATAAGTACTGAGTGTTGCGACCGAAGTTTGTAATAACCTCTGTCCTATGTCTTGACATCTAATGAAAGATTTGGAGATCTTGTAGGAATATACAGTAAATCCTGCATTCCCACACTGATAGAGCTGATCTTGTGAACCAGCGGGTGGAGTATATCATTTTTTGATAATCGATCAAACGTGTTCGATACAAAATCCCTGTTCGGAAGAACAGGTAGATCTGGATAGCAATACGATTTGTTGGGCGAAAAGAAGACTTAAGCGTTACGTGGCTTTTGTGGTCCCAGGTTATTCTGTTGTTATGGTACCGTTAGGTATTTATTCTGAAGACAAGGAAAGAGAGAGAGAGACAAGGAGCTTAAACGCTTCGGAGATCGAATGCAATCTATCCACAGCAACTCACAGCTAGTAGCTGCTGAAGTTGAATAGAATGCCACCCTAAACTCTTATATCAGGTGCATTACCAATATGGCGATGCATAAGACATCAGTTAAGTAACTTCTCTCTCTGGTTTATCCAAATTCTAATCTAAATATAATGACTTTGCCGACAGAAGCGTTATTTATGTCTATCTATACTTTCTGTAAAATTTTCTCAAAGAAAAAGTCCTTAAAAACTATAAATTTATACACTGATTAGAGGTAGATTCCAGCAAATCGATTCATTTTAAGGATTGGATTTATCCAATTATTTTTAAGAATTAATTTTATTCTTGCATTTTATGAGCATTGATTGGATTCATCATTAGACTATTACTGTTATTTCATTAGAAATACGTAATCTCTCTTTCTCTCCTTCTCTTTATTCTAATCCTACATGAAGTTAAATTATTATGCACACAAATTCGAAAATGAAATAGCAATTATTTTCCAGGAATCTTAGATAGGACAGAAATAATAATCAAATAATTAATTGTTCCTTACGTACATTAAATTTCACCACGAGGGCATTTTTAGCACTGAAGGGATTAGGAGTATTATTAGCCCTTCATGTTATTGTTTAACTTTAATAAATCCTAGAGAAGTGCATCCTGGGATGGAATTCAGTTGTCTCTATGGACAAAGATATCAGTCTCTCTCTCTTTCTCTAATGCATTATTCACAAAAATTGTGCTTATAGGGTTTGAATATTTTGCCTAACGTGGGAAAGTATCATGTATTTTAAAGTGTACACTCATTGAGTTTTAACAATCAAAATATATGGCTCCTTCCTATAGTGATTAAACAGCGTTGACTATATAAAAGGTTTAAATTTGTGTATCTGGAGGAGCAGAATTAATTATTTTCATAAGAAAAATAAATGCTAGACCTATATATAGTAATCAATTTCACTAGCATTTCGATAGAAAAGATATAAATTGTGCTTCGCATAAAACTAATATATATTTTCAACAGTTTGATTGAATTTTTACTATGAGCAGGAAACTATGGTAATTTTAATATTCGAATTCAAGTTTCAAATGTGTATAAGGACTGGAGTTGCTGCCTGTTTATGATTATGCATGTTGTGTGGGGTGTTGAGAGGATAAAAAAACACATATTTGCGTATCGCCATCAATACTTCATTCACTGAAACTCATATTTTCGTCAATGTCTCTTATGTAAATATACAGATCCATTAATCAAAAATAATAGTTTGGGAAAAGCAAGTTTTTGTCATAAGATTGTTCTTAAATAAAATTATTATTTTCTAAGTAAAAATGTGTGTGTTAATGTTTTATTTCGAAACCAAAATCAATTAGTAAAATAATAAAAATAAGCGTAACAATTATTTTTCAAACGAAAATATATTAAAAAAAATTTAATTTTATTTAGTGTGTTGACCAGTTGTATATATACAAAAGAAACATTCTATGATAGCTATAGTTGTAACACAAATATAGGCAAAACATTGCATAAAGTAAGTCTGATATGATAAAAAAAATTATGAAGAAATCTCAATATAAACTTATTTTGTATGTATAACAATAAATTACAGTTACTTGGCATCATTATATAAATTATAGTGTTATTTATTATTGTAATAATTATTAACTTAGTTGTTGAATGATTAGCTAAATATTTATTTCATCGTCTTGCTTTTTTATTCGAACTCAAATGCTTTCGTTTTAATTTTGTGAAAGATATCTGGAAATAAGAGCTTGAAATTACCTCTCCCCTGAAGTGGAAAACAAAATGGAAGCTTAAAATAAATTTCCATATCAACTTTCTACTGCCAAGGAAACTTTTGAAAATGAGATTACTTAGTGAATAGATAACAATTAGCCTTTGGTGATTTCTAAACAAAGAGAAAATAATGACAGCTATTCAGAATTAATAAAAGATAAAATTAATTCTATATTATCTTGTCAATCGAACAAAGGCAGCAATTAAATGATTTTGTTTAACTTCGATACCGATTTTAACACATTGTTACACAAGTAAACTCACAATATTATAATTCAATGTAGAGGCTTAGAAAGTGTGTCTAAATGAATTTTGAAATTAGCTTTATGTATTTCAGTTTAGTATATGTAAATCTGTAACTGCTGTTCATTATCATTTAAAATTCAGTTTTATAACAAAATAGAATTATTTGATATCCTAAAAAATTATAGAAAATATGATATCTGAATAAAAGTTGCTTGTTACAAATATCTTAACAGTTTCCAGTCTTCCAATTTTTCAGTATGTATGATCTCGTACACACGTTTTATCATGGACATAAATAAGGGCTGTAATATCTCTGGTCAAAAAACTGTACCATGCACTTTCAATTCCATCTTCAAGGCATTCCCTAAATAAAATCGTTCTCCATTCTCTTTTACCTTCTGAGACATAAAACCTCACACATTCTCAATTGAGCCTATATCAGAGTCCATCAGTGGACACTCAAAAACAGCAATAGTTTTAAAGTTTCTAGTTTAAATAATTTTTTGTAGCTTTGTAGACATAGATACGAGTCCACGTCCCTCTCAGTCTTTGAAAATGATATAACCTAATTTTCTAATTTTTCTATATATTTTGGCATTAGGTGATCATCTTGATCGTTGAAACATAAATTCTCCCACACCATCATACATCCACTAAAACTTTGCCTACTGAACTAACTCATGGAATATTTTTAAAATCAAATCAATGTTTCGTATTCAAATAAGATCCACCAAAGTTCCATTTTTTACATCACTGAAAAGGAAAACCATCCATTTACCACCATATGACACATATTTAAGAGCCCATTGTAATGTCTTTCTAATGTGAAGATTGGAGAATGATAAAGTGTGAGTCGTTTTTGCAAGTTTCAAATAATCAGACTCGATAATTTGCTTATGAATAGTGTTCTTGGAGGTTTGCAAACCGGAAAGCCTTGTAATTTCGAGAAACAAAATTTTCTGACTTCAAGCAAGTGCGAATATCAATCACACGGGGTTTTTCGAACAAAGTTTTGGCTCATAAAATGTCTTAGGAGTTAATACATGATAAATCATATTTTTAGAATGATTTAAAAGTTGAGGGGTATTTGTGTGGCAACAATAACGAATTCACACAATATTTTATTTACTTCCCCATAAGACAGAGGCAAAAATGTATGCATCTAATCGCAAAACAAACGACCGCTATAGTACAAAAAAGTATTTATTAAGCTCCTAATCAAAATCATGATAAAATTGCAGTTTTCTTCTTTAGGACCGATTATTTCTATTGATTCTACGATTTAAAAGTTGGCGTTCAATATACGGGGAGAAATGCTGTTTAATTTCAACATAAAAGGAAGGGCTAACATATTTACACAGTAAAGTGCTGCAAAATATAAGTTATGTAAAATAATACAAGAAGGCACACAACAGTCTATAAACTTTTTGGACAGAGTGTATTCAAAAATATAGATACATTGCAAATATGCTGATGATTATGTTTAATAAGCTTGAAGAACTTTCTGTTCTCTTAATGTGATTTGTATGTACAGCAGCGCTTCTCAAACTGTGGGGCGCCCCCTCACCCTAGGGGGGCGTGATGACCCTAGAAAGGGGGAGCGAGCATATTAAAAGTCTAAAACAAAAGAATATTTAAAAAAAAATTTTAATTTATTGAAAGTAAACAAACAAAATACATTCTGACATAATAAAAAAAAATAAAAAAAACATTTACACGGATATAATATACATATAAATGTATCAGTACTGCACAATGCATTTGATCATTAATTTAGCAATACTAGGTTAAGAACAAATTTAATAATTACCAGTGACCCAACGGGCTTGTTATATATACAATTACATGCAAAAATTAACACTTATATTGATAACTTCTACGGTTTATAATTAATCCCTTAATGGCCGATTAAAAGTTACGTGATTCGTTTTCCAATACCACCGTTTTGCTCGTATGCTCGCATATGTGGCGTATTGGGGGGTCGAGAAAGGGAATAAATAAACAAATCCTCTAAAATAAGTAAATCCCTCGCAAACCCTGTTAAGATCATTTTATTGTATTCCAAAACCTTCGGAATAATTTATGGATAGAAGGGATTAGGAAATATCGTATTTTGGAAAGACGTATATAAACGTCCGGGAAATTTATGCACTGGCTGAGCGAGACGTTTATATACGCCAGTGACACTTAAGGGGTTAAAGTCGTAT
>BMAV01010413.1:227377-298427 GCA_019973955.1 Trichonephila inaurata madagascariensis
AGATAGATGGATAGATACATACGGATTTTAATAGTATAGATAAATACAACAGAGAGTAATGTTAATGTACATATTACACAATGTATTACAATATGAAGAAAAGCGCACAGGAGCACATGTTTTATACTTCCATTTTATGATAAAATTAAAATGATTTATAATTAGATTAGCCCTCCCCCCTATCTTTTTCCTTTTTATATATATTTCTTAAAAAAGGAAGCATAGAATTTTTTCGTTGCTTTTATATTCATTTTTAGTATGATTTCTGGAAACCCACGATTTTATCAGGTATGCCAAATATTTTCATTACAGAATTATTTTTCAACAAATTGGCATTTGAATTGTTATTTTCATTAATACAATGTTGTCCGAAAATGAGCATTATAGACCACAAATAGGAATAGACTTTAAAAAATATTTTAAATAAGATTATGGTATTTTACACCCCCCCCAACCCTCTAACTCTCTCTTTAAGGGCATTCTCTTGTAATTTATCTCTTATTTCTCTTAATGCTGGAGGAATTAGCAATGACTTTTGTCTCTGCTGATATTTTCATCAAGGCTTGGTAATTTTAAGGTCTGCTGACTGAAAGTAACTGGTTAGTGCTTCTTCAGGCTCATTAAAGTAGCTTGTGATACACTTGGATACATAGACAGTAGTACAATCCTTCTGAAACAAGGGTCAGTTATAACTTAAGTTTACATTCACCGTTAAATGAACTTGATGGTACCTTGCACACTTTCGCTATTGTTGCTTGTCATGCCCTCTATAACACTCTTTTGCTAGACTTCACTTGTACCGAACGGAAGTACACTATCAGTCATGTTGTTGTGCGGAAGGGCCTCTGGTCCTAAAATATTTTTTACGAAGAATTGATGATACAGATTACTTCATGTTGATGATAATAAAATCTGTGTTTGTGTAGAATTAAAGTTAATTTTTCTTTCTATTGACGTTAATTTTAATGCTGGCACCCCGCTGAATTTAGGCATGCCTCCCACTATTTACAAGCGTGATCCTGCTGGAGTATTTACAGCATTGCCGAAAACAGACCTTTCAGAAAGACTACTGACTACAAAAAGATAAAAAAATATATCCCTCCTCACCCCTCCCTTACAGAGAGAGAGAGAAAGAGAGAGAGAAGAGAGAGAGAGAGATCTGCCTCTATACTTTACAATTAGAACCAAACAAAATTTGGAAGCAATGCCTTTTTAAGACGTAGCCTTTCGGAAACTCTACCTATGATGAGAAACAAAATAAAAATTGAAAATATTATTCAAAAATCATTTAGACGAAATTACATGCTTCAGTCACCAAGGTTTGAGTTTTCATGCTTTCGTAATCATTGTATGCTTTTTCTGGCATCGAAATCAATGATGTAGGACTGGGGTGGGTATTAAGTAGACCGTGATAGACCAGTGGACCACCAAGATATTTTGGGGTGACCGCCTGCAGATTAGCAGTTAGTAATTATTTTCCGAAATGCTCCAGATTGGCTGACAGTATGCAGAATAAGTCTTCCACTGACTATAACTACAAGAACTATATAACTTCAAATGAAAAACTTTTATTTTTTTAATGCATTTTGAATTGTTTGATAACAAATGCATCGTTTGATATTATTATATTTGTGGCTATTATATTATGATTGTATCTTCCGTTTTGTTTTAAACGTGTGAGTTTTTTATTTTATTTTAGTTATGTACATAAATACATATTCCGTATTTATTATTAAGTTATAATAAATGTTGTAGATATTTTTCTTATATTATCACATCTACGTTACTGGGTGGACCGCTACACCTAGAAAAAATTAGAAGTAGCCCGTACCCCCTGGAAAAGTCTGCCCCCCCCTGATGAAGGACTTGCATTTTTTTTAACAGGGACATAAAAATATCTAATCTGTTAATATCTAGACGACCCGTTTTACATGAAGAGGGAGTTTTTCTACCAATGTTTAAATATGTTTTTATTTTCTCAGTTGGGGACGAGTTTGTGATGAATAAATAATACCATTTTTCGCTAATTACAGCCCAAAGACTTCCTTTTCCGCTCGCAGTTTCCAAGCAATCACTTTTTCATGCCACACCCACAGCTGAGGCAGTTTTACAAACTGAAGCCGTGCTAGAAGAGTATCAATAATTATGCTATTCGGTAAATTGCTGAGACCTGACATTTCAACATAACAGTACTAAATTGCTGTCTTATCTGTGACTGAGCCACTTTTAGTAGATTAATTATTTCCTAGTCTGTTTGTTGCAAAGTTAACAGTAACACTTAATTGTACTTCAAATTTGTGTAGAGCTTCCTTAGCATTTTTAATCTTTAATAGTTCTCCCTTTATTTTGTTTACCATCGGTATATGTTTTAAGGAAAATACCGAATGGACTTTTTCTAAATGCTTTTGGTAATTGTAATATTTTTAACCTGAAATGTTTTAAAATTAAATCAAAAATGGAAATTTTTATTAAAGAACTCCTTTGATTATTATATTTATAGTGCTTTTGAACATGCATTACTGAAAACACAAAAATAATTCTAAATTAAGAATAATAAATCAATCTGACACTATCATAACATATCTTATATTCCGGATGATATACACGATTTTGTTAGGCAAGAAGAGTTTCTCAGCTTAATATACACAAATTGAATTTATTTAATATATTATATCGATATTCAAAATAATGTTTGCATAAAAATATTGGATTGAAAGAATGCAACTTTTTTTATTTCATAACCTAGTTTGTTTCTTGATTTTAGAATAAAAAAAAAGAAAAAAAAAGAATAAAATATACTCTCTGTATAATACATACAGCTTAAAAGAAATAAAATAAAACGGTTAAAATTATAAAAAGCAATATTTTGTAAAATGAAAATCCGAAATATATTTCTTAATCATTTTCCAAGGAATTCTCCTCATTATTTTTAAGAGAAAAATTATTTTAAATAGATAGCTTAAGGACATAAGTATTACAATATTATAAACGCAGTATAGTAACAATTTGTTCAAAAGTTTAATATCTCCCTCGTTTATTGCCTGAGTATCAGTACAGCAGAAATCAAACAGGAAATTAAAAAATATAGGTTGATGGATATTTCATTTTCCATATTCGATTTTAACTTTAATCGCAGGTAAATTTTTGACCCCTGTTTAAAGAAAAAAAATCTAACGTAGTAAAACAATAAAAATTTATTCTAATTATTTTTATTTATTTGGTTTGATTTTACTTTATATTCTAAAATAATAATTTTCAAGCACATGTTATTAATAGTAATGCAATTCCAATTAAAGCGACCTTAAAGTATGATAGAAGAGTTAAAGTGTGTAAGGATAATAATGTGGGAATCCAACCGAAATCTTCCAAAAAGATTGGATTCTTCAGATGGCGGGGTTTTTATGGCGTGGTGTCTAGGGGTTTTTAGGGTATGTTAGTTAATTTCGAAACAAAATAGACAACATAGTTCAAGAAAGAAACTAGTTGAAAACTAAATAATTTATTAAGAATTATAGGGGAGTATTTACATGGGGAATATTTCAAAAGAATAGGAAAGTTAGATAAGCATATTTCGGAAGAATAGGAAAGTTAGATCACATTACTTTAAGGGAGGCAATTGAGATTAAATAGAATTCATTATGGTGCTATTAAGACTTACCGCCTGGCGCGGACGAATGATAGAACTCGTTATGGTACTATTAAGATTTACCGCCTGGCGCGGACGAAAGTGCGCTGACGCGCGAAACACGACTTCTCTCGACGAATGTTAGTGGGCCTCTGGCGAAAAAGGTTCATGTCAGCGTTTTTAAAAAGGACGCTAGATGGCGTTGATGTGGAATACTGTTTGATTAGAATTGCCGACCTCGGTAAATGATATGATCTAACTGCTTACAAATGGAATATCCTACAATAATTTCAAGGATATGTATATATAGAATGTCTATGCATGTGTCCTCCATCCTTTAATATAGTGATGGTACTTTTATTTATGAATGTGGTATGAGTACAGTGAAGTGGCAATGCGCCACATGATGTTTAGTTACCTTACCGTCTTGCAACAAACTACAAAAACGTTGTTATATCAAGCACATTAAGAGGGTTAAATGGAAAAAGGCAATTCAGCTAGAGAGAATGGTTACATACAAAGTAGTACATCATCTTCGACTTAGTGTAAAAAAACTTTTCAGCAAAATAATACATATAAAACAGAACATAGAAAAAGCTAGATAATTGCTTCACCATTTTCAGCACTTTAAGTGGAAGAAAGCTCGAGGGAAAAAAAACCGAGTCTTACAGTAGTCGCATATGATGTGTAACATCTGACATGTTAACGTGGTAAACACACAATATTAACTTTTTCCTGAAAAAAATATGAAAAAAAATCGGATATGATTGGAAATAATTTTCTATCGAATAATTAATCTTTAATGAAAATTGTATTTAATTAACAAAAGGAGTAATACAATATTTTATCAAAAATAATTATTCTTGTTCCATTTGGGGAAGAGCGGAGACAATAGACTTATGATAACTAAAATATGATACACATATACTTGTGATTTCAAAGTATTTAAAAACCGTTGAAAAACAGTGTCAATAGCACTACCACTGATAGAATTCGAAACATTTTGCTTTGTGTTCATTTCGAGCTTGAGTTCATCATTAATAATAGCTATGAGCGGCTCAGCTTTTGGCAAACTGAACTGAGTTAAAGTTACCACTCAAAATCAGGGGAAGCGAGTGATAATTTTTTTAAAAGAGCAAAACCACTTTCGCTATATGGTAAAAGTACAAAATGCAGGAAATCTTTAATTTTTTTTTAACCGTTTGATTCGAAGAAATGTATACGACTCCTGAATCACTGTTTCTCCATTTTCAAATAAGCATTATGCCGCACTTATGTCCCCCAATATCGTGACTAACGAATGTAGAGTCGAGTGCTTGAGGGCTACTAGAGTTGGACCCCCATGCGAGGGTAGCGAAAAGACACAGCCACGCACTGTCATTGGTCAAATCAAGTAGCGCGTGCTTACGTCACATCCTGTTAAACACTTCCGTCCCTTTTCACGAAATTACTCCCACAAATATCCAGCAACCGAGAGGAAAGATTTTACACGTCAAAAATGAACTGGTGATCCACAGAGCGATCTTTATTTTTAATGTTCAATATGTTCTCCGTTAACTGCAATTTGCCATTTAACTTCTGTTTGACTACATACTGCTCCTTTTATATCATATCATATGGTACGTTTGTACAAGCATCAGTAAAACATCATTTAAGTCTTAATATGCTTGGGAAATGTTTGCATATACCTGTTGTTTTCACTCATCCCCACCAAAATTTCCTATTATTTTAGCTGCTTCTTTTCTTTTCTTCTAACTGTAGATAAAGATTTTTTTTTTGGTAACCTTTGCATAAATCAAGTAATGATTTTTTATTTATTAATTTTTTTTATTGAAAACATTTATAAAACCCCCTTGCATCAAAAAGTGCCACACGAGGTTTACAGAAGTACCTTTCATTACAAAGGAGAAATTAAAGAAATTGAGGTGATGAAGGTCACATACATTTACAACAAATTCAAAGAACTTTTTAAAAGCACTTCTGGTGGAAATAAGTTGGAGAAAATTTGGAGGCCAATTTATATTAGGTTCCTTGAGAGCCAGTCTTAGGATCTTTCTTCCTCTCACAAACCTGGAACACAGAAGGAGTATAAATGTATTTAAAAGCACTCCTTTGCGTCTTCATTTACCTTTATTGATTTTTAACAAAATATAGCAAATTTTATTCCATATTTTCTTTTATTTCTCCCTCTGTTAAAAGAGATAACCATTTTTCTTTGGATAACTGTGCACAAATGTTTACATAAAATTGTTATTCATTTCATAGTTTTGAGTGTTTTATATTAAATCTTGTATTTTAAAGATTTAATTTTAACTCACAAACACCTTCATGAAAATACTATCCCTTGTGTGTAAAAGTCAAGAAACAAACACAATTTCGCAGATTTTTCTAAGAATATAGGACCAATTTTAAGAAGAATTTGGCATGAAGATGCCAGAACTATATTACTAAAAATAATAACAAGAAATTAGTGAGCATTGTCCATGATCATGTTTTAGGCTTATAAAAACAGGATATTGCAGAAATGATGCAGCAAGATAACACTTGTGGAAAATTAAATATGGAGAGAGAGAGAGAGAGAGAGAGAGTGCGATCTCTCCCGACAACAATGTAGCTCTCATAACGAACTCTTAATCAATTAACAAAACTGTTTATGAAGTCTCGGGAAAATAAATTTCATTCCTAGATTAAGACATTTTTTAGATTCAGGATTTTTGTGGGAACAAGATATAGAGCAGTAATTCCCAAAGTGGTCTATATAAACTCCCAGGGATCTATGACGACCTGCAAGGGGTCCGCGTCAGCAATAAAGTAATTTGGGGGTCAATGAGGTGTAAGTGGGAGTCTATGTGATAGTGGCTCTCATTAAATTAGATCGGAACTTTAATTTTAAAAGAAAATTTAATCAAGTGGAAACCAAATTTTACTTATTTAGCAGATTTATTTACTAAATTTAATGAGGTTAATTTGCCCTTACAAGGTGACAGCATATTTTTTTTTTTTAAAAATAGGAACCATTTCAGCGTTTCTTTCCAGAGTTAACTAAAAAAGTATAACACAGGAGGCCCGGAATTTTCTGAAATTAACCCAGACAACCCAGTCAGCACGTTAAACCTACATTCAACATTTAGCTGCCTTTTATTCAGATTTTGACACCAGATTTGAGAATACTTTGACTATGGTAATACCACAGTAGGCAATGAATTTATATGGTCATATTGAAAAAAAATGTCACATGACAGCAGGAACTGATCGTGATATGCACCAATGAAGATTTAAAAGTTTAGAAACGGATGCCAACAATTTTGGCTCTAAAAAGGCGCAAACCTGTTATTTGTCCCAAATTATGGAATATCGTGAGGAAGTTTTTAATTATTTTTCCTAGTTAGAAGGAGTTTCAGAGCAGTTGCCAATCTCCAAAACAAAAAAAGAAACTGGACTCTACTAACAGAGGAGATTTAAGGTTAAATCTGATAAGATTGATACTAAATGTTGAAAATTTGTTATTGTAGAGCCAGATTCATCCCTCCCATTAAAATCAATTGTGTGTTGTTTGGTTATTTTATTTAACAGTTATTTTATATATTAATTAACTTTTAATTTAATTAATTAACATATGCTTTTTAAACTTTTAACTCTATACTTCATTAGTTATAAATTTAATTCTTTTAAAGTAGTAGTAGTAGTAGCTGTGAAAAAGACATTTAAGTTGATAAATTTGCGAAAATTTAGTATTAATTAAGCAGCGGTCAACGCCATACCAAAAAACATGGCAAGGGGTCTATGAGACAAAAAAGTTTGGGAACTTCTGCTATAGAGCTACAATTGCTCTGCTAAGAGCATCTCAGACATTCTCTATGGAATTCAGGTACGTAAATCTGGCTGGATACTTCATCTTCTGAATATGTTCATGTTCGAACAATTTTAGTGGGCTCACCGAGCCTTACTCGGAAGAGACTTAATGTCCATAAAATGAACCGAGGGCAAACCGCTTCCCTGAATATCCTCATGAAGGGCCTTGAAATATCATCTCTCACTTCAGAGTAGTCACGAGCCTTCCTAAAAGAGGCGCATCTCTGAATGCCCAACCAACTTACCATCGGTCCTGACCGTAACGCCACCACCTTCATAGCGTGGTTCTTCCATATTGTTAGAAGGATGCTACCAAATCCTTCGTTCTTTTAATATGTGAATTTGAAAATCAGTGTTAAAATCGCGCGAAACGTGACTCGTCAGTGAATTGAACACAAACCTTCTGTTATCTTGTCCATGTGAAGTGGACTCTCCTGTGATCTGGAGTTAGTGAAATGCAGATCATTGGTTTCCTGACATAATGCCCTGCCTTATTAAGTCTTTTGTAAACATTATACCACAAACCTAACGTACGTGGAAAGCGTAGATTTAGTTTATTTGCGAGTTTAGTAGCTGTCATCTACTCTACTTGCGTTAACATTTAAAGCCAAGTAGCAGTCATGTTAGCTTGTGGTCAATCTTAGGTGCCCTCATACTGGTCTTATAGATATTGACCCGGTCTCCAAGAACCGGTTTCATAATCTGAAAATGAAATTTCGGTACAGATCCAGTCATCATGATATCACCTCTTGCGATTAGCCTGTTTCTAATGTCCCAACTGATACCCATCGCAATACATGTTCCAGATGTTATCCTTGTGGTATAGTTTGCAAAAGTTTCAAAAATAATCTTAAGCCTTCAGCGCAGCAAAAACTGTACATAATATTGTTTGAATTATCCGTTTATGTATATCAGATTGCATAAAATAATCGAAAAGTGTTGAATTTGATTCCATGTTTAAGAAAAAGCACTCTTTACTTTGTTATGCTTACGAATTTTCATTCAACAAAAATTATGTTCATGATTAGTTTTTCAAAAGTTTGGTTCTTCAGTTTTGAAAAATCCACGAAAATGTGTTTATTCCTTAAGTTTTTCCATACTATCTGATTAAAAATGTTTTATTAGATTTACTTGCTCATGCTAGATAATTATATTTAAAAGAAATCAACATATACATTCATACTTTCAAATATAAATTGTTTCAAAAGAATATAGACGTAATAAAGGTTTATCTTTAAGAATTCAAAGCTTAAGTAACTTTAAGCAAAGAGAGAAAAACTTTTAGGCCCCAGAAATGTATTCCCCATTTTCAGTTTTCCCTACATTTGATTTGCAATAAATTGATAAAAATATTTGATGACTTTTAGCTGTCAACAAATATCAGTGGATCAACAGAAAAACAAAATTGTATCAACCCGAGTGTCATATTTTACCCTCAGGCATTTTCTGCAGCGTTTGCTTTTTAAAGTAAACACGCATATTTTTCTTCAATTTTACTCTGAAAAAAATATCGGGAAAAGTAAACATATTCTCTTTGAAGATTCTTTTTACCTAGATAGGAGGGCGTAGGAATTTTATTATTTTTTAAATGATAGACTAATAGATTTATAGATCAGTATTCCTCTCAGAGAAATTCTTGCGTTTAAAAAGTAGTCCAAGTCTATCTTGCAGAAAATACTTAAAAATAAGAAGAAAATTTTGGTATAATTTGTTGCATACTCTAAAGTAGGGGTCTTCAACCCTTGGACCGCTTAAGGCATTTCAGTGTCCCTACACAATTGAATTTAATTTCAAGAAAAATTATCTCCTCACCTTTTTGTCGTGAAAACACATTTCCCCACTTATATTTTTGATGTTTAAAACATTCCATTGATATGTTTAACATTCATTTGAGATAAACATTTTCTGAAAAAAACGAATATATTTCAAAAATTTTAATGTACAGTAAGACAGCTGAACGCTGTTTCGGTTTAACGCTCTTTTATTTCAGTTGTGGGATTCCCCGAAATTACATACAGGGGTAGGCTTCCCGATATCCGAAGCAGTTTATATTTCTTCTTTCCAGCGGTGTTATGCGAACGTATTTTTATCGTTTCAAACATTTGTTAACGTTATTGTCAGTATAAATTTATATAATATAACGATGGCTATAGTGACAAATATTATGATTTTTAGTTTTTATCATGGGTGATAGTAAAAAACACGAAAATAAAGCAACAAGAAAAAAAAAAGCAGGAGCAAATTTTGTCAGGAGTCCAAAGGAAAGACGGGGTGTTATGGATGCCTTATCCACTTACCAATAACTTCTTACAGAGCGCAAAAGGAAAACGCAAATTACTTCTTGATAAAAAGGCAGAAAATTGGAAATACAGAAGG
Organism: Trichonephila inaurata madagascariensis; assembly: GCA_019973955.1. NCBI lineage: Eukaryota > Metazoa > Arthropoda > Arachnida > Araneae > Nephilidae > Trichonephila > Trichonephila inaurata. The sequence goes on from BMAV01010413.1 coordinate 237,231, forward strand.
TACTGTATGATCTGAAATGTAAACATACTGACTTAGAATTTTATTTATTTTTATATGTATATTCATTTATTATGTTTTTATATTTGAAGGAAATACAATTTTGTGTTTTATTGTTATAAAACACATAATTAATGAATTTAATCGTAAAATACCTGGCCAATTTTCTACCCATCTTCCCCTAACCCCATTATTTACATGATGAGGTAACCTCGTTTTACGCTGTTTCATATTACGCTCTACTTTGATGGAACGTATACCCCACGTTAAGCGGGATCTTACTGTATTGTAAATATTTTTAAAAACTTCCAATTAACTTTTTTGAAACCAATACAAAAAACTAATCTGTAACACTATCTTTTCATTACAATAAATCGTTATCTTGTAAGACAAACCCACTTATTTATATAAACTTTCTGATTGCACTATCTTTTGGCAGAAGTGTGGCCCACAGATCTGAGTGCATTTATTGATGTGGCCCTCGGACGTGAAAGGTTGAAGATACCGACTCCAAAGTTAACCTTGAATAGGAATAAGTGACTCCAGACTCTTTCAAAGTATTAGAATCTACTATATTAATATTTGTATTATGTGAATACATTTATACAAGTAATTTTACAGATTTCTTACTAATGCCTCTTTAAATGAATAAATACAGAAATGAACAAATAAAATTAATAAAAACAGGCTAGTTTTAAATATATTTAAAACACAAAAATTAAAGCTTATAATTTTAGAGAATAAGATTTGAAGGATTGAGGGAGAGACATCGGCAATACAATTATAAATTTCCTATTACTTTGGAAGTGAATTAATATTTCGAAAAGTTGTTTTTGTGATGTGAAATTTTTAATTTTAACGAAGTTTAAGATAAAAATCTCAAAATATTCATTTGTGATATTCGGTAAGGGAAAAAAATATATTTTTAAAGATTAATTTGATACTTTCCTTGCCAAATCGATGAACTCCATTTTTTGATTCTTATTAAATTTTGATATTAAAGTACTTGATTGGGTCCTAACTGTATATGTTCACATGTTCGCTTGGCCAGAAACTGAAGGCCCCCGTGAATCTCAGGAAACTTCTTTATGTCTAGTAAAGTATATAAAGATTTGTGCTAAGAACTATAAAAAAAATAATAACCTATTCAGACTCAAGTACGGGACAAAGCAAAAATATTAAAACTGTTTTAAGTTTATTGAAATTGCTCCAAAGTACAGAAATACAAGCTGTGACGGGGCTTTCCCGTGTTTTTCCTACTAATCCTCTTGGGAATCTTTGGGGCCAGCATTGAGTTATTTCACAGCCAATCCTCTCAAGAAGAAACTTTGATATTCAGATTAGTTAGTACTCGTAGATATATAGTGGAGGTGTAGTATTCGCAAAGAAAGAAGGAGAAAAAGGAAGCTGCGATGCTGATCTCTGTGAGCCTATGGTAAGCGTAATTATAGAACGGGCTTTAGTTATTCAAAAAGGTAAGGAAGCTTGAGATTTATAGGATAAATTTACTTCGAATTAAGTGGTTAGAATTCCAGGCCCTTATTCACATAAGATTGAGGGATACGATATATCACTCCTGATTTCCTTCCTATAGTAAGACTGTCTTTGATTAATATAATTGGATACTAATAAATGGATTTTTTTTATAATGGCTAGCTTGGGTCATCAATCATTACCTCCCCCAAATCTAGGTGGGTTAGATGAGGAGATGGTACCCCCAGGTAAGGGGTATCACAAAGTTGAATCGATTGAAATGAAATTTCTGGTAAGTAGACCGAGTAAGTTACCTAATGATTCACAATTTGCTATTATCAAACCTCAAGAAAAAATATCCGCACATTTTTTTCACCAGATGATTACTATAATATAATAAAAAACTGTTAAAAGAAAGCATTGTTTAATTTTGTTCCAATGACGCATCGGGACTTTAGAAAATTCTATCTCTTTTAACACTTTAGAAAATTCTATCAATAATTGAAAGATAAAAGTTACATATTTGACTCAACATTTCAATGAGTTACGTGTTCAATAATTGACTCAAAGTGCACTGGATAAAATTAGAAAAGTCGAAACCCCACTTCATACAATTCGAGTGTTTCTTTAATGAACATACCGAATTTAATGTTATTATTATATGTAGCATGTAGACCACTATGTCTGGAAAATGTAAGCCAAAGCCTTTATTGTATCCAACAGGTAGAACTGTGACAAAAGAAAAGAGGAAAGATATGATGAACGCGCGCGCGCGCGATGAACTTGTTCAAATTTATTCCTCCTTTTCAACATGAGTATTATACAACTTTAAGAAGAACAAATCGTCATGAAGAGATCTCAAGCACAGTTAACGATGAAGACATCATTTATAGACCATTATACACATATTTTACTCGTATTGATGATAAATCAATTTAAACTAAGTAATACTACTCGTAATAGTATTATATAACAGTAACAGAATATTTATTATTCATTTTTGCTAAAATCTTAGATAAAACATATATTTATGTAATGAAGTTTTTTTTCTGTAATAAAAAATAATTCAAAGATTGAATTTGAATTAATAATTTTCTTTCATTTGCCAAATCGATTAATTTCGTTAATCATGAAAACATTGTTATAATAATAACAGTTATTCCAAATATATTTTACTTTCTATACGGCGTTAGATAAAAAATGCGTCTGGAATAATACAGTTTAAATCGCATTTTTGAATTTGTAATTTAGAAAGAATTAAAAAAAAACAATATATAATTCTTCATTATTTTTCTCAACTTATTGTTTTATAGAGTTAAATGATTTAGCAAATAAGACTTCACTTGAATCACTAAAAGAAAAGACAAATAACGAACACATGAATGAGACCTCGTTTTAGACACATCTGTAACAATTTTATGTAAATGAATACATTGTAATATAAATAAATACATTGCAAATAAGAGTTTAAGTGTTCAATATTTAAAAGAAAACTATGTAAGATGGAACTTACAGAATTTTAAGATAATATTTTAGCAAGAGAAATAAACTTTACAACAGTACTATTTAAAATAAACAATTAATGATATAAGAGTGCTGAAAAAACATTTCCATAAAAAATAATTCTTAAGGAATACATTATTAGGATATTCATAGCGAAAGATGACTGACTTATTTACGACCCCCAAATATTGCGTATTATAAAAAATTAATTCAGGATCTCTTTTATATTGTTGAGGTGAGAATGCATTACTGTTTGATAAAAGGAAAAATATTAAATTTCCGTCACTGGAATCAGGTATGCGGAGAAGACAATGCTTGTATTCCCAAATACGCACCGTACTTTCAAGATACTCTTTCCTTTTTTTTTAAAACGGTTCACCTTTCTATATTTATATCGTAGAATTGTTGCGGCTAACTTTCACCCACACACGTGTGATTAACTTTTGTTTTCCAACAATCTGACCTTAATCTATATATACGATAAAAGCGATTCACTCACTCATTCATAGCAATATCTCCGGAAGACATACCGATTTTAAATTCGCCAAGCATGCTTCTTTTGTTGTGGAGACATCCGTTAAGAAGGTTTTAAGGAAATTGATTCTCAAGGGATTACGGGGGCATGGAAGATAAATACTTAGAAATTCAAATTCTGTCCTTTTCAAATTGAGGAGGGGGGGGGGGCTATATAAGATTGGTTTTTAATACAATCGAAAGCTTAATGCTAGAATTTAGATATCAGAAACTTAAAATGAATTCATGTTTATTCTTACAATATCACGAATTACCCAGCGAAGTACGTGGGCATTGTTTCTAGCACACATACACACTCATATACATATATAGTCAAAATTCACAACTAAAGAGAGAAGAATAATCAATAATCAAAACAGAAAAAAAATGAAATTACAAGATTAAAAGACATTAGATTTTAGAAAGGATACATGAGAAATTAAAAATAATAGAATTTAAATTATAAAAATATGAATGCTACAGTATTATAAATATTGCTGACTTAGGACAGCTCTTATATATAAAATAATATATATATATATATATATATGTGTGTGTGTGTGTGTGTGTGTGTGTGTGTGTGTAAGCGCTCGTGCATATTGTATTTTACCTGTAAAATATTTACTTGGAACTGCGTAACTTAATAAGCAATTAAGCTATACTTTTGAAGGAAATAATTATAAAGAATTTTTATTTAGAAAAAATTTGTATTTTTTAGAATTTGTATTCAATCCTAGGGCTTTCTCTTGTGGTTGATTAGTGTGCTGAAATAGTAATAAATAATAGTTATTATGGAGATTTTTGGTCATGCTTTGTTTCCTCCCACACCCTTAGGAAGGCAGGACGGTGAGGGAGTGACTTCGAGGGCAGTCACTCCCAACTTGATCGGTTAAGTTGAAGGTAAACATTATAAGTCAAAGGTCTGATTTTTGTCAAACACTTTTGTGTTATTTATTACAGCAGGGGCAGGCAACCTTTTAGCAGTTGCATAATAAACACATCTACCAATATGATTCAGCTGCCACACAGTAGGACATTTTTCAAAAAATTAAATTTTTTTTAAAAAAAAACAATTAAACCTTCAAAACAATCTGAGCCTTTTCTGAAATCTAATTTCTTATACAATTTCTCAATTCGTGCTTTTAATTACTTTTCCTATTTAGTTAACGTGATAGGAAAAATATGTTGAACAACAAAAAGGAATAGAAAGAGATTGATAGATATATTTTTTGGACAGAAGTAAACATTCTTTATTTAATTCTTAATTGAATTCTAAACAAAGTTCTTAAGTAGTTAGATTTTAATGCGCTCCGTTGCTTAAATGTTTTTCTTCATTTATTGAATCAAATTATTTTGAAAGAGAGATTCTAGAATAGATATTAAACATTAGATTTCGAGTGAAATCAAATTCCCTTTAATACACTCTTTTGAAGTTTATTCTAGGAAATCTATTTGGTTTTACGCTTTTAAATAAAGCAGATCCATTCAGTCAGAAACCTTGACGGAACAGTTAATTAAGGGTTAAGTGCAGATCTTTTAAATATGCCTTATAAACATCTTAATTTACAAGATTTAATAAGAAAATTTACGTTCATGGAATTAATTAACTCAAGTGAACTTAAGAAGAACTAAAGTTTAACTTGTGCATAGTGTTCCAAGATTAGATCTTTAACGGATCAAATAAAATGTTCTATTTAATGCCATCTATTAGTAATTTATTTTCTTAAAAAAATGAATGCTTTTCAAATCAATACATTAGCAAAATTTTGAATTATTATTTAGTCTATTTGTCCTATTTCATGTAATTGACTTAATTTTTTCGGTAATAAAGTTAATAAATATCCCCTGAAATTTGTTTTGTTTCATTTATTCATTGAATTGAATGTATAACTCGTTATAAATATTGATTTTTTAGTTCCTACTATTAGTCCACTTCTCTCCTTATTTATATATATACATATATATATATATATATATATATATATATATATATATATATTGTTAAAATTTTAAATCGTTAATTAAATTCTTTCTATTCATCCATTCAAACTCAAGTAATTTTTTTAAAAACTTGTAGTGGATGAAACTTGATGTTGATACAGTTTTTATTTCAAATATTAATCCATTAATTAAATTTTATTTTTTAATTTTAAATGTATTCTGCGTTATTTCTGTCGAAATTACAACTGGCTGCAACAGATGGTCCCAGTACGTTTTTGAAGTAGGGGAAATGACTCAATTTTTTTTTTTTATTTTACTTGTTTTCTAGAACTTACTATATTCCCTCCTTAAACACAGATTATTAAGAATGAAGTTCGTCACTTGTATAGATTTAAAATATATTAAAAGTTTAAGTATATATATGTTAGCATTACGGGGTATCTTCTACAACTGGGTTTATTGAATTTCATACTTTTTTTTTTAAAGTAAAGGCCCATATCCTTTGCTAACGAATTCAAAAGGGCTCTATATTGATTTTGGTATATTAAATAGGTATTACTGAACAATCTTAGGAAAATTACTTTCAAAGTATTCTTTACCATGCATTCAAGTACATAAATTAATTTTTTTATTTTTATAAAATTCATATAAACTTTGGAAAGTGCTAAGGAATTATGCTTTGGTTCATAATTTATAAATATATATTCAGAAAATGAAAAAATATATAGATAAAAACAGCATATTTTATGTATTAAAATTTATAAACTATATATATTTTTTGTGATTATATGAATATTTAATGCAGTAAGAAGTTGCAGAGGATTGTTTTGTGTCTAGACGATGTCAAAATCGGGGCACAAATATATCAATCCTAATTCATTTTAAGTTTCTATTATGGATTTCTATTATGGTTTTTATTATGATTATATCTATTATGGTTCTATTATGCTTTCTATTATAGATTATATTAATTTATTCTATTATTTCTATTATAATATAAGACAGAGAATAGAATTAACAAACAATCAATCTTTCTTCTTACCTTGATGTGAAAGTTAAAAAAAAAGAAAGAGAAATAAGTTCTGATGCCTTCTTTATATGGCAATCCCCTATAATAATGAGCTTCATCACCAACAATATTCGCATTGTTCTAAATCGGCTTTAATAAAAATAGACTAAGCAAAATTATGTATATACATTAATGTCCAAAATTAAGGTCACAAACATGTTTTTTAACATAATTCAAAATAGGCTTCAGTAAAACTGATAGAATTGGTATTTTATATATTTTGAAGAACGGGTAGTTCAATATCAACCTTCGACTTCGGATAAGAAGTTGTTTAGTGTTAGCTTTTGTAGAACGACTAGATTGATACCGTTTAAGCAAATGGAGTTATGCCTGCAGTTTTGTGAATATTGCATTAAAGCTAAAAAGTTGGCAGGCACAACAGTGAGAATGAATTCTCATAATCGCTTAGATTATTTCTTGAGATGGAGAACCATTGGCAGAATTGAGGCTGGCTAGTCTCAAGCAGGGTTGGCTCGATAGTTACAAGTGGCATCAAAGGTGGCCTTCCGACTGGGGATTCAACTCATAATAAGTAGAACTGTTACCAGGATGGTCCGCAATGACCGCCACAGAGCAACGATATCTACATAGGATCGTTACTGAGCATTAGGCGCACGATGCCATAGGCGAAAAATGGCTCTTTAGCTTGTCTGTTGACCTGCTGTGAAGGATTTCCAGGCAAAAAAACTACAGGCGTCTTACAGAGAAGGGCCTTTACACACGACGTACATTGTGGTGTGTCCCTTTGACTACACCCAAAAGAAAGGACTGGTTATTGTGGGGCCGAAACCATCAGTCGTGGACACCACAAGAATTGTGGCGTGTTCTTTTCAGTGATAAGTCGAAATTCTACAGATATAGCGATTCTCCTCTAGTCTTCATCTGAAGAGAAAGCGATGCTCACTTTCATCCCTCCTAAATAACAAAAAAAGATAGATTTTGTATCAAAGGATTAACCATAAAATGTACACAACTGTGTGCACGTCTTCCATGCGGGTACTGTCACAACACAGCGCTATAGGGATAGGGTCCTTGAAACCTATGTGAGGCTGTTCTGGGTGATATGGGCCCGGACTACACTTTTATGGACGATAATGCGGTGTCACACATTCACATTGTTCATGAATTTCATGAAGAGGATATTCACTATATTGATTGACCCTCAAGCTCTCCGGATCTCAATCCTTTCAAACATATTTGGGATGATCTAGGTAAAGCCCCTCCTATGACCCCCACCCCCCAGGAGTTACAAGTTGAACCTTCAGAAGTATGGTTTTTGTTGCCTCCAATATTTACCGTCACCCTTATAAAGAGAACTCGTTGTGAGGTGTGTATACCGGTGATCGATGGTCACACTCCTTACAAGGCAGACTTTTCCAGAATTAAATACTTTATCTCTGATTCATGATTTCACACTTTTTGAAATTCTCTGTAGTTTAACTCAAAATTGAATTATTTTACTATTGTTATGTTGCTATATTCTTTCTAACATTGTAGTAGGTCTGTGTGTCAAATTTCGTATTTACACAGTTGATCAGTTTTCACAGATTTTATATTTGTGACCTCAATTTTGGACATGAGTGTATAAGTGTAGGTTAATGAACGGCAGAGTAAGTTATGATTTAAGGAACAAAATGTCTTTCAAAACATTTAAGAGCTAAAAAAAAAGGACATTATGGACAAAATATTTACATATTAGAGTAAATTTAGCTTAAAAATGGTAAGAGATTTGTTGATCTTTTTACTTCCCAGATTACAACATCAAAGCTTGTAGGCAGGATTTAGTTAAAACATTTAAATTCTTCTGAATTTAACACTTAACATTCTATAAAAACTTTACATCTTTGTAAAAGTTCATCTACGGGATTTTAAATAAGAATGTTAATGGATCTCAGAGATCGAGCCCCCATGTAAGTTAATCACCGCAAACAAGTTATGATTTATCCAACAAAATGTCATTCAAAACATTTAACAGCTGAAAAAAGAGGATATAATGGGACAAAGCATTTACAGTTTAACATACGAGTGAACTTAAAAGAGCTAAGAGACCTGATGATCTTTTTGCATCACAGATAAGATTAAAGCTTGGTAGCAGGAAATCAACTCACTCAAAAGAAAAAAATCCAGTACTGCTCCTAACTTCAGTTTCTACATATAGTCGGACTCTTCTCTTATTGATGTTATAAGTGATGCCACAGATGAGTTTGGTAACACAAAAGATTGAAATAAATTAGTTATTTTACATAAATGTATTTATTTTCTTTCTATTTTTATAAATATACAGTTATTTTTATTTGAAGCATTTGAAGAAAATTTAGCAGTTTGAGTTTTATAAACACAAATATTAGTCTTTTAGAATAAAAACATTAAATTTGAAAAGATTTGTATTTTTAAAAAATAAAACAATAGGCTAAACAGAAAAAAACAACAACACATGTTGTTGTTTTTTTAAATTAAAAAAAATAATACACGTATTGAATATTTTTTAAATGAGAAAAGTGTCTGTGTTATTTAAAAAGAAAGTTTTGTTTAGAATGATTTTTCCCTACAAAAAAAATAGTATTCCTAAAACTACATAATTAAAAAATATTAAGGAAAAATATATGTCTCATATTTAATTAGCATTACAAAAGCTGATGCCAGCACGAAAATGTTAAGAGGGGCAAGCAAAATTATTCTTTCAGCTTACTTCGGTCATTTCAATAATTAAAACACATTTTTTACTCTATGTCAGTATTAATTACACTATTCAAGTTAAGAGAAATTTATATAATGAATCTTTTGTGTAAAGCCTTTGTTACTATCGCTATTCAAACGATATTTTTAAGACAATGCAACCTTACAATGTTTATACAAGTCTCTAAATTCACACTTTAGTGAAAAATTTAAAAAAAAATTCCAAATACAATTTTAAAGGAGAAATATAATAGGAAAATGTAAGTAAATATAGAGTCTTTTGCATACCTGAATGTACTTTTTATTAATAAATTAGTCAAACAGCACTTTTCTGATTTTTACAGTTAGTTTTGAAAATTAATTAAGTCAGACATCTTAATACAATTAAGTTTTGAAAATATTTCGTAACACATATATTGAGAAAAAAACTTCTTATAAAAAAATGTGTCCACTCAGAAGTTTGGAATAAAATAATTTAAGAGTATACAATATACGGAATACGTTGTTGAAAACGTGTAACAATGGGCTATCTACGAAGTTTATCCCCTCTAATTCAGTTATTTTTCGGATCCAGCCAAAATGGCACTTTGAGGTAGAAAGACTCAACACCACAAACGAACGTCACAACTAAATAGCATATAAAGAGTCTGTGTGTGAGATAGAGAATAACTATTTTGTGGAAAATATTGCCTCGCTAATACTTCCTTAATTATAGTCGCTTTTTTCTGAATCATGTAGAAGGTCACTCGCCCATTATGGAAACAATTTTGTAATTTATTTTTCAATTCCTACTATTAGCTCACAATCTCTATATATTTATTTATATATTTATTTATTTATCTGGGTAGAATTTTCAATCGTTAATAAAATATATTTTAAAGCGCTCAATTGAGCTGAAATTTTATATAAAGGTTTATTTTAGATGACAATACAATAATATAAGAAAAATTAATAAAAATTAATTGATTAAAACTAATTATTTAATGAATTACAAATACACAAACACGTTGGCATCAGTTTTGGTGACTTAGCGACTCTTTTGGTGACTTGTGTCAAAATTTGAAAAGGTTTTTTTCTCACGTGTTAAAGTGTTCAGTTGAACTGAAATTTATATTGGATGACAATACAATAATATAATAATAATAATTAATAAAAATTAATTGATTAAAACTAATTATTTAAAGAATTACAAATACACAACCACGTTGGTATCATTTTTGGTGACTTAGCGACCCTTTTAGCGACTTGTGTCAAAACTTGAAAAGGTTTTATTTCTCACGTGTTAAAGTATTCAGTTGAAATGAAATTTATATAAACAATTGTTTTAGATGAAAATGCGATACTTTAATGATAATTAATAAAAATTAATGACCATTTAATGTTCTGATTCTGTCATATGTATATACATATTTATATTAATTATAGCTATTAAATAAAAAGTAGCTAAAATAAAATTTTTCTTTGTTGATCTAAGTAGGAATTGACTTAAAAAGTTTTTTTTTATATTACTTGTTTAGTTTACATTTTGCGATAAAATTTTTAAACATCAGAATAATCGTCTGGCAATATCTCTTTTGTAATGCTGATGTAAATAAAGTTCTCTATCTGCTAATGTAAAATAAAGGATTTTAAAAAAAGGGGGCTCCAAAAATGGATATATGGCTCGAAGATTACGCAACAACGATTTCCAAAGAAAAATATCCATAACAACAACTTATAAAGCGGTGTAAAAATCTAGGTTATTGCATTTCAATAAAAGGTATTTATAATACCGTAAAATCCGGCGTATAAAGCGCACTTTAACAACAAAAAATGAGATCGAAACTTAAGGGTGCGCTTTATACGCCAGGTATGAAAAAGGTAGCTTTAAAAATAGCATAAGAGGGGAGAATAGAAAAAAATTATTTCTATAGGTATCAAATACTGTTAATTTGAAAGAAATGATTTGCCTTATGAACTAAAAGAGTCGAAGTCCTAGAAAAACCTGTTTTTTCAAGAGTGTCACTTAGAATAGAATAGAATTTAGTGTCACTTAGAATAGAATACATGTATAAAATTGTTTAAAGGACATTTTGACAAAAAAAATATATATTTAAATACAATATTTTGACAAAAAATTAACTTAGAATAATCTTTTTTCAAAATGTTCTCATTTTATAAAAAATGCTTCTTAAATAATAATATTTTGTGTGTGTGTGTGTGCTTATATAAAGTAAGGACTTCTCCAAAGAGTCTGAACTAATTTTTTTTTTTGAAAAATTCACATTATTTTCGGAGTTACAAACCATTGAAATAATTATCGGTGTTTTTTACTTAAAATGTCTCCCCTTTTTTGACGTAAAACATGAATAAACCCACTTCTAAGTTATATATTTCAAAAATTCTAGTTGAGCCCCTGTAGAGAGGTCTGAGCTATATACAGGCAAAATATTATTATATTTTTCACAAAAGGAGAATATTTTGAAAATGGGTCATTCTATGTCCGTTTTTTGTCAAAATGTTGTACTTAAATAATATTTTATTGTAATACTATTCTTAAAACAATTTTATATACATTTTCTAATCTAAGTGACACTAAATATCATAAATATTATCCATTTATACGCTTTTGCAAAATCACGGTACCGAACGTAGTCGTATACCTTAAAGTTAAGAAACCTAGAGTTCTTCTCCTTTTTTAAAAATATATCACTGAAATAAAAGCAAATCGTAAAAAATTACATAAAAAACACCTAGCTACTAAAAAATGGAACTTTGTGGCAACACTTGATGAGGCATGGATATAATTAGGAGACTGTAATAAAAGAAGATAAAACAAATTTTCTATCGCACAACTGACGGGAATGACCGTATGAAAGGGCTTCGTCAGTGTACAGAAAAGTCCCCAAAGGTATTCATGATAATTGCAGAATTTTGTTACAACAGCATATTAAAAATTTAAAAAATTCTCAAGTATAACTGAAATTAATTCACTGTAATATCAGCAGAATATTTTGGACCAATTTTTGAAGAAGTTCCAATCTTATATGTATAGGACATTGGTAAAGTTGTACTTCATTTGAACAAAGCGACTACTCACACGTCTACCGCTTATTTAGCAAAGAAAGAATAAGAAACAGGAATAAAGAGTATCCCATTTGATAAAATAAGTGTAAAATCACCTTACGTTACTGGAATGAACTTTTGTGCTTTCGGTTTATTAAAACGAGCTTTAGAAAAACGGCAACGGCATCCAAGAACACTGAACGGAGTTAGGAAAACGGTTCAAGAGGAATGGAGTAAAATTTGATTGACAGTACTAAGAAAAAGTTTACTTTCATGGGAAATTCGAGCTAGTGCTACTTACTGTCAAGAATCATAGCTATCAGATAGATGCAAATTGCCACAAAAAATATACGGTTTTTAGTGATAAAAGTTAACTATCAAAATCGTTTCTATAAAGTGCTAACGACCTTTTGCAGTTGCTATTAGAAGATAATAGATTTCTCGTTCTCTTTTCGGATAAACTTTACTCCTTATTATTTGTTGTCTAGTCCACATATCGCGTACTTAGTTTTAACGCTGAGATTAATAAAAGTGAATTATTGAAAATATCAGTTTGTTATCCTTTCTATTCTGGTTTAATGGCTTTTTAATTCCGACTGCTTTCAGATCCGTTAGGAACCTCAACGATTAGTGAGATATTCGTCTTAACCAATACGAGATGGTGGTCCTACTCCAAACTGTATTATAGCAACATCTATTTTCAACTAAATCAGGGAAAATCTTAAATTTTAAAAAAATTTTGCAGTGTTAATTGAATCTGATACAAAGCAGGAGAATTACATTCTCCGAAAAAAAAATGCCATTAACCATTGCCAATAAAGAGTATGTGAAGAATTAATAATTACAAAATATCAATTAAAACTAATTATAAATTCGACGTGCCTAGGGAATGAGCTATTTTTTAATTAATATTGGTGATATGAGAATAATATAATATACTATTTGGGATTGATATTGTATCTATAAATAGATCTATGAAATGAAAAAAGATTTCGTTTTTTACATCTCCATTCAGAAAAACTCGATTTTTTCTTCCTTGTTTATACCTTTGATTTTGCTCGATATTTTCTACTTGTATTTTGTATCACGGTAGTCTTGAAATACATGAATGGAATGGAGCCAATATCAATATTTTCAACTGTCGTGCATGGAGGTGACAATCAAGGTGATCATTTTCCTCTCGTTTGTTGCTGATTTTCAGTTAGCGGGAAAGCGTCTACTTGAAAATTTGCCAATATATGAACTTTGCATTAAGTTTAAAATATAATGGACCTTTATAAATAGTGTAAAATTTGAAAAATACCAATATTGTTGGCTTTTAGCTAGTGAAATAGTATATTTGGAAGTTTGCCAAGATGAGAATTTTATATAATTCTTTCAGTTTAATTTATAACACCATTACTGATAATGAGAGTCTATATAAGTACTGTAAAATTCCAGAAGTATCGAAATTTTTTACTCTTTATGAAAACAATGAGTATTGTTTCATAAGAAAAAATTAAATGATTAGTAAAACACATTTCGTTGATCTAATTTTAAACTCAATATTATAACGTAATCACTCGATAACTATTTACAATTGATTAATAAAGAGACCATTGCGGCAAATGTTACGTGCTATGTGATTCGTTGAAAAATATAATAAGAGTATTTAATTCAGAAATTCATTTTATTAAGAAATTGCATAGTTTCTGGTATATAGTCTATATATATAAAAATGAATGTGTGTCTGTCTGTACTCGATAGATTCAAAAACCATACAACCAATTGCCGTGAAAATTTGAGAAATTATTAGGTATATCCCTAGGAAGGTTTTTAAATTTTCTTTTTTTTTAAAATCAAAGTTGAGGTTCTATGTGCTCCCGAACAAATATCCCCAAAAAATCAAAATAACATTTAATTAGTTATACTTGTTAAAAGTATATATAACCACAAATATATTGAAAAATTAAATTTTTACTCATGAAATTTACTCAAATTACTTAAAATTTGGTATGCAGGTTCCTTTCACGGAGTAAACATCAGCTAAGAACGGATTTCGCAAAGATGGAACCCCAAGGGGCATTACAGGATTTTAAGGGGCGTTAGAGATAATTAGTTCCATTATTAAACTATTAGATGTAGAGCCTTAAAAGTTGGTACGCAGATTCCTTTCATAAAGTAGAGATCCGCTACAAAATGGGTCTTTGAGAAAATCGATCTCCAAGGGGCGTTCAGGGCACTTAAGGGGCGTTATGCATAATTATTTTCATTTTTAAACTATTAGAGGCACAATCTTGAAATTTGGTAAGCGGATTCCTTTCATAGAGTAGTGATCCGTTACAAAATGGGTTTTTGAGAAAATCGACTTCCAAGTGGCGTTACGGGGGCCAAAGGGGCGTTTTATATAATTATTTTAATTTTTAAACTATTAGACGTAGCGTATTGAAATTTCGTAAGCGGATTCCTTTTTCATACAGTAGAGATCCGCTAGAAAATGAGTTTTGTGAAAATCAAATCCCAAGTGGCGCTGCGGAGAATTAAAGGGCGTTAAAGGTAATTATCTCCTTTTTTAAACTAATAGACGTAAAATCTTGAAATTGAGTAAGTAGATTCTATTCATTGAGTAGAGATCCGCTACAAAATAGATTTGGGAAAAATTGACTCCCAAAGGGCACTGAGGGGATTAAGAGGCGTAATAGATAAATATTTCCGTTTTTCAACTGTTAGACCCACCTGCTTGAAAATTAGAAGGTATGTTCCTTTCATGGAATAGAGTTCCTCTAACAAAGAGTTTTGCAAAAACCTACCCCCAAAGGAGTGGGGTTGCGAGGGGTTAAGGAGAGTTATAGAAAAATTCCTGTTTCTGAATTTAACCCATTTACTTGAAATTTGTTGAGCACGTTTTTTTAGTTGAATAGAGTTCCACTAAGAATGAATTTTGTGGAAATCAACTCCATGGGAGAAGCGAGGGAGTTATTGGGGAGTATTGATAGACAAAATTCCTGTTTTCGAACTACTAGGACTATAATAATAAAATTTGGTTTGTATGTTTCTTTTGTTGAATTGAAATCTTCTAAGAATGCTCTCAACAGGGTTATGGGGCGTATTGATGACAAAAATTCCGTTTTTGCTCTATTAGATTTAGACTTGAAATTTAGCACACATGTTTATTTTATGGAGTAGAGATCCACTAAAAGTTGCTTTTTCGGAAATTTACATGATTATTGGGTTAAGTGAGAGCAAAAAAATCCTTCTACTTCTATTTTAGATATTAATAGAAATTAGAAATTATTATTTCTGTTTTTTTTATATCAAAAGACGAGAGTTACAGCTATAATTATATTTTTCAATACAATCGAATTCTTAATGCTAGATATGAATAATTTATATATATGTAAACAGTATATATTTATACAATATTTTTAAATACCCAGTGAAGCAGGTGGGTAATGGCTAGTATTTCATAAAAAGATACGCACTTCCTGAAGTTATAATATAAAAAGAATTTTGATTGCTTAAGGTGTGTGAAAAACTTAAAATCCTTGTTTATTGAAAATTTTTGCTTTATATTTCCAATTTATAGTTTCCATTTCTATTTTAACATACCAAAAATGTTTTATTTTTGTTTCTACGAGATAACTGGAAGCGGTTATAGTATAATTAGTAAACAAGAAATGGAGTTTTCAAAAGTGGAAATAAGCGTTTAAAGAGACGTACAAATGTAATCAATTAGTTTAAATGAATATTTCGTGACTTAAAATATATTCGTCAATATAAATGTCCAAATCCTACTTTCAGTTTTGATCTACATATCCTTCTCTTACTCATATAAGTGTCTTGAACTATAACACTCCGTCAGAAAAGTTTTTTTTAGGTACACATATCGAAATTACATAATTTGATTCATGATATTTGGGGCTGTCATTTATTTTTAATTACTTAGAAATATTGATTGATCCGGGAGACTGAAAAAACTGTATGGGAATCAACAAAGAATGAATTCTGAAATTCAAACGCCAATCGTTATCTTCTAAAGAACTCTCTAGGAAGAAGCAAAAAACTTCAATAAATGAACAGATACATAAATGAAAATGTTCGTATTTGCGTATTCCATTGCTCATTTGTAAATAAAAATAGCATTATTGAAAAAAAAATTAGTTTTTGCATAAAGTTTAGAATATTTCTTACACTTCTAAAGCTATTGCAAAACTTTTAAGTCAAAATATAAATAAAAATTTTGTTCATAAAATGCATAAATATTATTTAAATGTATTTATTATAATTTTGCTTCAAGGCTTTTTGTAACTGCAATTTTTCAGTAAAATTTTATTAAAAATTTCTTGTGTTTAAATAAAAAAAAATGTTTTAAAAATATTTCAGAAATAGCATTTAAAGTTA
The DNA here is from genome assembly GCA_019973955.1 of Trichonephila inaurata madagascariensis. Classification (NCBI taxonomy): domain Eukaryota; kingdom Metazoa; phylum Arthropoda; class Arachnida; order Araneae; family Nephilidae; genus Trichonephila; species Trichonephila inaurata. The sequence goes on from BMAV01010413.1 coordinate 253,828, forward strand.
ATAGTTTAGTTATTTCAGCTTATTTATTAAAAAAAAATGCCTGAGGGTAATCATATATTTTAAGGTATCCGACTACGTCGGAACCATGATTTTGCAAAAGCGTATAAAAGGATAATATTTATGATATTTAGTGTCACTTAATTAGAAAATGTATATAAAACTGTTTTAAGAATATTATTACAATAAAAAATTATTTAAGTACAATATTTTGACAAAAAATGAACATAGAATGACCGATATTCAAAATAATCTCCTTTTGTGAAAAATGCTTCTATTATAATAATATTTTGTCTGTATATAGCTCAGACCTCTGTACAGAGGCTCAACTAGAATTTTTGAAATATGTAACTTAGAAGAGGGTTTATCCATGTTTTACGACAACAGAGGGGAGAAATTTTAAGAAAAAAACGCCGATAATTATTTCAATTGGTTGTAACTCCAAAAGTAATGTGAATTTTTCAAAAAAATAGTTCAGACTCTCTGGAGAAGTCTTTACTTTATATAAGCACACACACACACAAAATATTATTATTTTAGAAGCATTTTTTATAAAAGGAGAACATTTTGAAAAAAAAGGTTATTCTAAGATACTTTTTTGCCAAAATATTGTATTTAAATAATTTTTTTTGTCAAAATGTCCTTAAAACAATTGTATGCATGTAGTCTAATTTCAATGATACTAAATATCATGAAAATAATCCATTTATGCGCTTTTTTAAAATCACGGTTCCGAACGTATTCGGATACCTTAAGGAAAGACCAGCACATTTTCAATCATTCTTAAATGAATAAGTTCCCCTTTCATGAAATAATAATTAAATGTTCAAGCCAACAGTAAATATATATACAACAAATAACATTAAAAAATATTTCTCACCTGACCTCTTTATTTTATTTAATGCATATTTTTATTTAAGTATTGAATTTATTTTTATGAAACCTTAAAATATGTAAAAGGAGCTTCATCATCAAATTTCGAAATTTAGTAATCATCAATTGGGAAACTGATATTCATTACACGAATGTGCACTTGGATAATTTTCATTTAGAAATTAAATTGCGTAAATCGTCAATAATAACAAAACTCGTTAATTTATGCATGTAAGTTAGTTGGGAAGAATGGGTTCTTGGGTCTTTGATTTGTGTGTGATTTTAGTTTACGTCACATTTTGAAACAGCACGATGACTATACGGCTATTAGGGTTTCAGGTATTGTAAGATAATTAGACAATGCATGACTTTAACGCATGATTTTTCTTTTGCTCAGATTATTTTTGATATTTTCAAAATTATTTATTTTTAAATTTAGTAAAACGGGAAAAGGAAATCAAATATTTTTTAAAGGTACAATTTTTTAGTGCCTTTAAGTATAACCTATTAAAAAAGTCATTTTTCGAATATGTAATGCTACAAAAATTTTTTTTCACTTATATTCCATATAAATCCGTTACTTACACTGTTATTAAAATAGATATAAATGTATTATATAACACAGAAATATTTAATATTTGTGTTGCTGAATGCTTATAGTTCATCAATCTAAACTTAGAGTTTTTCAGCAAGTGGAATTCAATGCAACCAACAAAACACGAAACTGCCAGAAAATCTCTTTTCATGTTTTTAAAACCTTTTTTTTTAAATAGTTTGAAATGTTTTCGGATAAAAATTCTTTTATTCAGAAAAAAATAAGTATGTACTATTTACTCTCTATTCTCATTCCCTCATTTATTAAATAGTATTTAAATTATGATCACCTTTACAAAATTAACAATATATATATGTGAGTGTATGCGTGTGAAACTTCGAAAAAATTCGGCGGCATAAATATGCAAATTTCTATAAATACGTTATTTCATCGAAATTTACTGAATTATAAGTTGATAATCTGGTTATAACACAGGATAAAGCAAATGACGAATATTATCTTTAACACCAACCTACCGATGCAAAGAATTGTAACGGTGTCAGAAAGTGTATTCTTTCCTTTCCTCCTTCACTTTCATGACAGATTGGTGAATGCTGTGTTCGTTAACAAATCATTTTTGTTTTGAATGATAGTTGCTACGGGAGAGACACGGTATCAAGTCGCCTCTTGAATGAATAGTAGGTACATTGACATCACAGCAATACGTGGCTGAGGTGTGGCAACTTGTGGTAGTTTTTTACATCTAGCGCTTGAAAATGCAGTTGGACGTCACACGACATTTCTCAGAAAATAAATCTTGCAGCATGTTCAATCGTCTCCTTAGACTGCAATGTCTCCTGATCACTCATCAACCGGAAATATCTGAGACGTATTTGAAATTCATTTGTTTTATCTACCTCAGCTTCAATAGAAGGAAGAAGTTTAGAGGATGAATGAGATTATATGGGCTTCCATCCCTCTGGACACTATCCACAAGGTTTCTCGCTGTGTGTGTCTCTGGAAGATTAATGAAATAGATACTGCCTATATTTTAATAACTGTGTGCAAATTACCTTCTGGCAAATGAAGTTTCTTATTTCCGTGTGCATTCTCTTTTGGTGTATTAATTTTCATCACATTCTACAAACTCGTTCATGACGTTCCCTTCTTCGACGCTAAGCAGTGTATATATAAAAGTATACACAATATATACTATTTCATTTTGCTATAAATCCACAAAACGTGAATGGGAGACATGAAACTCTTACTCCAAAAGCAGAATTTAGTACTTAAAGCAGCGTTTCTCAAACTGTGGGGCACGCCCCCCTCGGGGGGGGCCCCCCCCCCCCCCCCCCCCCCCCCCCCGAGCTTATTGACAAGCCATAAACAAAAGATTATTTTTTTAAAAAAATATTTATACTGAAAGTAAACAAACAAATACATTCTGACAAAATAAAATATGCATTTATACTGATATATTAAACACAATATTTTTTATAATTAATTTCACAATACTATAAAAACAAGTTTAATAATTACCAGCGACCTCATGGGCTTACCATATATACAATTTGATACAAAAATGAACACTTACCTTGAAAATTTTCCCGATTTATTATTAATCCCTTAACTTCCGATAGAAAGTTATTCGATTCGCTCCCCAATGCAACTCTTTTCCATTAAGACACTCGGAGGTGTATTGAGGTGGTGGAGGGGGGGAGAGAAAAGGAAGAAATAAGTAAATCCTTCACAAATACTATTAAGGTCCTTTTATTGTAATCCAAAGCCTTCGGAATAGTTTAATGTATAGCAATGCACAGAAAAGATCGCACTGGGGAAAGACGTATATACACGTCGGGGCAACCAACGCTTTGGGTGAGAGACGTTTATATAGGCTGGTGACACTTGAGATGTTAAAGTCGCATTGTGTAGCCTTAGCGTCTAAGTATAGTATTATTGATTTCAATACATTGTTATTGTAAGAAAGGGCGGTGAGATGAAAATTATGATTGAATATTGGGTCGCAAATATTGGAAATTTGAGAAAGACTGACTTAAAGGATGAAAAAAATATAATATCCAAAAAGAAAAAAATGTTTAGGATACATGCAGTCATTGTTGGTCAAATGACTTCGGTATAAAACACTGACAGGACAAGCAGGTGAACAACAAACCAAAGTCTCTTATAAGGGACATGACTTCCTTTTACTAGAACGGTTGCAGGTCATCGTCTAATCATACTTAACAATAGTTTATCTAACGGTTATAAAAGAAATACTTCTCATTCCTCAGTGAATATCTGGGTTATCTGTCTGATCTTCACCGGAAGATACGAATGGCATCACTGGTCTCCCCAAGACATCTCTCACGTATTCAATATGATTTAAAGGAGAAAAAGCTAATCGATCCATCGTATGGATGCCTCCACTTAATAAAAAGTCTTGAGCAACTTGAGACCTGGGTTTTCGTGAGTTAGTGTTCGATAAACGCAAAATCTGAACCGATAGTATCTATGAAAAGACGTGTGTGTGTGTGGGGGGGGGGGAGATAACTTATAACTTCCCTATATTGATATTTAGTAAGTGAATTTCTGTCAATAATGTGGATTCCTTCATTTCCATTATTCATCATGTCTTTCAAACATGCACGCAAGGACCTTACCAAAACGGTAACTTTTTCTGATGTTTGTGGGATAAAAGCCTTTCCCTATTTTCCTTAGTGTTCATCGGGTGCCAAGAATTATTTGTCATATTTAAATGACTCTGATATTGAAAAGATAATGAAACTCCATTGTTTAGATGATAAGTCTTTATGTTCGTTTCAGCACTGTTACGGCCACATCCACAATGGGCTCCTGTCAATAGTATGCACTTTTCAAAGATGATGGTTGAATAGGCCACATTTGTAATAACATCTCCTTACTATAAATTAGGATTTCTATCATCCAGTAGTGGTATGCTGTTGATAGATAATGTTTTCCTCAAGCTGGTTTTTTTTTTTTTTTTTTTTGTCTCATTTCTCCTGAAAGACGATATATCTGTCATCATCTCACGAGCCTTCATCATCAAACATTCATACAGTTGTAACTCGTTGGAAAGCTATTAAAGCTAGTGATACAAAACTTCCGTAATTTCCAAGCTTCCGTTTAACTTCGCTTTTTTTGAAGCTATTCGATTATTCTATCTCAAGTAAAGATGATGAAATCAAGCTATGAAACAAACAATTGCAGAACAGCCCTATTTTTGGTATTGAATAATTCCATAAATAAAATATTGAAGTTCAGAATTAAAAACGCTGTTCATTCAATGCATGGTGAGGAATTTCAATATAACGGGCCCAATTGATCCTCTATTTTAGAAGGACTGTTTAACTGGAGCAGAATATTTAGAACTTCCCCCAGATGTAATATCTAAATTTGTTGAAAATGTGAAATTGCTCCAACTCCAAAACACATCTAACTCTAATATATGCCTCCTCCTAAAATATTTAAAAAGTACAGAAAATAAAGTACGAAAGTGTCTCCAAATGGAGACATATCTGTATCAAATTATCATAAGTAAAGTGCTGATCCACGTAAGTAAATGTCTCAGCTGCCCATCAAATATAGTGGTAAGTGACGCTGGTTGCTGTTCTGTTGGGTCTGGGTTCAAATACTGGAAAAGGGATGTCTGTTTGTAAATCTATAGAGCCTTTGCCACAAGGGGGCGATCTAAATATTTGTCGAGCTCCATGTCCTCTCGTGAGGTTGTTGGAAGGCCCTTGACCAGCCCCAGGGTGTATTCCAAGGGTGTTAAACTCAGAGGATGACTTGGGCTAAGAAAACAAGGTTTAACTTTAGGGGGGCCGCCAAAAAATTTTAAATTCATAGAAACGAAAGTTTATTTCGAATAATACTTTATAATAAACACAAAAAAGAACAAAAAAAAGTTTAATGTTAACGTCCTGACACTCGATATACTTACTTACTCTGTTACTATATTTCCTATTTCGAAAGAAATTCTGATATTTTATTATATATTATTATGAGCTGGTATACTGGCTAGGTCGTGAGTGTGACACTTCTGGTGTAATTCTGCAAAACTGGGGTGAATCCAAGCGAAATCATACTCCCACCTGTACAGTGCTCGAAACTGCACCTAACGCGACAGGCATATAAACTACCTCTTTACCATGATGAGTTTCGTGGGTTTCGATCTGTTTACATTAACATCAACAACAAAGGTTTCTGTGGTTGTCCCTTTTTTTCTTCTTTTTCTTGGAGTTGAAGTCCTGGAAATAATACACTGACTGTTTAAAGTTTTCTACGGTTATTTTTTTTTTGTGAACTATTCTGAGAAAGGTGTCTTTTTTAAGTAAAAGGTCTCTACTGCGTTGAAAATAACGTTTTTCACGTATCTTACTGCTTTCGAGATGATAGTTAACTTTTAGGTTTGCAAGTGGATAGCACTATAACTAATTCTTACTCTCAATGGCACATTCTCTTTATAATACCCATACCTGATATCTTAGGTAACTGTGATGGTTAGGTTTCCTTGTACTCAAGGTTAGGCGCGTCGGTATTTAACGAATTTCATGTTTATTTCTTTTAATGTTCGCTCTAAAAGATTTAAGTGAGTATTATTTGGTATAAATTTTTGAACGTTTTCTTATTGAAGGGTTATCTGTAACTTAACTTATTTTTGTTTAGTTCTAATTGTGTTACCGTAAGTCATATTGTGTTTTCCTTTTTTATAGAGCACAAACATACGTATGTTATCTATCATTGAATAAAAGAAAGTATTTTCATTAAATTTAGAAAATGATGAAAGAAAATGGAAATATAAGCACAAATTAGTTTCATTTTGTTTGAACGTGTGGAGGCCTTATTTATACTACTCATGCTTGTTTAGAAAATTATGTTTCATTTTATGTAGAATCACTTTATTAAATACAAATGCGTATATATTGGAATAAAGTTTGAAAAAGATCCCGGGTATACTTTTTGATAAAACTTCTAACTATTCTAACAAACAATGGACCATTTACTCTTTGTTTGAAATTTTTATTTAGAATTTTCTCTTTGTAGTATCAGAAGACTTTTCATTTTATGATATCACAAACAAAGCTAATCAGAAGGCAGATGTATTTCCTTTTCTGAAGTACCTGAAAGGTACGTTATTAGATATTTTTGTTCAACACGAACGAAAAGAATTTCCTTTAGAAAGCAGTTTATTGAAATCCAAGATATCACTGCCTTTCTTTTCTTTGAAAATAGTTACAGTAGTTTATATTTAGAATTTCAATTATATAATAAAACTAAAGATTAACATTCCCCTCCCCCCTACACACACACAACTAGAGAAAATCTTCAGTAAAAACGATTCCATTCATTATTAATTTTTAAAATTATTTTAGTGAAAATATTTCTATACATGTTTATTTATATATTTTTTATTAGCCTAATCACATGGCCTATATTTAGCAACGTATATTAATCTCGTACTGTTTTTGAGATAAGAATGCTAACTCCAATGTTATCCACCCGGTGCCGCTATAAGCAGTTTTTCTATTGTTTGTTTATCGCATTGCAACTTTACCTAGATCCCACCTTTATGACTACAGCTTGTGAAGGGCTCACGCGTCTTTTCATTAACATGTCTTTTGGGTTCTTTGGGGCCAGAATTAATAGCAACTCTTTTCCAACCAAACCCAAGAAGTGAAGAGTGAAGGAAAGATGCAAATTAGGAAGCTTTTAAATATCAGAAGTTAGAGTAAGCGGTGTGGCAATTTGGGGAATGTTATGATAGCTCGTGATTCAATTGTGAAGTGACAGCTAACAGAGGAATTCCGTGACAAAGAGCCCTTAGGTCAAGGGGCATACCATTGCACTCCTGTGAACCGCAACTACAACTAGAATCAGATTGATCGCTACTTCATTCGACATTAAGGTAGGAGTGACTATTTAATATTCGGATCTGTGATAGAATTATAATTGAGTTTAGGCGAGTTTGTTATTGATAGTGGTCCGGGTTACGCTATTTCGGTATGATATATATTGTGTGTTTAGTCATCGTAAATTCTCTCCCATATATTATAATTATCTAATCTGTTAAAGGTTTTAGTTTAAGATCTTAATAAAGTCATATTAAGATCATGTCAGATCCTAGTTCTTTATTTATTCCTACACCTCTAGCTCACGCTGATAATCAAGGAGAAGGGCACCCGAGGGGGGCAACTTCACAAGCTCTTGTCGTGCTTAAATTATTGGGATGACTACGGACTTAAGGCTGTTTTCGGTTAATGTTAAAGAATAGAAACCGAATTTAGAACATTTTAACAGATATAAAATAAAGAAAGCTTCACTATCCTTTAAAGAGCAGTATTTTTTTATCACACTTTCCATTTTTAACCGAGTTGATTCATTTTTTCTGGTATAAAATGAGTTTCGCTTCTTTTCTCCTATACTGTAATGTTAAATGCGCTATACCATCACGTATTAAAAAGAAAAAGAAAATATTCATGGAACATTTTGCAATTTTTAAAAACACTATATTATTAACAGAGGTATGAGTTATGATATTGCAAATTTCCATGGAAATTGAGGCATTTTTCTGTCTGAAAATGTGTTTCGCGTTTAGTTCAAGGTATCGCACTTTTACCGAAGACAGACTTAAGTGGTCACACTGTATATAAAGATGGTTCCGCACAAGAGAGCCCATGTTTGTGTAACAGATGTTGCCGTAATGGTTAAAACATATAATTTAACTGACTTTTGAAAAGACGTGATGAATGATTATCATGCTCAAGGTATAGAAATCAGTGGCGTAATGTACATCGCAAAATCCTCGCATCGCGGGCAGGATTCTAGGGACCTCGAAGCTTAACCTACGTCAAGTACATAAGATGTGGCTTGAAACCTAAAATTTGACTTTGTAGGGGTGACCTAATATTCTTTAAGCCACTGGCTGAAATATAGCAGAAATTGCAGCTTCCGTTAAATATTCGCGTAGTGCAGTAATGTGTGTATTCAATAAATTCAGAAAAGAACGTGATTTGCAATCCTGTTGTTCAACACGGACAATTTATGAAAATGTGAGTGATGTCTTGTTAAGATTAAAAGACTATCTACCATCGATACATTGACAGCTCAAATTGATCAGCAATGTGCAGCAAAACTATTGAAGGAACGCGTTTTTTTCACACCGGTGATTACCACACTTTTGACAATTTTACTGAACTGCAAAAAGGTGGAAAGTGTAAGAGTTTGAGATGTTTTCTTAGCATGAATTTATTCCTGGTTTTTCTCTGGAAGGTGTTCTCGATAGACAAACATAACTCTTCATAGAAGCTGATCTCGTACTCGACCTACATTAAATTGGTAAATCCTGTGAATGAGGGTCTTTCGATAGAGCAATGCCCCATGTCATATAGGCAAAAATGATCGTGATTGGTCCGTGGAATAAGAAGATGATTTGCTGTTAGGACTATGACTGACATATTCCACCTAAGTGAATCCTTTCAAAATACCGTAAAATCCTGCGTATAACGCAATCTTTGAAGACAAAAAATATGATCAAGATTTATGGGTGCGCGTTATAAGTCGGGTATAAAAATGATAGCTTTAAAAATAATAAAAGATATGAGCATTAAAAAAACTAGACATCTTCATATATCGGAATATTGATTATTTAAAAGATATGACATTTCATTTGAGCTTAAAGTGCTATAGTTAAGGAAGTATACCATGTTTTTCAAAAATCTGAGAGAATACCTCCAATAAATGACTTCAAAACATACGATCATTTCACACATTCTTTTCAGGTTCCTTCGTAGAAAAGAGGATGCGCGTTATACAACGACATACCTAAAAATTAAAAAACATTTTGCTTGAAAGTGTACTTGCGTGTTAAACGCCAGATTTTACGGTTTGTCTGAACATCTAGATGCCCACATCATCCAATAAGATCCTCAACTTCCAAATGTTCACAAATTATGAGATGCTTAGCAATGGGCATGCTCAGATACTCCCGAGGAAACCTATATGAACTCAGTATATAAAAATATTCATTAAATCAAAACCCATTTATTGCAACTTTTTTTTTTACTTTACATGTATTCCAAGATGAACAGATGAATTTTCTGTACTTTAGCAGACATTTTAAAATTTGCTTAGTATTTTTTTAGTATAACTAATTAATTAATTAATTAAAAACAAAATCATTTTATCTTTTTTCATTTTTGCATTATAAATAAAAAAAAAATGTTGCTATAAAACTACATGACCAGTTAAATTGAGATAATTTTTCAACATATTTGTAAAAATTGGAACATAGGATTTTTTTTTTTTTTGCTAAGATCAATTCATGGTATATTTGTAAAACAAACGAAATAAAATTTCAATTGAACTCATATTAACTGCCTAAACTAATTTTAATACGCAAGGCCTTATAAAGATTTGAAATAAATTTCTGAACAAAGATTATTCTGTAAGTTTTCCTAATTGAATTCCAATTGAAAAAAAAATGAGATTCGCTTTTATGCATAATATTTTAGTCAGTAAGTTTATTGAATTTTCATGAGTTGCATAACTAAAAATTCCTAAGTTCAGCACGAGAAATATAGTGTAATTCAATTCTTCTTAGACTTCTAATATTTGCGAACCAATTTTAAGTAATAATTTTCATCTCCCTTTTCTTCTTACAAAAACATTGTATTGAATGCAACAATAATGTACTTTGCCACTGAAACTACAATACGACTTTAATTATAAAGCATAAAAGTTATCAAGATAGCATTAAATTTTGTAAATGACAAGCCAATGGGAGTCACTAGTAATTTCAAAATTTGTTTTTAATTTAGTATTGATAAATTATTATGAAATATATTGTGTGCAGTACTGATACATTTATTGGCATATTATATCAGTGTGAATGTGTATTTTATTTTTTATTATATCTGAAGTTATTTTGTTTTCTTCCTTTCTGTAAATTCATAAATATTTTAAATATTTTATTTTCAACATTTTGATATGCTCACGCCCCCTAGAGGGGGCACACCACACAGTTTGAGAAATGTTGGTGTAATGAACAAAATATTAAACAATGTATACTTGCAATTACATGTGTTATCAGGTTCCCATGCTAAATACACAATTGCAGTAAATATTAACGATTATACTGAGAAGGAAATATCATCGGAAAGCTTAGATACTGAATAGATATAGAAATATAGTATTCACGTCAATAACTTATTTTCCAGTCAAAATAAAATAGCTTGAAAACAAACATAAAAATGTTAAACTTCTTACTTTTTTATTATTAATTTTTTATTTAAAAATTGTCGAATAAAGCCATTTATCACAAGTAAGCAATTACTATGTATTTATGTGTAAGCCCTAATATGAAATTGGCAATGAAGAACTAACGCAAAATCTTATTTTTCTGCAATCTTTGTTATATAGTTTTCAATATTCAAGTTACTGATGTTCTTAAATTTGTCCACAATCTGTGTTTCTAGAGATAAAACATTTTTAAAATCACGAAACACTTACTGTCTTAGGTAAAAAATAAATTTAAACTTCGTACATTCTTTTTCTATTCCTGTGAGACTTAAGACCGAAAATCACTTAAATTAGGGATGAATTATATCCATTAAAGATCAGCTCAAATAATTTGAAAATTTCCCCGTGGATTCTCATAATTTGTAAGAAACGGCAAGGAAAAGTTCCGATAATGTAAAATCTAAATATGATTAGAAATGTAAAACTACTTGTACATATTATGCATTATCCGCATACATTTTATAGATTAATAGCTAAGCTGTAGGTAGAAAATTCTGAATTATTGTTTTATTACAAGCTTTAATTTTCGTGGTGAGAGTGTTTTACTTTATACAAAATTAGATACTATTCTTAGTTTTTAAATCTTTTTGAAGAGAATTGTTCATCTTCCTTGCAATGATGGAGTTGAAAAAGTGTGAGTATTATAACAATATCTTATAATATATATCTTCCAAATAGAAAGGTTGATTCCTTTTGAAACAAATTAAATTAGGGAAACGAATGAGAACTCATTATTAAACTCAAGGCCCTTGAATAGGACAAAACAAATCTATTTACATCTGCGTAATTTTATCTTATATATACTTAAGGAGTGCATTTATGTTAAGTCACATACACACATCTAAGGTTCTTTCAAAAATTATATTAAATTATTTCTTAAATACAGCCAAATCATTTAGGGTAATATTATTCGTACAGTAAGATAATAGAAAAATATTTACCATTTTATTATCATATTGCAATTAAAAAAACCAACATTTTATTTTTCCCTAGAAAGTGGATAATTTTAATTGTTTCTTATTATATCTGCCGAACAAAAGATTCATAGTATAATAAATGTATACAGTAGAAATATAACAGTAGAAAATGCAAAAGCTACACAAATTGTAATACATAATTGCATTAAGAATGAAAGATTTTCAAGGTGTAGTGTAGGAATAGGGATTTGATTTAGCTGAGAAGCGAACCTCTGTGATGAAGAAACTCCATATGAGGCAAAGTAATAAATAAAAAAAAATATTTTTCTGCATAACTATTGAATTAAAATATCCTAACTTAAGATATGAAGCAAAAATAAATGTTTAATTATAATGCATTTTTCGAGAAAATTTCCTAAGGCCGTAACATGATTCATGCAGTATTTGGATGAAGAGTCTTATAATAGATGGATGTGTGTGAAGTTCTAAGTTAGAAATACGCATCTAATGAATGAAGAAACTCAATTGGAAATATGTATATGAAGCGAAAACAGAATAACTAAGGATTCGAAATACTAAAGGCAGGACAATGTGCGTGTAGGACATTTTTCTGTTATTCATAATGATGTTACTGAAATGGTCAATTATCATTGCATCAAAAAGACTGATATTTTGTGAAACGAAACCTTTTATAACAGTCTGTTAAAAAAACTTGGCCTGGCAGTTAAAAGTTTAAATACTTATAGTACACATCTCTCTTTAAAATGTAAAAAAACCCTGTTGTTGAAGGTTTGAGTTAAACTGTATTGAAAGAGAGTAATTATAAACATTAACCTTAAACATGAAATGTTTTAGTGAATATCATATGTATTACATAACATAATGAGATTAAAAAGAATTTCTGAATACTTGACACGTTTTTACGTTAACCGATTAACCTAGTAATCAGGAAAGTAAGAAAGAAATATTTACATATATGCTAATGTTTATAATGTTTTCTCTTTGTATTTATCCATTTAAAATGATGTATCCAATATCAAAATATTTATCTTATTATTTATGCAGATTTTATATCCATTTCAACCTTAATCTTAAATTTTTGGATTTACTTTAATACAAAATAATATTGCAGGATTTGTTAAAATATGAAGCATTTTCTTACAATTTCTTGTGAATTTTTATACTGCATATATTTTTATTTTATTATTCGTTTCCTATTTAAATAAATTTGCCATTAAAGAATCGGATGTGATTCTGTGAAATTGAACTAATTTAAATTCTTTACTGAGAAAATCGATTTAGAGAATCTACGAAGATCATTCGTAGGTCTTACCTAAAAAATCAATTTATTTTTATTTTTTAGGAAATTTAGAGTTTCTTAGAAATGGTTTTTTTTATACATCAAATAGAGATTGATTATTACTTTTACTACAACCTCCTTTAACGTTTCATAGAAAGTTAAGAAACCCAGTTTTAAAAGTTAATTAAATTATAAGTATGGTTATAAATTGCTTTCAATTTTTTCCTTATGCAGTTTTTATTTCATTTTACTTTCTGAGAATTTGATTCCTTTAATTCTAAGTATGCAAAGAAATTCTAACGACTAAAAATAAATTCTGAGAATTTATGGGGAGGGGGACACTAATTTCTAATAGCTACGAATACTTACATATATAATCCTGTTTGATTTATATGTTTACCAGTTTTGTAAACATTACATTTTTAATGTAAATTACTTTTGACAGTTTATAGATTTTATCTAACACTACATTTATTTTTTTGTATTTAAAATGAAATAGTTAAAATACCTTCATGTCTCTATCATCATACCAATTTGAATCAAATGGAAATTACTAACATCTGACATAAATTAACGTTGGAATAAAAACAAATTCTTTAGGAAAAATTTCTTTTCTAAAAAGTGAGTTAGTAAAACACAGTTTGGTTTAAGTTAATTAAAAAAAAATTTCCGAGGCGATTTTTTCCCTTTGAAAAGTATTGACTTTATCGTAGAAAGTAAAGAAACAACTTCATTTATTGTCTTCAAAAATTTACAAAGCAAGATAAAAAATTGTACAAAAGTATTAAAAGAAGTTTTATTTAATTCTAAGCACTTTTTTTAATTTTAGTGAAAATAAAACACTTGCAAACTATTTTCTCACTAGTTAAGAGAAAATTCGAATAAAAAATTACTGCATATAATTAGATTTTAGAGAGGAAAAGTAAACATTTTGTGAAAATTCTTAAAACCAGAACACAAAGAAACAGAAAAAAAAGGAGACAATCTCTTTTTCAATGTAAAGAAGCCCAGAAAATTACGAATTAAATATTAAAGTTATTCAATGAAAACTGAGTTTTTATGGTTTAATTGCACAAGACATAAACTTGCTAGGAAAGCAGAAAGAAAGTAACTTTTGAAACTGTTAAGGTATTCGACTACTTTCGGAACCATGATTTTGCAAAAGCGTATAAATGGATAATATTTATGATATTTAGTGTCACTTAGATTAGAAAATGTATATAAAATTGTTTAAAGAATAGTATTACAATAAAAAATTATTTAGGTACAATATTTTGACAAAAAATGAATATATAATGACCCCATTTTCAAAATATTCTCCTATTGTGAAAAATGCTTCTATTATAATAATATTTTGCCTGTATATAGCTCAGACCACTGTACAGAGGCTCAACTAGAATTTTTGAAATATATAACTTAGAAGTGAGTTTTATCCATGTTTTACGACAACAGAGGGGAGAAATTTTAAGAAAAAAACGCTGATAATTATTTCAATGGGTTGTAACTCTGAGAATAATGTGAATTTTTCAAAAAAAAATAGTTCAGACTCTCTGAGGAAGTCTTTACTTTGTATAAACACACACAAACATACACAAACACACACAAAATATTATTATTTTAGAAGAATTTTTTTATAAAAGGAGAACATTTTGAATAAAAGTTATTCTAAGTTAATTTTTTACCAAAAAGTTGTATTTAAATAATTCTTTTGTCAAAATGTTCTTAAAACAATTTTATACATGTATTCTAATCTAAGTGACATTAAATATCATGAAAATTATCCATTTATGCGCTTTTCTTAAAATAACGGTTCCGAACGTTGTCCTTAACGTTGTTACCCTTATAAGTAGATTTCAACAATTCTAAAATCATTGCATTTCAAAAAATTTTAAAAAAAATTATTATATTTATCTAATTTGAGAGTAGTTTGACTACATTCATTTTAAGAATGGAAGATAAATTTAAAATTGCACACACATATTACTTATTTATCACAATATATATTTCTTTTTTGAGACTTTCATGCTGCAATGCTTAAACTCCTTTGATCCTACTATTTCATGTAGTATTCAAGCTTTTTATAAGTTTAGGTTGAATTAAGTTTTCTTTATGTCTAACAATTTTTATTAATTAAGTTTTTATTAATTAAATTTCCTTGAGTTCATTTGAATTTAGTATATTGAGATGCAGTATGGTTTTAGACTCAAGTAAACTAAAAATTCATTCATCTTGAATATATTAGTTAAGTTATTCAATAATGAATGCTGGATACTGAAATCAATTTAACAAAGAAAAAATATATAATGTATTTTTTTAATTAAGAAATATTGAATCTATTTAATTAGTTAACTTCAGTGTTAGAACAGTGTTCAGTTCTAATTCCCAGAACATGAATCTAATAGCTACTTCACTTCCTATCACGCATTCAGATAAATACAAATTGCACGCTTCTTTATAGAACTAATTGACAAATTCACTGATTTAAAATTCTAATATCAAAGTTTTTCTTTTATATTTGAGAGATAAAGCTTAATTTCTGAAAGGCACTCCAAGTATTTAAATCTCATATCTGACAAAATATATTCATTTAATGCTTACTAGTAAGAATAAATTAAATGGATCTTACCACTCAGATACTATCGAGTGATTAATTCTATTTAATTATTTGTACAACTATCTTTGGAATTAGGTAAAAGATAAGTAATGTATGTCTTTCGAAGGAATGTTTCTGAATTTTGATTAGAACTTAAGAAGGCTTAAGTATTAGATGCTTGGTACTTTTGAATTAATTGTAAAATATTTAATTTTAAGTAAATCCTATGTCCCTTCATTCACTTCAGGATCCTCTTCTTTCATTCATGGTCATTAAAATTGCAATACCATGAAGAAGCGAAGAAACATGCGTCAAATTTCCATTAAGAAAACAGACGCTTGGATATGCAAATGCTAAGAAATTAAACGTCATTGAACAAATTAGGAGTAAGAAGTGGCTTACCAAACTCTATATAGAAGGAAAGTAAGAATGTAGGGGTTTCTCATTCGGAAATCGCATTTGAATGTTAATTGTTTGTGAGGAGATATATTGTTAAACGTCACATATAAAAAGTAGACATGGCTACCATCGCGTGAAGGAATTCGGTAGAGGTAGGGTTGTAAGCTTTCAAGTTTATTTCGTGATATTGCTACTTACATTAGTTTGAATCCATTTACTTTCATGAGAATGTGGAAATGGTTCAACTGAACATTTTTCAAAATCTAAACTGCCTCTTGCAATTGCCCGAGAGAACAGACATATTGTCATGCTGGAGTGCATGATTATACAGTTTCATAACAGATCAGGATTCAGGAAGCGGGCTTATTTTCAGTGCGAAAAGCATCCCTATCGTTACTGTAATGGCATCAAAAGCATCATGAATTGTTGCTACAAGGTGCATTATTGCGGCTTCTCTTGACATTGCTACATAAAGTCGTGCAGATACAGTGGTAACAAAACTGGATACAAAAGAAACATCTCGATGTCTCTTTAGATGATTTTAAGTCCTATGCGCAGCATCATAATGGTCGCATCCGTGTCTGGAGACCTAGAGGCGAACGTGTGGGACCTGTTAGAATTTGATATTGTCATACGGGACCTGTATCTGGTGTGATGTGGTATGGACATCCATTAAATACACATAATGTCCTTATCACGTCACCGGTATAATAAACAGACAGCATTACATTTCTTAAATATTTAGGTAATTGTCTACGCCCTATCTCCAAGGCTTTGATGACGCCCTCTTCCAACAAAATAACGCCAGACCGCATGTAGCTGGACATGCTTTGACACAGATAGTTTTCAATTGTTTTCTGTCCAAAACTTTCTCCAGATGTCTCACCCATTGAAAACATCTGGCCATGAGTTACTGAATGACTATTCCACCCTCATTCTCTTGCCAACGCAAATGAAGAAGTATGGCATAGACCAGAAACTGAATGGAATGACTTGTTCTTATGTCTAATTCAAGCTAATTTCGATATAATACTACGATATAAGGCCATTTTAGTTGTCAGAGACCGACAGCTTTGAGTACTAATATAGAAACCTGTATATCCCCAAATTTTCTACTTTGACGGAAACATAAAATATGTAGTTTTGTCACATGCTTTACTTTCTGGGATCGCAATTTTTATGGTCAGCAGTGTAATTATTATATGCATTAGAACTGAAAAAATTAATAATTATGCTTGCAATTAAATAAAACGTAAAAAAAACCCCAAATATAATAATAATAATATCAAATGTTTCTTAAAGTCATGAAAGTTCATTCTTAAAATATAAGATTCTACATCATTGAAAATTCATATCACGAAATTGTAGTGAAATAAGTTTCCTATAAAAGTAAATAATTCTTTAAAAAATGGAAATAAATTCTGATTTTGGAATGATACTTATATATTTCGGTTATCACAAGTGTGCTAATATTACCAAGGGAAATTAATTTAAATATAATTTGATAAAAGATATTAGTTGAAAAAAGAATCAACTTCAAATAAAAATAAGTAGTTTTCAATGAACTTTAATATATATATATATATATGCTTAAGGCAATGTCGGTAAAATGTAGTCGTCAGTAATTAAACAGCAAAACTGGTACAGAAAATGGAATTTAAGGCATCTTTTTTATTATACGAAGTGAATTCTTGACAGACTAGACAACTATTCGCCCCAAGGGATTTTAAAATGAAGAGAATACTGATTGCACTACTTAGATTCATTTAATTTTAAAAAGTCTGCATATTTCCGTTTAGTTGAGTAACATAAAATACTTGAAGAATTCTGCCATTCTTTAACATACCTTAAAATTTACAGGCATTTTAATGCAAATTTTTACGAAATCCTAATTTTAAAGATATTTGACTTAATATTTTTATTTTGAATTTTTCAAAAATGTCAAGAGGGTTAATGTTAGTAACATGAATCACATCTATAGAAATATACATTAAAAGCACTTTATTACATAATTGTGTTGGTACAAATCACTGTGGTAACAGTAAAAAAAAAGGAAAGTTGGAATTCAATGAAAACTGAAAGCGAAAATTTTTAATACTACTACTTTGAGATATAGATTTTACCAAGAATCATTCGTAACTATGGATATCAAGTCTGACATAATGGCAGCAACTAATTTAATACATACTACATATGATGCGTATTTGTGGTTAATGTAGATCCTATAAATGTTCCATCTTATCATATCATGCTCATAAAATCATTATTATGCGACATGCCAATGAAAAACGCTTATCACTTTATTGGAACAGCAAGCAGATGAAGAAAATAATCCAGTAGTTTAAGTAAGCCTGTCACGGTACCATTGAATATAATAAGTCAAAAATATCCAAATCACACACAAGATGATCGATACTAATATATACTAGTGGTTTACATTAGAATTGTTCTATACGAAGAATGATGTCTTTCTAGCATAGTGCTTTTCAAACTTTCAATACTGGCGACCCAATATTTAATTATAATTTTCATCACGCCCTCCACCCATACAATACCAGTGTATTGAATTCAATAATACCATACTTCGATGCTACCACTACAATACGATTTAAACCTCTTAAGTGCCACCGACGTTTATAAACGTCTCGCTCAGTCAAAGCTTTATTTTCCCCAGACGTATATATACGTCTTTACGAAGTACGTTCTTTTTTGTACACTGTTATCCATAAAATTATTTCGAAGACTTTGGAATGCACTAAGAAGACATAGACAGAGTGTTTTCGAAGGATTTACTTATTTCAGAGTATTCGCTTATCTATTTCTCCCCTCCCCCGTCCGCCCATGCATCACATACGCACGCCTACGTGGAAAACCGGGGCATTGGGGAGTGAATTGCGTAACTTTTAATCTGCAGTTAAGGGATTAATTATAAACTGTACAAAAATTACCAAGATAGGTGTTAATTCTTGTATATAATTTTATATATGGCAAGATTGGGGTTACTGGTAATTATTAAACTTGTTCTTAACTTAGTATTGATAAATTAATCATAAAACACATTGTGCAGTGCTGATACAGTTATAAGTGTACTATATCAGTTTAAATGTCTATTTGATTTTTTTTTATTATGTCAGAATGTATTTTGTTTGTTTACTTTCAGCAAATAAGTAACGTTTTTAAATAAGCTTTTGTTTTTGACTTTTGTTTTTGTTTTGTTTTTGACTCGCGCCCCCCTTGTAGAGTTATCACGCCCCCCAGTTTGAGAAATGCTGTTCTAGCAATTAGAACGAACGACATTTGCAGAATACCATCCACCGATTATAAATGAAATCTTGATTCATCAGACCAGTTGACACCTTTTTAGTTTGTAACCAGAGACATTTTTCTATGAACATTGTGTTTGCTAAATTTACTTGAATATCAGTGAAAAATGGCAAGGACATCATTTGGAATGATAACGTTGCATCAAGTTTTGACAATGAATCCTGATGCGCAAATAGAAATAAAGCTTATTCTTTAAAATCTAAAGAACAGTTGCATTTTTTAATAGTAAATACGATACAATTTAAAATGAGCATCAATTGTTAATTTTTGGATACATTTTACTTGGCACATATTAATTTTTTTATTCTTGCGTGACCGCTGATGAATCCACACAGAAGAATGAAAGACATATATTCAACAATTCGGTGGCAATTATTATCGATTACTCAGCCTTTGGTAGAGCAGCAGTTGTTTCTTGATCTAATTAACTTGCATCTATGACTTTTTGAGAATTAGGACAATCATAAATATTACGTTAATTATATTCCAATTAGCAGAAATTTACAATAGTTCCAATATTCTTATTATATGTATCACAATTTATCTTTGTTCTGATTTTTATATTCCATAATGTCAAATTGCAACTCACAAATTTTTAGTTTCCATCAGACTCACCTACATGGTATGATAAAGGGTATGTTTAACAACTTGTCTTTTCACAATGTGAACAGCATTTTTCTTGAAAAATATATGAATAATACTCATGCTATATGAAATATAAATTACATTTTTTGAATGTACAATTTTGTACGCAAAACTACAAGATTGTTTGTACTATCATGCTAGATTCTTAAGAAAATATTTTACAGTATAATAGAGGTTTGGAATATCAAGCAGAAATGTCCGTGTTTTCCCTATCCATGAGAACGAATGATTTAAAAATTAGTTCCTCGTTTCATGAAGAATTTTGAAATCTGTAATATTTTCCACGTTTAAATTTTGGATATCTCTTAAGTTAACTCGGAAACTTTTTTGTAGTTTTAGAACTTAAGAGATGCAGGATCAAAACAAAATAAATAAAACACTAGAATCTGCATAACTGCTCTTTTTATTTTAAAGATTTTATTGAAGCTTAGACATCTAATGATGTGTTATAATCTAAAGTTAATTTAAAATATGTTGTTTTAAGTCAAAGTAGTACAAAAAATATGTTTCTGAGTTTAAATTACAATCTGTAAATGTTTACCATATTTTCAGTTAACAATTTATTATTTTTTATCATTAACCCTTTAAGCTTTCAGTTGTTATTCTCAAAATGTTAAAAATAGGCACATATTTTTTTATTGTCTATAATTAAGCATAATATTTAACAAAATGCAAAAACTGAACTCCATTTTAATTTTCAATTTTACAATTTTCACACTATTTTTTATTATATCATTTAATGTTTAAATGATATAATAAAAAATAGACTAATAAATAATGACTAATAAATAATAAATTTCAATGACTTTAAATGTTTGCTTTTTATAAGTACACTGTGCGTTCTATGGAAAATGTTTCATACATCTTAAAAGAATAAATCTCATACTTATAAAAAAAATTATGTTCGTACCTCTTTTTCAAACGGTTGCGGATTTTGTGTGAGGGTGCACACTCAATTCGAAGTATGGTATAATACTATAGCTTACATTTCAATGGGGACAAAAATAATATCGGGTTTTTTTGCATTATCTATTTTCATTTCTTCTCAAGCAATAATTTGCACATTGTCTTGCCAATCCCTGTTCTTTACCTAATATTTTGCAAGAATCTCAATTCCTGCTGTCAAGGAAAAATTCCTCGTCTTTAGTTCATAGAAAATCCTGGAGGAGAAGTATTTCAGTACCATTGACATACGGCATCTCTTAAAAACACTAGCACTAATAATTTCACTATAAGAATTAACCCTACGCTAGGCATGCGTCAAGAAGTTTCATCCTTAGGCGAGTGGCATCTCTTAGATGCCTCCCCTCTTACTAACGTTTTAAGATGATTTAGTTTTTTTATTGATAAGATTTGAAATTAAAACGCGTAATGATTTATCTAATATATTGACATAAGGTGCAATGTTTGTTGCTGAAACTCTTAAATTTGTTTTATTTATAGCATATTGCCTACTTATCGAAGTAAAGGGTTGTAACTGAAATACACTGCTGGCTACCATAAATGCAACACCCTGAAGGAAGCATGCACATAACATGAGATTTACAGCATGCATTAGCGGAAGTGAGATATGCAAATGATTTTAGAATTTCAGCGAAGACACACATTACGCGCCCCTGTGGCTCCACATCAAAGCGCTATTTAAAGCTTGAAGATTTCAACGATTTCAAGTTCGGCAATTGTGTTTTTCTTGTGTTTCTTTAAAAAAAAAACGATCAGTTATGTCTCGTAGAAAACAGCGATCAACTTTTGAACAAGTATCCGAGTTCGACTGAGAAAGGATAGTGGCCTACCGAGACTGTGGATTATCTTTCAGGGAAATCGGTAGTCGTGTTGGACTGTAATGTAGATATATAATGTGGATATGTGACCGTTGGATGCAGGAGGGTACGACGGACTGACGTGATCGATTCGCATCCACCTCAGTGCACCACTTCACGTGAGGACAGGCAAATTGTGAGAATGGCAACAGCGGATCGCTCAGTCACATCATGAACCGTAGCACAGCACATTGAGTCTGTAACACATCATTCAGCGTCTGCGCTTACCATTCGACGCCGTTTACAGCAGAGTGGTCTGTCCGCAAGATGTCCATTGCTTCGTCTACTCTTGACGCATAATCACAGACGTCTCCACCGGCATTGGTGCGATGAAAGAAGGATGTGTGTGGCAGAATGGAATGGAGTTGTCTTTACTGACGAGTCATGCATCTGTCTGCAACACCACGATGGTCGGATTCGAGTCTGGAGACACCGTGGAGAGAGGATGCTGAACAGCTGCGTTATGTACCGCCATACTGGTCCTGCAGCGGGAATTTAAGGTGTAATCAGAAATTTCATTGCAAAAAAAATCACATCCCAAAAAGGTATTGGCTAGTTATCATTGCCACCACTACCTGTTTACATTTTTAAATCCTTTGTTGCAGTCTTCATTAATTACCTTACAATGTTCAGCACACATAAATGTTTTGCATTTTACACAACAAAGGTTTGATAATCTTCTTTTCATGATCTCCCGGCAAGGAGAACAGTACTACTTTTTCTCAGTTCTTGGTGTTGTTTCTCTTGGTTCTTCGTCCAGGGTGTTTGTACATTAGATATTTCTTCAATCCTCAGTCGTAATGAACGAGGCATGGGAATGTTACTCTTACGTCTTCTTCGAGTGGCTCCTCCCAGTTGCTTCTCAATTCCCAGCAGACAAACCATCTTAAAGAAGTTGCAAAATACTCGCTTCGAGTTATTTTAGTGTAAAACTGTAAACTACATTCTATGTTACAGAAACCAGGACCATTAAAGAAAAATTGGAAAGACTTTAAAAATTACGTTGTTAAACGCTCCTTATTCATCAGATTCAAGAGGTCTGAAGCGGTCTACCGCATCCTTAGCACTGAACGCTACTGCAAGAGATAAAAGACAGACAGAAGATGGAGAGGCTTGCTCCCGCTTACCGTATGGACTTGTCACCATCTGTGCATCTCAGAGATTCGACGGGCCTAATGGAGGATTAAAAATATGTATAAATCAAAGACAGAAAGAAGAAAATATCAATGACTGTACCGTTTTCGGGAAAACCGGTTGTGGGCAGATTTCGGTAGCCCGAACGGTGTACGGGAAAATTAGTTAAGAGGTTAATACAAGAATGAATTTATGTAAAATGGATTATCAAAAAACGGGTGATTACTACTTTTTCGTGACTCTGAACACAATTTCCGTGTTGTGAGAAGTAAGTATGAAGCTCATTTCAGAGTGTATTTTGTTAAATATAAGTTTAAAGTATTTTTATTGATTTTTAAAAAAAATACATGTCATTTATTTCCAAATATAAGTCTCTCAGTGTATAAGACGAGAATGCCTTTTTTCTTCAAAAATTTATCTAAATTTCAAAACTTGTATATAAGCTGAAAAAAAATCCTGTAATTTTCCAACATGCCAACATTAGAGTAAATATGTTGCACAGGGGATATAAAATGAGTAGAATATTTTCATAATTGCTATTAAGTAAAATGCCATCGACAGTAATTTAATTCCGAACTCCTTTTTTTTCATTCGTTGCCTTGTACAATATCTGTGCTTGTTATATTTTTCTGCGCCATTTTTTTTACTTGAAAGATGAGCGAGAATAAATGAGCCTACATGACACGTGATTGTTGTCCTATGTTTTATGATTTGGAGGAATAACTTTCTATTTGATGTTAATTTTCATTGAGAGACATCCCAATTAATTAATGTGAGTTTTAGAAATTATTCGGACAGCCTGATTCTTACACTGACATTAAAAAGAATTTAAGTGAATTTTTTTTTCTTCTTTTAGAGTAAAAGTTCCATTTAAAATACCCAAAGAGTTAGAAGATTAAAACATTTTGTGTATATAGCTAAGAGAAAATAATGTTTATACAAAAAAAAAAAAAAAAAAAAAAAAAAAAAATAATAAAACGTTTTTTGTGAGCAATTTTTTCTTTAGATTAGAGGATCCGTACAATAAGCCGATCCTCTTACTTAAAAAATATTTTCAAAATTTCTCGACTTATATACGAAATATACGGTATATCGAAGGAATAAAACAACTGAATATCTGACTTTTTTTTCCAAGCATTTATTTAATCATGCTGAAAAATTCTGATTAAGTCTGCTATAGAGACAAGCATATACCATTTAGTTTTTGATAAAATCCAGAATTTCTTGCTTACTATCATTTTAGCAGCTTGACATCTTTAAAAATATAATTTTTTTTAGCTTAGATTATTATTTTTAAGCATCAATTAATGATATAATTCCAGATAGTTTGCATAAAAAATTATCTACATTTTATGATTGTTCATAGAAGTTCTAATGAATTAATATATAGCTTTTAATTTTTATCTTCATGTTTTTTTTAAGATATCAAGCATAATTTAGTTCAATTCCATTGAATTAAACGTAATATATTTTTTTCATGGATCATTTTTTCTCAGCATACTTATTAAATGTTTCATTCTATACATATTTCAGTTGAAATTTAATTACATTTCTTTTAAGATTAGAAATAAATTTAATGATATAGAATTTTGCTAAGATATACACATAAAAACATCAGTGACAAAATCTAAAGACGGAGGATTAAAAACAATACTGAGTAAAAACCAAGAATTGTTGAATATCATATATATTTACATTTATTACATTATCATAACATTATATACTTCAGAAAAAAGTTATTTTCAATCGGAACACAGAATGCGAATTAATAAATACCGTTCATTATTGATGTTAGGTTTATATTTTGATTCAAACACGCATAGCTATACAAATTTTGCAAGGAACATATTACCAACGCATTCTTAAAATACATGTTTAGGATAAGATATGATCATCGAGAAGTCAGGTCTCTCGTCAAGTCACTGCATATTGTTAACAATTTATCTAGATGCAAGTTAAGGCAAGTTTCCCCCTACTTCTTCCAGTGCATAGATGACGCCATCCTTATTTGTTAAACATTGATCCTAGGCATTCTCAATTGGATTTAAATCTGGGTACCGTAATGAACAGACTAACCATTAAATGCCTTAAATGTATAGATTGTTTCTCATCGCTTACAAATAACGGAATTTATCACGAAAAACATCGCGAATAGAATAAACCTACCTAAGTGGAAATGAATTAACGTATTAATCAACGTTTATAATAGCAGTTGGCATCATATAGCGACATATAATGTTAAGGGGATTCGGAAACCTTTATACCGACAATGTTGAATTGGCTGTTTTCGATGTACCGTTTCTCAAAATCTGTTATATGTACATGCTGGAAATTTTTCATACAATTAAAGTAAATCTTTCTCATTATAATGAAATGTGCTTTTAGCTAATTTAGAATTTTTTAATAATTTATAAAATATTTTATCAAGCATAGGGAAATTTGACCCATTTTTCACATAAAAAAATTGTAAAAAAATAACCTTCTGAGTTTTTTTACAAAAAACGCTTTTCAGTATATATTAGCCATCATTATAAATATGTCATAAAAAACTTATGTACCTGTAAGCATTAGTTTCCCAGAAAAGGTACATCGAACATCAAAAATTTACATTTTGAGACAGTTAAAATTTTATGCATAATTACTTCTTTTATTAAAACACTCCTCCCCATACTCGAAATGATCTACATTTTTTTTTGAATCTCATTCTCTCTCTTCCTTTTAAGTCTTTTTTCTTTCCTAACTTCCTTTGTTTTTTGTAAACATGAGTATTTAGCCTTTAACATAATCTTTTTGTCGAGGCACTCCATTGCCTGTGCCGCGTAATCACCAGGCTCAGTATTAAATGTTCTCAAAATTTCTGGTTTTGATACATTTTCCATATTAAATAATGAAATTGCATCATATGTACTTAGTGATAATTCTTCTATTTGTACAAATATTTTCTTCGGTACACGAGGCCATATTACATTGTTTACACTTTCATTGGGATTTTGAGTACCTCAATGTAAACACTTTTTAGTATTTCTGGATTAAATGTTTTGATTTCCATCATTCATTGAACTTTTAAGCAAAAACAAAATAATTTGTTTACATTTTTAGGGCGCGCGCGGGTCATTTAAGTGGGTGTGTACCAGTTTCAATGATTGTTTTTAAAAAAAAAGGTTTTAAGGGCTTCTAAATATCCTAGAGGTTAAATTAAGGTATTTTTAGAAAGATTAAAATCTATACAATTTAAAAATGTAAAAAAATCTCAAAATTGGCACATTGAGAAGATTTTAGGTTTCCAGCACCTCTTAATATGATGCCGATCCATAAAATTACATAATAAAAACCATATTGTTGCCTTTCATGGATAATACAGTATTGATATTCTCTACCATTTTGCTGTTAGAACGATATACTTTTGAGACCGTAATATCGCAGGGAAGACCTTCCAATTTTAGTCTGCCACATTCTACTTGCTTCAGTTTATACCCAAATGGGGGAATTAAACAACACTTCATGCATGTGCCTATATTATTGTCACTTCGACTGCGACCCCAATTAACCAAATCTTACATTCATACTGTATTTAAAATAAATTATTTGTGTTTCTCATCTTCATGAATTTATTCATGCTAATGTGATAAGCTTTGGGACTATCCCACCAAAAAATATGATCTGTTCGTAGCTTTTGTTTACCAATGCATACAAAATATTACAATTGAAAAGATTTAGATAACTAATACACAGAAAAAAATTAAAAACACTTTACCTTTTAAGAACAGTTGAAAAGTCTAAATAACATAATAACAAGCTATAGTCAGATGTGTCAATCTATAGTTATATCAGTCTTACACGTTATTTTATAATTTGCTCTTAAATTTTGATTTATGTCACCGATCACTTATTTCGATTTGATAAAATATTAAAAATTGTACTATAAAATAGAACAAGGTAATGGTTAGAACATGGACACTCTCTCAAAAAACAGAAATGAAATCCTTCGAAATACTTCTCATAAACAGAAAGCTGAAGTAGAAAACATATAATGTGAAAACTTCGAACCCAATTTTCTCCATAAACCATAGCCTTTGAAGAAAAATCATGGTTGTGATACAATCATATGCAACGCATTCTTACTATTTTTTTTCTTCCAAGCGCTATTTATTTGCTTCTGAAACTTTTCAAAAGCAGGTGCAGAGCTTACTGTGCCGCTTTTGATCACGTATTCAGTCGATACATTTTTTGTGTGGCTTGAAAAATATATACATATCGGGAAAATTCTAAATTTTTATTTTTTTTATAGTTTTTTCTGTCACACTACGTTTTAGCATTCGTTACAATTGATTTTTTTCGCAGTTCGCATAGTTAAATTCCAACTGCAACGGCGTAATAATACAAGGGAGAAAATATTATATAATTGTTTTTTTAAAAAAAAACAAATATACTCGGTATTTAAAAATTATAACGTTAAATAAAAAAAAAAATACTTGGAAATTTTGATGTAAATGTATAAAAAGCATTCTTAATTAGTAAAAACATAATATTTAAGTTCCATATGAGAAAAATGCCTCATTAAGTATTTTTCACAAAATCAGTTAATAGATACTTGCATTTACATTTTATGAAATTATTGACAATGAGAGATTGATTCTCAGGGCACTATTAAAGTAATTTCTTCAGTCCTACTTTCAGTCAATTAACCTGTTCTTGGTGGCCAACTTTTTATTGATTGTTTGATGTATAATGGTCTCAGTAGTTTTCAAGTTATTGTGGAATCATGGGTAATGAGTCTGCTATGCACTGGCGAATGCCAGCTCTGATCTTTCTTAACCAGACCCTCCTGTTTGTTATCAAAGTACTGAAAAATCATCACTGCTAGATTTAAGAAACTTATTTTGAAAGAAGATTTGGGGCTGAGCGAGGTGAAAAAATTGGAGTTCCTTTATCCAGGAGCAGGCGCGCACTCGATATTAACATTAATGGTCGCGCAAGGTGGCTGATTCACCCCAATTCTTTTTCTATAATTATTTTTATTGTACATGATAAAAATTGTAATTCCAGTAAATAATTTAGTTAAGAGAAAGTACACTTACCAATTTTGAAGGACTTTGAAAATTTCATGTGATAATTTGAGAAAAAAAATCTAATCAAATTGAACTAAAATGTTTCAAATGTGCGTGACTTTGATAAAGGACACAAATCACACAGACACTTTTCATTAACATTACAGAATAGAAATTTGTTGACAAAAGTATCATATTTTGTTGTAATTCTTGTAGTTTTATTGTCCTTTAATTATCAACAAATAGCACGTTGAACCTTTCCCTGCTATTGTCATTTGACAGGGCGAAGTGTGTCATGTGTTACACTTATGGCTTTATATTTTTCTTGATGGAGTTCTTTAGAAAGCATTTGAAAATTTTCCTTTCAACTTGAACGTTTCATGTTCTCTCATCATTTTTCTCAAGTTTACTTTCGCTATCATAATTAATATGCTTTTTTTCAGCAGGTTCTTCCCTTGCTTGATCAGTTTCAACTTCCTTCAATAGAGATCACAGATGCCCATTTTTCTTTCTATATTCTGCTCATAAACATGTATAAATCACAATAAGTTGTACAACTGAGCTATCAAAACCACTAAGTTGCTTACAGGAGAAAAAAGCAGCATGCCCATAGAAAATATTTTGGAACAAAAGTGTTGGGGCGGGGGAACTCAGTCAAAACAAGTACCTTAAGATTGTAAAAATATGTTTGCCACTTTCAAAAAAGAGGGAGATATGTGACAAATACATTTTCATTTCCATGCAGACTGTCATATAAGAGGATACTGGCGAAGTCATTGGTAACAAATAGTTTTCCCAAAATTGATGTTTTATTGAGCCTGGGGTGACTCTGTACCGCATGCGACTGTTCCCGGTATAATATAATGTTCCATTCCTTGTGCCTGCCTTGACCTGTTGGTGTCGATAACTTTAGAATTTCAACTGTGAACATGACAACCTCACGAAACACCTGCACATATTTGCTTTACCAGATTACCCATTTGACCCTTTATGCAATGATACAGAAATGTGTGGAGACATTTGGTCTCTTCTTCCGGACTCAGCGCCATAGTAACAGCTATTACTATTAAAAATAATTGCAGAATTTATTGTGTTACTGAATTGTATTGGGCTTTCCGCCACAGACAAATGGTGGTTTTGCCTAACTCTGGTGTAGAATAAAAAAGATTTTTGATAGAATACAAAATTCAATTACACAGAATTGGTGATATGATTTATGTTTTGTTGATCTGAAAAATATACATTAATAATTAGAAGCAATAGAACTAGAGCATGGAAAACATTCCAAGTTTATCCGTATGTTACTTTAGTTACACAAAAATAATTATTATTTTACGCATTTCTTTCGAATATGTATTAATCAAGAAAGTTTATATCATTCTGTTTCATTTTAAACCGAATGAGCATGCAGATTTTAACTTCTTTTTTATATAAATGACTATAAACATTTTTATTGAATTTATCCTTCAAGTATATGTTAAAACTCTGCCCACACAATAAAGTTTCTTATTTTTATAAGAGAACAATATATTTTAAAACATCCTACAAGAATAAAAACCACGTTTATCGGAAATCTTACACAGTTTTTTTGTATTCATTTCCCCTTTTCTCTCTTTTTATTTAAAGCCCATAACAAAAGATCAAAGTTCTTTTTGAGAGTGAAGCTCTTTTAGCAACGATTTGAAAATGCTTTCCCGTTTTCTCACGAAGTTTCTTTAATAGCTTTAGTTCTTGTCTGAATCAAAATTCTTTGGCAGTACAAATTGTACAAAAGAAAGCTTCCTGAAGAGCATTTGTAACATTTAGACTCTTTTTACATATACTTTTTTTTTCATCGGAAAGCAATCGTTGTTGAAACTTTGGTAAGTTAGCAGAGACCTTTGGGAGAGAAAAAAAAGGGCAAAGGACAATTTAAAGGAAAGAATGCCTGATCAAGGCACTTAGTTTCAAGGAATAGAAATGATGATAAACGAAAAAATATTTTTACATCAGGTCTCATAATTTATTCACATGTTAGTTTTATGAAGGGCTTCTAGCCGGAATTGAACCGAAACCCGGGAAAAACCGTTAGTTTGGTGGGAAAGAAAACCGGAACTGAACCGAAAAAATATGTCGGTTTTTTTTACATATCTTTAGTATTCTTGCCACTGTAACCAAGTTATCAATATTTTCTAATTAAACGTCTACCATATAATTTTCATCAATGCATGCACATTGCTTCTCGTTTTCCTGTTTTGATGTTCACTAGTACTTTTCTGTTTCAGTTTTGTAAAAAACTACTTGTATAAAAAATGCAGATTTAATTCAGTTGAATGAACTTAAAGTACAGACGAACCCCCGGGGGAGGGGGGGGGGAACCGCGTGGAATAGCTGACATCAGAAAAATCCCATCAGAAAAAAGGTTGAGTACACCTGGTGTATACTGTTAAAATAGATAAACCACAAACACATAAACCTAGTCTATTAAATGCGATTTTTATAATGAATGAAAATGCCAATGTTCGCCGTTCTCTGCTCGCCACTCGTATAGTACATGCTGGTTAATCGTATTAATTCAAACGGTTTATCAATTAAAAAAAAAGGAATAAATTTTTTAAAATTTTGATAGAATTTTATTTTTTTGTTTATGACAGAATCATATTTTTAGTACAAATAAGAATATACAAGTAATAAAATTAATCATTTGAAACAGAAACGAAAACCGTTATTTTTGGCGGAAAGAAAACCGGAACTGAATCGATATGTAAAAAAATTACGGTTTGAAGCCCTGGTTTTATATTATTGTTCATTTGACCGATATACTCCATAAAGTATTTTACTTCGAGTATTGTTTCGGAAAATTCTTTTTTCCTCATAATTCATGCTTCGATAATTGAAATAATTCACGAGTGGAACTATGAGCTGGTAAAAATATTATGGAGAACAAGTTGCATCTATGTGTATTTGAATACCGATTGCATGAAGTTAATCTGTCTTAGAAATGTTTTTTAAAATTATTACATGTGTACATAACTCGCCAATGCATTACATTGTCGCGCTAGCAATTTTGATGCTTGAAATAAATAAATCAATTCCAATTAAATCAACAAATACGCTGAAGAGGTAAAATAAAATTTAAAAAGAAGCAACATTTTAAATGTTATTTTGGTGATTGCAAAATATTGACTATTTCACTTTAAAACGACTTGTGAAATTAAAAGTTTAAGCTTAGGTAAAAAAAAATAATAGAATTTTTTTTTTTAATTTTGAAAAATAGCCTTAAGTTATCCCAAATATTGCATAATTTCCTCCAGTTTTTATACAATTTATTACAAATTAAAGAGAAAAATCATGTTTGTCTCCCAATATATAATATCCTTTCAGTAACATAGCTAGTCAATGTCACTTTCAATCAAAAGGAAATGCTAAGTATTTTACTAATAAATAATGCTAGTAGTTAAAACTATTATCAAAACCAATAATTTAACTCAAATCAAATAACACACTGCTCCTCAACCTTTTTATTGCCGTGGATCGGTCAAAGTTTGATAATTTTACCCGCGTCCCTCTGAAGATAGATGTTGATTGTTTATATTTTAGGTTGTTTTGATTTAATAATTTTAATTTAATTGTATTTAAGAGCTCACAGGACTCTTAAATTGCAAACTTTTCAATTTTTTGAAAAAAAATATATGTCAATGTCTCAATATTTCTGAGTATTTTGGTATCACAATTGTGTTGATACTGCAAAAACTTCCGAAGTTATTGAGAAAGAAGTAGTGAAATTTAAAAGAAAACCCTATCTCTTTATTATCTTTAACTTCATTTTCCTCAAAACAAAAAATTTTAGCTTCCGCGCAGGATTTTTCAAAAACTATTTATGATATCACAATTTGAAATTTTATACACTTGTTCAAAATAAGACTCTTCATAACTTATACATCAATTTAAAAAAAATAATAGACTTTTTTTTATTTGAATTTTAATTAATTTTTTTTCTTAAAATTTTAAAATTTTCGTTATAATTGTATTTAAAAAATATTTTTTTAATCTAAATTTCTTAAAAATCAGTATAACTTCAAAAGGGAACAACTTCATTCCAAGTAAAATCAATTTTGTAAATTTTGATGAATTTTGTTCTTCAGAATCCTGCTGTGTAAAATACTGATTTTCATATTTTTGAAAAATTGTCCAATTTTTATTTCTTTATAACTTTTTATATTTTTTCTCAAATTCTCTGAAAATTTGCGAAACTTTGTAAATATATATGATTATTATGTGGCTAAAATTTCAAATTATTGTTGTGTTTTATTGCTAAGTTACATTGGTTTGAAGAAGGATGTTTTTTTCGAGTGCACGGATATCTGTTGAGGGTCCTGTGAGCTCTTAAGCAAAAATCTTGAAATAAAATACAATTACACCAACAGATTAATAAAAAATTTCTTAGCATTTTAACTCACAAGAGCCCTAAATCATTGAAACCCTTGGGCTTCTTTTTTCGTAAGGAGACGGTTCCATCTGGGAGTAATAGGAAATAATTACTCCCGAAATGTGTTGCTTATGTCAAATCTATTCCTTTTTTTTTTTTTTTTTGCTGTCGCTCAGCTCTCTTTTAGCCTTCCCTTAACCTCTCGTCCATGGAAGTCGCACAAACCCGAGGGAAATACACCACAGTAGATAAAATAGAACAAGTAATGTAAAAAAAAATATTTAGCTACATTTTATTAGAATAGTTACAATTAATATAAATATGTATATACTTATGACAGAATCACAACATTAACCGGTGATTAATTTTTATTAATTATCATTAAAGTATCGTATTGTCATCCAAAATAATCGTGTATGTAAAATTTCAGATCAACTGAATGCTTTAAAACGTGAGGAAAAAAAAACCGTTTCCAGTTTCGACACAAGTAGCCAAAATAGTGACTAAGTCGACAAAAATGATGTCAACGTGAATGTATTTGTAATTCTTTAAATAATTAGTTTTAATCAATTAATTTTTATTAATTATAATTAAATTATTGCATTGTCATCCAAAACAATCATGTATATAAAATTTCAGTTCAATCGAGCGCTTTAAAATGTATTTTATTAACGATTGAAAATTCCACCAAGATAAATAAATAAATAAAATATTGAGAGTGTGAGCTAATAATAGGAATTGAAAAATCTAATGTTCCTTGGGTGGCCCGGTATCATTTGATCCACGGACGGGTACCAGTCCACTGTCCGGGAGTTGGGGAAAATAACATGATACTTCAAAACTTATAAATTCTGTATAGGACTTTACTTCATTTAGTTCTAAAAACAAAGATAGGTAATATCCTTGTCCCTTAAGTTCCATCTATCCAAACACAATTCGTTAAGGTTCCATTCATCCATTGCGAGAACTGGAAAATAATCAAAACTTTTTTCATATTTATTTTTTAAAAATTAAATTTTAAATATCGACATCAGATCTTTCTTAAGATTTTCTTTATTTTAATATTTTACATTTAATTAAGTAATGCTTTAGTAGTAAAAAGTAAAGTAATGATGCATGAAGAACAAAAGACATAAAAAACTTTGAAATATAATTAGAAAAGTTTCAAAATATCTTTCAAGTAAACTGAAATGAGTAATAAACAATTATTACTCTTTTGTTTTATTTAGATCTTTCATGATGTAAATTTCTTAGATTTAGCATTAAAGATTTGTACTAAATTTTAAAAACGGGATCATTAATTAATGCGCTTTAAATCTCCAAGTCATGGTTTAGCCATTGTTTCATTTGAAATTTTAGATAACTGCACTTAAAACTTTTTATTACATTTTAAAGTCTTAAAACATTCATAAAATAGAAAACAAATCCCGTTTTGACAAATTTTCGTTTCTATATAAATTTTGAAATAATTTTATCTACTTATTTCAATAGCGCGATAATGTTTAATAATTAAGTATAAATAAGACGCCTCGATAATTTTCTATCAGCATTTTCTTCTCTTAAATTTTGACTCAATCATTTCCTTTGAGACGACTCTTTCTCCCTCAAGACGCCACCAACAAATAACAAGAGTAAAAATACTTATTGACTGTTACGAAGAGAATTTATTATTGGGCATATTCTAATGAAAATTAATAGAGAAGTTTAATACAATTGGTTATTAAATGAAATATGAAATAAAACACACATTATACTGTATACAAATTAGAGTTTAAATCGTACTTCAAAAGACCTAGTCTACGGTTCACTCTCCATTCATTTTTCTTTCTCTGAAGTTTTAGTTCTCGGTTCAGCTCTAGTATTTCAGTCGTTGCCATTAGTGAATATTAATGTTCTTTTTTAGTGATATCTTACATGAGATTTCTTAAAATTTTAATTGTGCCCTTTATGCACGACTTGTCTGTGGCAGGTTGGTGGTTTAAAGCATGTGAAGGAAGGAAGATTCGATCTGCGTACCTTCCGTTAACGCAAGTACTTTATCAATCACACCAAAAAGATTGTCATCGCGTGATGTTTGGTACTAGTTTATATAGATATTACACCTCCACATACCCCCATGCCAGTGATTCGGCGAACAAACGGTACCATATTCGTGGCGAGCATGTGAGCAGTTGCATCACTGTGTGGGTTGCGTCATTCATGCATGACGGCTTGAGAATTGCGTCATTTGTGTGAGACGGCTTTTTTGCGTCATTGTGTCTGAATGCTTAGTTGCTTTTGTGGTGGATAGATGGCGCCACGACTGCCGCGCTTGAAGGTGTGGTTTCTTTGTACGTCCGGGTCACCACTGAAGGAAGGAAGATTCTATCTGGGTACCTTCCGTTCCGAACGCGAGTACTTTATAAACCACGCCAAAACGATCGTATTTGCGTAATGTTTGGTACTAGTTTATATAGATATCACACAGCCACACATGTATCAAAGTCAAGGTCAACAACTCGTAGACAAAATGGTGTTCCAGAAATTGAATGCTACTTAACACAGCTTAGCTCCAGTATATACTCAACGAAAAACCTACAGTATATCAAACAAATTCTTACAAGTGAATGAAATAAATACGGTGCAATGCTTCATATATAGTCCAAGCATCTTAAATAGAGACTATGGATAACATCAACAGGAAATCGGTTCAAATAAAGCTCAATTCAACGGGGGTTGAATATAAAGTGCAAAATAATGGCTGGAAAATAACCTTCTCTAAATATAACAGCAAAAAGACTTTTCTATCTTGGAGGGGGTTATGTGTTGACACCTTGTCCCGTTAGTAGCTAACAACAATGGGCAGGAGTAAAAGTGATTAATGACTGTTTCGAGGGGATTAGCCTAATGATCTAACGCGCAACTCGATGAATGACAATGGGCCGACAAGTTGATGTTTCAAATCAAACATCCAATCCAAGTTCAATAGCATCGTAGTCGAACCATTACTTAATATTTTATATAAAGCAATCCATCCCAATGACATATATTAGAAAGGTCATTTTAGTACGTACACTTCTTCACTGTTATGATTTTTTTTCTAAAATTTTCTAATAGGAAAAATTTAGAATGCATGCATTGTAAACCGTTATTAGATACCGTAGTCTATATAAAATAAAATTTAAAAAAAACAAAACAATAACAATGGTTGTTTTTTGAAGAAGTATCCTGTGTAACATAAAAAGAAGAAAACTCAAAACATTTCATGATTTTCAATATTATATAATGAAAATTATAATTGAACGAGCATTCTTCTTCTTTAGAATTACTTGATGAAAATACAAATATTCAATGTAGAAATTAGTATTTTTATAGATGAAGACTCGGTGGCTTAGAGGAAGCATGCCCACCTCGTAATCCGAGGTTGCGCGTTCAATCCCGGATGGAGTCGATAGATTTTCTGGATGTGAAAATCATTGGCATGCATGATATACAATTATGTGGTATGTAAGAGATCCCCTGAGTATCAATTTGGCTTTGGTACTCTCGGAAAATTTGATTCACGGCAATATTTAGATCCCTTGAGTTTTGATTTGACTCATACTCTCGGTAAAATTAAATCACATCAATATTTAGCATTCGGCGAGAGCTTGAATTGAATCAATTCAACAAAAATTTGATAGAAGGGGCCTCCTCTAAATGGTTCCACCAATGAAACGGCTCTCCCAATTGGGAATTTGCTGTGTCTACAAAGGATGCACTGCCAAAATGCACCCCACTTGAAAGGTAAAGTATTTTTATGGAACGAATAATGAGATTATATTGAGCTATAAAATTATTCGTATAGGAAAAACTTCGAGGCAATTTTTTCCAGCTAAACCACCTTTTAAGAATGAGCCCAAATTAAATTCCCCATAGACACAATTTCTAAAAACTTTTTAAAATTTTAATAAGAATATATATATATATATATATATATATATATATATATACTTCCTTTAAGTAATAAAATATATTTCACACTGACCATCTTAATTCAAAAAAAATTTTACATTTATTATTTTATTTATTTATTTTCAGAAGAAAAGTTAGTTTTTTCTACATTTAGAATTTAAACTGATTTCTACATACTTGCAGCACATAAATTTTAATGTCTTATAATTAATCAAATTAGAGAAAGAGGGCTTTTTTGTTATCTTCTTTGACCCAAATGTCCTCTATACAACTGCTAAAAATTACGCACATTTCGTTCACGAGTGCTGAAACTAAAAAAAAATGTTGCATATTAATGAAAATAATCCTACAATGAATTTGAGAGGAGCATAATTTGAAAGACCTTTTAAATAAGTATGCTCTCAGAAAACCACATACTTCCTTACACAGGCAAAAGAGCAGCTTCATTTTAATTGGCTATTTTGTGGCCCAATGGATGCTTTCAATGTGTTTATTAGTCAATTTCTTACAAAATGGAGATTTTAGCTATAATTTAATTCAGATGTGCATAGGAAAACTCTTAAAAATATACAAATTTGAAAGTAGCATCCCGTTTAAAAGTTAGAACAAACAAAATTCTTGATTAAATTAAATTTATCTAAGTTTCCGCTCTGCAAAACTTTTTGCTTTATGAATGTAAAGCAATCTTATCAGGTAGCTATTTTGTAACAAAGGATTTGCCATTATTCGTTGTTGATAGTGCCAATACATTAGATTATATTTTATATATAAATTTTTAACGAAAGATAGTTTCCGAGACAAAATTAACTCTGACGCAGCAAAGTTTGGATCAAAAATGCCCGATAAAGTGTGTAAAACTTTTTAAATTATTAGGAGAACATTTTGGCGAAGTAGGATACTTTCTATTTAGGTAATTAGTTTCAGCATTTATAATTACAAAGTTTTGTAATTACATTTGAGAAATTTTCACAATACAGCTCTAGAACATTTCGAAACGTGTGCAATTAGTGAGAATTCGTTTTGAAATCAATGGAAGGAAATTAATGTAAGTTTTTTTTTGTACGCATTGATCTAAACTAGTCAATAATGTACGTGCAATGCGTAGCAAATATTAAGCTTAAAAATATTTGAAAAGCAAGTAATAACATTTAATTGCTTAAGATATTAAGAGTTCATTAAAAAACTTGCACTTTTTGAGTTTCGAATAAAGTTCTAAGTCCTCAAATGAAAAATAGAGAACAAAGGAATTTATGAAATTACAATATTTATATTTCTTTCAAAAAACAAGCAATAATTGAATCCATACTAATTATTTAAAAGGTTCGGCGAATTTTTCTCTTACAATATCAACTATATTCGAAAAAGAGCCAATGTAATCTGAGGCTAAATGATACCTTTGAAAGTGTACATTAAATAAGTATTGGTACATAAAATTAGGTTCGAGAATTAGAAAGAATATTGCAAACAATTCATTATTTGACACCTGAAGTCCTAAACTTCCAAATTGTAACAATTAAAAATGACATTACCAAAAAAACATGACAATAAAAAACAATGAACGAGACAGCTTTCTTAGACGGAAGTAGGCGTCATTTCCTATTTTTCTCACATAAAGCGTTTTTTCGAATTGATAACACCTATTATGAACCAAATATGTCAAAAACCATGCTGTAAATTATTTCGTTGTTATCAGAAACCACAAGCGGAAATAATTGGTTGAAACATGAATTAGTCTAAGTAAAAAAAAAACATTGATGTAATCGTATTTCCTAATTTCCTCTTAATAGGCATTAAAAAAGTTTTTTGTGGTTTATAATGTGTTCTTTCTGAATCATTTTACACGATTTGGCTTATGACGAAGGCATTTAATGACAGAAAGTGTATCTTACTCATAATATGAAATATTTATGCAAATTATAAAAATTTGGTCTGAATGCTAAAATATATTACATGTTTAGATAATTCATAGAAGAATTATAAAAACAAAGTTTTTTTTTTTATTTCTTAAGAAACACATAAAAATAAATATATGTATATTTCTTGAAAAAAAAGTAAAAGAAAACAAATATGATTCAATTCACACAATGGTAAAAAAGAAACTATTGCGAAATTTTTTTTTGGTTTCAATAAATGATTGATGTAAGCAGAAATTAAAGAAAAAGTATTAGGGAAGTTCATTGAAGCATAAATTAAATGGATAAATATTTCTAAGTAAATATATGACATTTTTTTAACTCATTATCTACCAACGGTTATTAACAATCACTTTAAAATTACATAGAATAACCATTTTTATGAATAATCGGACGATACTTCGCAGGAATATTCTTTTAAATCCACTCTTTCAAGATATATGGCAGCACGGTTCTACGATGAGCATTTTAGCGGGGAAGACGAATAGTTTTATAGCAGAAATTGCGTTTTCAACTGACGGTGTTTTCAGCGGATTGCGAAGATTGTCATCTTTGTTCCGAAAAAATAGTTAATGTCAAAGTATAAGTGTCTTATTTTTATTGTACGTTAATGAAGACCTTAGAAAATGATTTGAGTATTTATTTTAAGTGAACAGTGTATATAATTAATTTTACAGTTAAATATCTTTAATTAATTAATTACCTCTAGTGGATTAAATTTCCCAAAGATGAGTATTTTGTTTATGTATATCCCTTAATTTAAAATGTAGTAGTTTTAAAAAAATATTGCATGAAAAAAGTGTAGGAATCATAATGCGGTAGATAAAGGTTTAAAGAACTACAAAAGTGAATACCTTACTTCCTATCTGGTTAAAGTTCCCTTTCCTTAAATTGAATATAAAATAAAAAAAATCTTTGACAATCTTTCAATTTATACCGTGAAAAATACAAATAATAACTCCTATTTCTTACATAGCTATACTTAGAAAAATATTAGAGAGAACGCAATAGAATGGTCAGATATATATTCTTCTTCTGGTAATGAGTTGTAGCAATCTTTTTCTGAATTCTTGCCAAAGAGTTTCGACTAACATTGATACGACTATTTGCTACAGCACTCAAGATACTTCTCCAATTTCTAGACAATGAATAGGATTTCAATGAAACGGAAATGGCTTAATGCATGATGATCGCGATAAAGTCATTTCATTTAGTGCTTACCGATGGGCGATCTTCAGTAAGTAATCTCAGAAATGCAATTATGAAAGACATTCAAGCTTTAGATTTGATGAGCTAAATAATATTTTATTGGATATTTTACTTATCGCAGTATTTTATTTCTAACATTTAATGGTCAAAACAGTTATGCACGTACTTAAGGGTAATTTATAAGGAATAAAATACTTTTATTTTTGTCATTATCTTTTATATGTTTTATATTGAGTCAGCATTAATCATTAAAGAGCATATAGCAATCACGCCCTCAAAAATGATACCTGTTGCTGTTTTTAATATATAGGCATACGCATACTTTATGACATTTTAATTGAAAACAATATTATCAAAAATTTTGCACAATTTATAAAAATTATAACTTAAAATAAAATTAATGAAATACGTTCAACAAAAGTAAACATGTTTTTTTTTAAAAAAAAGGTTTATTTTTATCTTTATGTAGGGTGAGTACAAATGATGCGATCATTTGTGCGAAATGCGATTGTACAAAATGCGATCTTGGAATACCCCAGAAAACAGGTTGGAAAATTTTATGAAAAAAATTAAACTTCAAACTGTATCATTTGCAATAGATACAACAAATAACAGAAGACGACAAGTAAGCGTTTGTGCGGCATTATGAACCATTGATAGAGTGATGTTACAACACATATGGAATGAACCGGATTACAGATTGGATGTATGCCGTGTGACAAGAGGGTTACACATCGAATATTTGAAATAGAAAAAAAAAACTTGATATATTTCTCTTAACATTCATATACCATTCATTGTAGTATATGCAATAGTTTCAATAATATGATATTTTAATATCGGGATAATCATTTGTACTAAATCCGTATATTGTTGTAAATTAAATGTTAATTATAGACAGCGCTGCAAGTCATCTGAAAGTAATGTTCTAATCAGTTACGTAATGTTCTTCTCTGTGTAAATATATTCTATGTGTGTCGTCCAGTAAAGCAAAATTACTAAAAGGATGGAATAATTACTGGATTAAGATAAAAATTAATTACTGGATTAGGAAATATAATATATATTAAGGCTGTTTTCGGCTAATGTTAAAGAATAGGACCCAAAATTGGAATAGTTTTTCATATATAAAAGTACTCACAAACATTATTATTATATTCTGGCTACACTATCTTGTAAAAAATCGCTTATTTTACCATATTACTCATCTTTATACGAGTTGATACTTTTTTTTTAATAAAATGTGTTTCGCTTATTTTCTACTGTACCGAAATGTTAAATGAGCTATTCATTTACATGTTAAAAAGAAAAACTAATTATTTATGAAATATTTTGAAATTTTAAAACACTATCTTATAAACAAATGCATGAGTTACAATGTCATGAATTTTTATAAACATTGAGGCATTTTTTCTGTTCAAAAATGGGCTCCGCGTTAAGTTCATGCTCTTGGAAATATGGCGAAAACTGCCTTAAATGAATTATGCAAAAACATACATTCAATAGCAATTACAATTCATTACATTTAATTTTATTCGATTAAATGAACTTTTTAATAAATGGTTTTTTTTCAGTTATTCGAGATGAATCTATGTGTATTTAAAATCCCTTCTAAGTGTTTAAATTCTTTACTTAAATCTCTCTTCTGAAAATTTATGTACATTCAAATTGCATCCTTTCAAAAAACCAGATGCTTTGAAAACTATTGCTGTTTGCTTCGAAATAGTTAAAAATAGGTAACATTACATAAAATAATTAAAAGTTATACTACCTTTCATAACTATAATTTTTAAATATTTAAAAAGTCTAATTCACTGACTTTAAGTATTTACATTTTTTATTTGATCCGAAAAATTTGAATTTTATTGCAACACGCAAAAAAAAAAAAAAAAAAAAAAAATTATTTATTACTGATTTTAAAGCATTTATCAGAAAATATGAAATCATATATACTCTAAATAACTAAAAAAAGGAAGCAACAGAAACTATTTCTGGAAATATTTATATTTAAAGTATTATTAAAATCTAAATAAATAAAGTTATGGATAATTTTCCGGAATTTCAAAATATATATTGAACGCAATATTTAAATTTCCAAAAATTTATGCAACATCAAAGAAAAAGTATTTTTGCACCATTAAAGACTCCAATCTCGGTTAGCAATATATTTGCTTGCAAATAAAATAATGTAAAAATAGAAACGTGGAATTTTTAAATATCGGATAACACAACTCGGTTTTTGAAGCAATTTTCTTTGGTATTTTGCGAAATTTAATACTTTTCTTGTTTCTATATTATAAAATAGAACGTTTTTAGGGGTAATGGTTCTGTAGAACAACCATTAAAATTCGGACTGTCATGTATTTGAAAAGAAATGTTATTTATATCCACGAATAACATATGTGATTTATGTCTATTTCTAACTCATGGAAAAATAAGACTTATTAAAAATACTGTCACCGGTATAGTTTCATAAATATAGATTTATGAATTCCATACTCAAATTTTAAAAAACAAAAAGTGACTTACACATAAATAAAGATTACATTAAAATGTATTTAAATAAGGATAAAATAACACCAAAAAGTAAACATGTTAAAAAGAAAATGCTTTAAAGTACATCGTTTTCATTAAAGAAATACATTCAGTCTTGTTTGAATTTTTTTTAAGTTGCCATAGATAGGCAATTCTATCAATTGCAATCTTGTTATTTATTTTTTACTATGCAACACAGACAAAATATTGTAATTTCTTTTAAATCGTGATGCCATGATATATTATGTTGCAAATAATGTATCTTAATTACTACATTGCCGGTCATTAAAATTGGAACGTCAGGAAGGTAAACAAATAACAAAATTCTACTTATTGCACTTCTGCATAAGTGTAAAAAAACGTATGATTGCATAAGTAGGGAATTCGGATTAAGCAGAATCCGAAATTAGTACACATATAGCTGTAACCTCTGGTAGCTAAAACAATCCAAATCCGGTTAGGAATTCAGTTACACTAAGCTTGTTTGACACATAAGGAAAAATCATTCCATTCTGCTTCATGTCTTATGTCTTACTTCGTAATAGCTGTTTTTAGAGAGCAGTGATGGCTTAGTCTATCGGTAACCCATGACCAAATATTTTCAATGTTTTGGATGTCTCCAAAGGTGCTGCAACAATTGAACACCATTTGTGTCAAAGTAGTTCAAAACGAATGTGGCATTACTTATTTTGATGAAGATAGAGCATAGTCACCGGTCTAAATACCAGAGAAATGTAACACTGGCTATTTAGAACACCGAGGATGTTAACAAGACATGTCGTGTACCCTATGGCTGCCTAACCATCACATGAGGTTCATATCCCGTATGACAATATCGACTGCAAGCAGGTCATGCGAGTTCTCCGTGGTGCCTCCAGACGTGGATACGTCTATTATTTGTTGTACGCAGAATCGGAACTCGTTTGAAAAGACAATTTGTTTCCACTCCTATATTCAGTTTTGTCGCTGAATGTACGGCTGTCGATTCTAGTCTCTATGCTTCAGTGTCAAAGGAAGCCGCAATACGGTCACCCAGCAAACATATAATGTTGCATTAAACGTCGTCTAACTGTCCGTGACTGTAATTATCAAAATGCAAACACGCCCAGTACCATTGGCGTAACTTACACCCTCTCAACCCCTGCATTGTGGACGGGGAGCAGGGTTCTAGGGGGGCCTAAAGCTTAACTGGAACCAAGCTGCCATTCTTTGTAAGATCAAACGGG
The DNA here is from genome assembly GCA_019973955.1 of Trichonephila inaurata madagascariensis. NCBI lineage: Eukaryota > Metazoa > Arthropoda > Arachnida > Araneae > Nephilidae > Trichonephila > Trichonephila inaurata. Next base: position 296,955 of record BMAV01010413.1, read on the forward strand.
GCCCAAAACTTGACTTTGCAAATCTGCCTAATATTCTCTGTTTCGCCACTGCATAATACCTAACTCAAGCTCAGTGATGGATGCACAATCCTTTAAGGCTGATCTGATGATATGCCAGTTCTTTCAAACGTTAGTAACTGAAGCTCATTATAACCCATCTGGATCTATTGATTCTCTATTCGTATGTTAGTCTTTGAATCGCGATCAATAGGAGTAGCCATGTCGCGGAACGATAAACTGCATTTTCGGTTATCCACGATCCTATTGATATCAAAATCTGATATATGTGTTGGTAAATGATTCACCTTATGCGAAACATAACACAATCTTATCTCAGACAACCATCGTTCAAATGGCATTTCTGAATTTTAAACCTGCTGTGTTGATTTCCTCTTATACAGAGTTTGAAATGCAGTTTCTCTTTCCTTCCTCATTCGATGGAGCTTAGGTACTAATCATTTGCAAATACACTGCCATTTGTTCCTTCACGGTGTTGCCATTATAATGGCGCAAATGTATATAATCCTTTGTAATACATACTACATACATTAAAAAAATCTTCATATTACTTTAATATTATCATTTGTAGTGCTTTGTAACCTGCACAAGATGTATTTTAAAATTTCATATATAATTTCAATGAAATCTGATTTGACATGAAAAATTAATGACCAAAATAAGACCTATATTCCAAGTATGGAATTCATGTGTCATCCTTGTCAGTTGACCATGGTTCAAAAATACGAGGTCTGTCGCCAAAAGCCCTCGTGTAGCTGAACAGTGTGACGTTAATATTCACTCACTCCCCAAGTATTGAATCTGTCCTCGATTAGATCCAGATAAATCGAAAATATTTTTGTAAAATGAAGTATTCTATTTGCTGCAAAGATATATCCGTATTATATATAAAGAAGAACTGCATTGATATTTCACAAATAAAATCGAACTTTCATCTTAGTTCTATCTCCAAATTCCTGAAAATTTTTTTAAAGGTCCAACTCTTTAAACTTTCTCATATTAAGAAATTTTATTTGCATGCCTTGTATCAAATCGACCTTAACTGAATTAAATAAAATAAATATATGCTATTAACCTTAAAATAGTGTAGAAAAATAATATTGTAAATTTAAGAATGTCATTTAGTCAAAAAACAAAACAAAAAAAACCTCTAAGATTTTTATAAAAAAAATAAAAGCTATTTATAATATAAATATTCATAATATTTTAAAATGATGTATGAAAAGTACTTATTTGGCTAAAGCGATTTTGTAACAGAAATACTTTACGTAGTCAGTTCAATTTCATAAGCGTCTCTTCAGACAGCCGAAGACAAAACAGGAAGATTAATTGTCCTGTCAAGCTAAGTTGATCTATGTTCTAAAATTTCGTTCATCATTGCACAAATGAGTTGTGTAGAAATTTATTCACAATAAAGCTTCATAATTAGTAAAAATCTATCGTTACATAAACTCA